>JAWWMK010000001.1:13094324-13116470 GCA_035047105.1 Galeopsomyia nigrocyanea
GTATCAGTTTTTCCAACTTTTCTCAAAAACAAATAAACCGATGGTCATGAAACTTTGGCGGATGCTTGTAATTGAAAAAATAAAGAGCGGATAGCTGCGGAAAATTCGAAAAATGGGTTTGTTTTAAAAAAAACTCGAAAAAACTTGAGAAGGCGGTAAAACAGGGATTGGTCGGTATCCAAAGTCCACTCTGATGCTGCTCCCCAATCCAATCCAATAATATACCTTCGAATGGGATGAGTTGCTTTGCAACGTCAGCATTCTACAAAAATAACATAATTGTTTTTTGCACACGCGGCCTTCTATTTTGACAAATGCGTTTAAAAATTGCTTTCGTATTTCCTTTAGAAATGAAAATTTATTTTATATCGTACAAAGTATTCTTCAAAATAAAAATGATGTTTTAAATTTGTTTGTTATCTGATATTTGAATAATAGTGACCGTACATTTTGTTGCTCCAAAAATTTAATGTTTTTTTTTCGGAGAAAGCGAATGCAGCAGAACGCTTTCTTACCGAACGAGTAGATCATATGGTAGCATACTGGTAGGGGCCCTACAGTTGCACATGGGCGATTGTTGTGCTGTTTCACTTGTTTATTACTATCTAAATTTGCCTTTCTAAATGAAATTAACAATGACCGTTGAAAAGAAAAAGGCTGGAAATTTCAACAGTAAGTGTTTACAGCGTTAATTATTAATGGTTTTTCATTTCCCGAATATTTATGTAATTAGAAAGTTAAGGTTATATTTTTTTTGTGGAATTTACAAGTTTTATTCATAATTTCAGCACTTTGGATAAAATATGACAATTCAAGTTCTGATAGACATCAATTATTTCTCAAACAACACTCTATAAGAAATCAAGAGAGACAATATCCTAAAGTCAAGACCCTATTTGTTTTAAATGTACCTCCCTATGCTACGTCAGAGTCAATTGCTAAAATATTCAATGATTCTTGTGGATCAGTACAATCAGTGACTTTCATAAATGATCAAGATAACAAAGGATTTCAAAATGCATACATAGTTTTTACACGTGAGGCTGCTTTGAATAAAGCCTTATTACTTTGTCCAAAACATACTTTTGTATTGAGCACTAATGATTCACCAGTATTAACAGGCATTGAAAGTAAGTTTTTAATAAATTATCTGTCCAAGTAAAGTTGACAAAACTTATCTATTACTGAATTTTTCCAGAGTGGTGTAAAAATTACAATGACTCTATACAAAAAGAAAGTGAAATAAAAAGTTTAGTAGAAAATTATATGAAACAATATGATCAGAAAATAACTGAACAAATGGAAGAAGAAAAAGCTGCTAGTGAAGCAGTTGATGAAGAAGGGTGGACCACGGTTACAGGTAGAAAGAAGAGAGGTAAATTTGCCTTAGCACGGAAGGAGTCTACAATTCAAAAAGTTAAAGACAGAGAAGAACAGAAACCTCCAAAGGCATTAAAGAATTTCTATGCTTTTCAAATTAGAGAAGCCAAAAAACAGAGTAAGTACCAACAAACGTACATCTTTCAAAAAAAAATTTTTTCTTTTGCTCTAAATTCATTTAATTTTTGTCCAGATTTAGCAGAGCTGCGTAAGAAATTTGAACTTGACAAAAAGAAATTGGAACAAATAAAATCAAGAAGAAAATTTAAACCGTTCTAAACTACAAATTACCGAATAAAAACTGTAAAATTTGTATTAACAAATCTTTTATACATAACTATTTTTGTACAAATATTTACCAACTGTAAATAAATTTAGGTTCTAAGAAGCTTTTGATGTGTAAGTTTGTAAAGTCCATTCAATTAAAAAGTGTTGGTATGACAGTGGTTGTAAAAGAGCCAGTAGTTCCTCTAGAAAGAAAATATAAATTTTAAATATGACCTAAGTCAAACAAGTTTATTATCTTTCAAAAAAAAGACTATACTTACGTTTATTTCCATATATACAATTTGCAGACATTGCTGCACTAACTGCTTGAGCTAGTCTTTCCATTGAAAGATCTTTCGACGGAGTATCTAAATCTAAATCTGAATGTAAAATTGCAGTCAAAGCACGAGTTGTTGATGCAAGATGTTGTGCAGAAATTGCATGTTTATTACTCCCACTACTTTTTAATCTTAAAACTGAATCCATCAACAGTTGTTGAATCTTTGAGTAGCATTTTTGTTGTTCCTCGTGATCTAAATTATCTGTACGAGGTCTGAGTGGGCTCAAAATTGACCACCTACCAGAGAAAACAATTTTTATTTGGACTTGAAATAACGTTGAAATAAAATTACCTGAATAATCCAGCTATTGGTGTGATAGGAGTCATTGGTATACCACCAGTAGGTAAGGCTGGGTTATCCATCAAAGATGTCAACAACAAACTTGGATTATCGTTAATCCAGTCCCCAATTAGTACAAGTAACTCTGTTGGAGGATTTTTGTCTTTATAAACTTCTCCAATAGCCGTCAATAAATTGGCAGTAAAATGTGGTACAAGATTTGGAAGTTGCTTTAGTCTGTCAATTGAATTAGGAACAAGAACAAAATAATCGTTCAAGATATGTTTTGCTAATCCAACGCTCTGAGGTGAAGTTGAACCCAATTGCTGCATCCAAATACCAGCTGCATTCAAAACAGCTTTACTTTGTGTAGCTATAGCCAGTGAGACTAGATTTCCTAGAATTTTGTGTCTTGGAGTCTCAGCTGGATATAGAGATAAAAATACTGCATTTCTGACAGCTGGACTTCCTCCAGGACTTTCAAAGAAATCACTGAGAATTTCAATCAGCTGTAATTCTTGTATTGCAAATTGTTGATTGCGTTTTTTCCGTTTCTCTATTTCTCCAAAAACAAATTCCGACATCAAGTCCATTTGAAGATCCATTTGTTTGCCAGGTCTTCCACATAACTGTTCTGTTGAATAAAAAATGAATAAATTGCAAGATATTTAATTTTTAAGGCTAGTTTTGACAAAAATTTAAATATAAATAGAGCATGAACATAACCATTGTATGAAATTAAAAACAGACATTGATGTAAAGTTACTGTGGAATAAAAAGATAAAAAATATAAAAAAATTTCATGCTTCTTTAATAATATCTAAAAGAGAAAAGTTATTATTGTATTTTGTTTGGTATTAATCTGGTTTATCGAGGTAATAATGATACAAAAAATAAAAAAGACTAACCTATGCGACATAAAGCTTCTCTAGCGCAATAAGGAAAATCTAATTTTCGTAAGGACTGTTTAATCTCATTTGCAGCCATTTAGGATCACTTTAATATTGACAAAAGCGATTGGATGCGTGTTTAACAATGAAATCAAAACAAACCGTAGTCCTTCTATTAGGTCGACACCCACTAAAGTTAGGTGCAAGACAGCAGTTGTTACGTTGTCAGCTCTGAATGCGTATTTTCAAAATTAAAAATCTACGATTGGAAAAAAATGTAACCATTTCAAATAATGTAAAGATTACATCAACATTCTTAACAATAGCTACCAATTCATCTGTTTTTTATGATTTTTACATGAAAAAATGTAGTTTTTATAGACTTGTAAATTGACGTTGCAAAGTTGCGAACCTTGCAGCACAAAGTCAGTCGATTACTTCAAAAGAGACAGAGGCGAGAGCAAAGATGGACTCTTGAGAAATTGGCACGACGAGTACGAGCGTGTGGTTTGAGGCGGATTTTCGAGCGATTCAGAGTCGCGCTGCTTCCCCGTAATCGTTTGGCTGACAAGTGCGACCACCCGATCAACCCGTGATGATCGTGCAAGAGCCAGTGCAGGTAATTCGAGCAAGTTATTTGTCCGAGTAAATGGAGCTATGACGTACGCGAGAGCAAGGCAACACAGACTCTCTTTGGTGCATCTTCTTGCTAATAATATATTGACATTTGTTCGATATTACTCGTCACGGCTCTATGCGTTTATTTTTTGATTCGTGCAGGCTTTTATTAATGCTTCGACTGTGCTGGTTATGCTCCCTACCTCCTCGTTATCGATTTTACGAAGATAAGCACTTTAAATATTGTTTTGCTTTTCGCGACGAACGTCTAGAGTGGACGACATTTATTGACTCAGACTTATCCAAGTCCGATATCATTTGGGTCTTATTAGTTTTTTGATACCACACTAAACAATAAAGTATACATTGATCATTTCATAGTATATTCTTTCAATGTCTCCCCTTCATTTTTTTCTCACTAATTAGTTGCTTCATGTAAATTAGTTGAATAATTTGCTGCACAAAGTCACACCAAGAAATATTTACAAGTTACACTTATTGATTGACATTTTTATCAATCAAGTAAACTAAAATTTATGATTTTTGTACAGGCTGCCATATGGCATTGCTTGAATCATTATGCTTATCCAGATGCAATTTTCCTGGCTGAAAGGCTATTTGCAGAAGGTGAGTTGTACACTACACTTTTTTCCATTTTCTCAAGCACAAATGTGATCAACATTGATTTTCATTACAGTGGATAATGAAGACACGCTCTTTCTCCTTGCAACTTGTTATTATCGATCAGGAAGAGTGAGGCAAGCTCAAGCTTTACTTGCAAAAAGGTCGCTGAGTTCTCCACAGTGTCGGTTTCTTCTTGCAAAGTGTTGTTTAGATTTAGAAAAGTATGCAGAAGCTGAAGCAGCTGTTGTTGGTGGCTATTACAAGCAGATAAAGAATTTTGATGAGATAGTTAATCAGTTTGGTGATGAGGCTTGCTTCTCACTTCAGATTTTAGCCAAAATATATTATAAATTGACAAGAACTCCAAAAGGCAATGAAGCCCACAGATTAGCTTTAAAATTAAATCCTTTTCTCTGGCATTCATTCGAAGAATTGTGTAATACTGGTGAAAAGGTTGATGCAAGTAAAATATTTCAATTAGATAAATTAGATAGTCTATCATCATGTATTGGAAGTACTCCTACAGTTTGTGCACCAGAGCCAGAATTTATAGTCCCCAACATCAATGCTCAGACTACTCCAGCAAACAACTGCAACAACATGTAAGTGTTTTGTACAAAATAATTTGTGTTCAATGACATAAATTTTAGAATGATTATTTTTGCAGGACACCAACTTCAGGAACGAATGGTATATCAGCAAATACCAGGCTACATACATCAATAGATGAGAGTCCACAAAATTTGTCAAACAATTTTAATTCTTCGACTGCGTCTCCGCGCGTCAAGTTTCCTCGTTATCGAAGTATGTTCAGCAACTCAATGAGTCCTTTGACACCAAGTTTTGGAATTTTACCGTTGGACATGAATACCCCAGAACCTCTGCCGACGTACGCAACGTTAACCGAGTCTAATGACCAAAAAAGTTTGGCTAAACGCGTTAGTACCATAAAAGCTCACGTTGGGGTAAAACAAATCATTACTAAATGATATAAAATTTATGCGTGATTCTTTTAATAACGAGGATATATTTACAGCAATTAATGTCAAGAAAAGAAACTCCTCTGCAACAAGGAAAATTAGTGTTCTCTCAATCAGGCAATACTAGTAATACCGCCAATATTGTCTCAGTAACTCCAGTGACGCCTATACCTCCACAACCCACACTTCAAGGTCCAAATGTAAGAAGATCATCAAGACTATTTAGTCACAGTTATTCTGTAAAAGTGAGTACTTTAACCTTGCAAGAAATAGTGTCTTGCCTACACAATAAACAAACATTTCAATTACTTTTTCAGGAAAATAACAAGTCTCCAAATCGAAACAAGTTCACCACTCCGAAATCACCGTCGCGTAAGACGAAAACAAGACTGTCAAAATCTAATCTTAACAAAGCCAATTTTAATGATTTGAATGAAAAGAATAAAAATGAAAAGGAAAAAACCGAGACAATCACATCAGACAAAGTCGCAAACACTAATGCTTTAAATCAAAGTAATCATTCAAGTCCAGTGATTATACAAAAACAATCTGCAGGTAAAGAACTATTTGTTTAAAAAGATTTAATTCGAGATTGTTTATTAAAACTTTATCTTTTTGTAGAAGGATTAATGAATTTATTAAGAGAACTTGGAGAGGCATATCAACATTTGTGTCAATTCAATTGTATGGAATCTGTAGAAATACTAAGTGTTTTACCAGGGCATCATTACAATACTGGTTGGGTCCTCTCTATGCTAGCCAAAGCACATTTTGAGATGATTGACTATAAAAAATCTGCTAGGTATATCCACACCCCACTTTCAAATAATCAAGTAATGAGAGTTTTCATTCATTGATTTTTCACAGCTATTTTACACAAGTCAGAACGTTAGAGCCCCATCGTATCGATTTAATGGAAATATACAGTACAGTACTGTGGCATCTACATGCCGAGGTGCAGCTTTCAACATTAGCTCAAGATCTAGTAGCAGAAGATCGCAATTCTCCAGCCGCCTGGTGCGCAACTGGCAATTTATTTTCAGCTCAAACTGAACACGAAACTGCTATCAAATTCTTTCAGAGAGCTATTCAAGTGAGTAATACAATTTTTGCTCAAAAAAATTAAATCGAATCTTGAACGTTGCTAACAAATTCATCTAGGTGAATCCTAATTTTCCGTACGCATACACCCTTCTTGGTCATGAATACGTCATAACTGAGGAATTGGATAAGGCCATTACAGCTTTTAGAAACGCCATCAGACTTGACCCTCGTCATTACAATGCTTGGTACGTTAATTTATTGAAAATCAAAAGTTTTCGTGCTAAACGTATTTTTATTTATTTTTTGTTCATTTACAGGTTCGGCCTGGGAACTATTTTCTCTAAACAAGAACAGTATGCCTTAGCAGAGCTCCACTTTAAAAGAGCATTGCACATAAATCCTCGAAATTCCGCGATAATGTGCCACATTGGTGTCGTACAACATGCCTTAAAGAAAGTCGATCTAGCGCTAAAGACCTTGAATAAGGCTATCGATGACGACCCCAACAATACTCTGTGCAAGTTCCATCGAGCTAGTATCAATTTTTCTATCGGTCGAAATACAGAGGCTTTAAAAGAATTTGAAGAGTTGAAGAATATTGTACCCAAAGAGTCACTAGTCTATTATTCTATAGGAAAAGTAAGATTTATTAAATAAATACTTTGAGGATGTGATTTTTTGAACTTGTAATTAATTCTACCATACTTTCAGATTCACAAAAAATTAGGAAATACTCATCTTGCTTTGATGTACTTTAGCTGGGCTACGGATTTAGATCCAAAAGGTGTTAATAGTCAAATCAAAGAAGCTATTCTTAGTCCTGGGCAAGGTGAAGAAGAATCTCTCCTAACTCAGTCAGGTAAATAATACAAAATGATTGTTGTAGCACATTACTCGGTTTACCGGTTCTGTATTGAAACTTGCATTAAATTTGCGCAGTCGATGAACCTACGCACAATAGTTCTACGGAGCAAGAAGGCGAAGCCAGTGGCGAGGTGAGCGGCGAAGGCAGCAACGTTGCCGATAACGCGGCGTCTGATGCCCACGCGGAGGACAGCGACGATAGCTTATGAAGTTTGGAAGAGGAAAACTACGAAGTTCGTTATATGAATTGGCAATGACTGGACGTACTAGTACGTAAATTGATAAAAAAAAAAGTCGATCCTCCGAGAAAAAATTACTAGTACTCTTATTGAGTGTTGGACGTAAGGCTATTCTATAGATATCGCAATTGTCGTATAATGCCTTGTTCAGCGGAAATTAGCGCCTCCGAGTTAACGTCCAACTGCTGTTTTGTTTATTTTTTATTTTTATTAGTTTGTCTTGTCAAATTGCGTTAGGAAATACGAGTCCAAGCGCCGAAAAAGATGTGAAAATCACAAAAAAATAGTTGAGTAATAGCAGTTTTTAATTACGTGGTTGAGTAAAGCTGAATTTTGTGTAAATGTAAATTATTATTATTACTACTGATACATATTTAGTTGATATTATATGTTAGATTGAAAAGAATGTTTTGCTAGTTGCGTGCTAAATCTCATTCGGGATATTAGCTGATGAGAAAAATCACGCAGTTTTCCATCGCAAAAGAACGCGTAGATCCGATAAATGTTATACGACTACGTTCAAGTGTGAGGCGGCTCATCAAACTAAATAATAATTTGTGGTGTGAGAGCAAGTAAACAAAAGTATGTGTGGATGAAAGAAAATGTGTGGAACCAAAATATTTAGTTCCTTTGAAGATTGACTGTTAAACTAAGCTTTTTGTAGAATATATACAATTAACCGGCGTAGATTTCTCGTGCTTACATCAATTTTAGAAATATAGCTTTGGTATACTTCATAAATAGTCAACTCGGGTAACTTTCTGCTCCCTTTTTTCAACAGCCACCATTTAAACCATCTGTTGTACTTCTAATGAGTTATAATATACTGGCTGATATCTATATATTAATAGTTTAATCAAGTTCTAAGCAACAGTTGGGGAGACTATCTTTTTCGTTACAAAATAGTTACAAGTTGTTTTATGTAATTTTATTATTTCCTCCTACATTCAAAGCATTTATACTGAATCTTCGAAAAGTGTAATCTCAATGCATCAAATCAATGTGTGTACGTTTTAACCGTGTACCATCGCTAACATTATTGCGTGGAATTGCAATTAAAGAAATTTAAAAAAGTGGTTTTTTATGACGAGCGAAGAAAAAATAGACTTTTATAAACCGAATTGATTAGAAGCTCTTTGTATGTTCACCACAAGCCAAGCTTCGATGTGTGTTGCATACAAAAAGCCGCCGCGTGGAAAAATGGATATTTGAAATCTCCAAGGTGATTCTGCTTGAAAAGTATTGATATTGGCGAAAAAAACTCTCGCTGGGAATACGAAGCCGTGCAATGAGATTCAGAGAGCAGTTGAGTTGAGAAAAGAAAACATAAGATAATAATTGATTGTTTTGTATATTTTTTTTTGCAACATCCAAGAACGAAGTTGAGCATAACTGCCATAAATTTCTGACTTTGTCCCCAGTTGGAGGGCATCTCTTGAAACTTGTTCCATTTTAATGCTATTTGCCAATCTTCAAACAACAGTGCGATTTATTCTTGTAAAGAGGTATTATACCTGTATATGTGAATTAAAACACGTGATATAAATATATATCATACAAAAAGAATCAACAAATCGAAATTAATCCTTTCAAATATTCCTCATATACTATTAATTGACTAGCATTATTTGTTTTTCGTTTTGCGCATCGTGTAATTTTATGAGGCCTGTGCCTTGTTGCCTTGTACGTGATGAAATGATAAAGCCGCTATTATCTTGTTTAGCAAGTCTTAGTAGTAGTCAGTTGACAGCAAGTACTCGTTCGCAGCGCAAGCGAGTTGGTAAACATGGGCGAAAAATACGTTGAAACAGGTATAAAATTAATTGCATAATCATTTCTGTTGTTTTTTGTTAAATTTTATGATTTGTTTCAAGTGTTGGGACGGACGAAGGCATCCGAATTGGGGATAACATTGACTCACGAGCATTTGGCTCTTGATTTCGACAAGTTTTACGTTCCAGCTCCAAGGCTCTTGGAAGAATTCGTCAACGATAAAATTAATCTAAAAAATGTCGGCGTACTCAAACAATATCCGTAAGTGGGACAGTTTATTAAAAAAAAAAAACGAACCTACAGATTTTTTAAACAATAATTTAGTTTTGTTTTTGAGAAAAATATTATTAAATGGGTCGCTTAATTATTTCAGCTACGGCAGCAAATACAACCTCCATTTCAACGACAGCGACAGCGCGAACGCAGTGCTGGAAGACGTGAAATTTTATAAAAAAAGCGGCGGCGGCACGATCGTCGAGAATACCAGTCACGGAATCAAGCGCGACATTCCGCTGATGCAGAAAGCCAGCAGGGAAAGCGGCGTTCATGTAATTGCCGGCACCGGTACGCGCATTCACTACGTATTTGGAATTCCTTTTTGCAAACACGAAATGCACATAACACACTCGATTTTTTTTTTCAAGACCGAATGTGTGCAAGCTCTCACGCGAGTTCACCTTTGAAAAAAAAATCATAATCGTGGTAAAAATGGTTTTTCAGGTCATTACGTTGCTCTAACGCAGAATACATCGGCGTTAGCCGCCACGGAAGAACAAATGTATAATTTAATGAGCCAAGAGCTAACTGTCGGTTGCCAAGGCTACTCCTCTGTCAAAGCTGGTTTTATAGGTGAAGTCGGAAGTGCTTGGCCTATCGAAGGTATACTTTGTTTCAAATTTTATATTTAAAACATGTTTTAACGGCAGCCGCATTTAAATATTTAGATTTCGAAAAAAGGGCCATTAGAGCGACAGCACAGGTACAAGAACAACTGAAATGTCCCGTGAGCTTTCATCCCGGAAGAGATCCAGCTGCTCCATTCGAGATTATGAGAATTTATATGGAAGCTGGGGGCGACGCTAAAAAGGCGATCATGTCTCATTTAGACAGTATGTCTAAAAAGCATTGCAATTTCTATGATTTAACTCGAATATCGTCAAAAGTTTTACTTTTTTTTAAGGAACTTTGATGAAAGACGAAAATCTTCTGGAGTTTGCAAAATTGGGCTGCTACTGTCAATACGATCTCTTTGGTATCGAATGCTCTTACTACCAATTACACGTTCCAATCGATATGCCGTCCGATGCCCAACGCATCAATAGAATAAAGCTTCTAAAGGACGAGGGCAAGTTGGAGAAAATTTTGATGAGTCACGACATTCATACGAAACATCGACTGGTGCGCTTTCAAATACGAGAGTATTCGTTTTTTTTTGTCGGAGCTAATTGATTTTTAACGAAGCGCATGCTTGATTTTTTTTTTCAGATGAATTTCGGAGGTCACGGCTACTCCCACATCATCAATAACGTGCTGCCGAAAATGTTGCTCAAGGGCTTTACCAGACAGGAGATCGATACGATTACAATCAGTAATCCCAAGGCTTGGCTTTCTTATTGATGTTATCATAATTTGTTAATAAAAACTAATTATTTTATACTTTTTCCGTGTACTCGTTGAGCAAGTGTATACTTATTATACATTTACACATTTCGCTCGTTCCTAGCATTACCATAGTGATCGATTTGTGTTACATGCGCAGCAACGCCTTACTTTTATCAAACTTTGTGCCACTGTCTTTATACTTGTTGGTGTGCCAGTTTATAGGTGACCTCGAAAATTTTGCATTGAGAAATCGATATTTCGCTTCAAACGAACAAATTTTTATCTCACAAAGTGGTTTTTTTTAATGTTAATTCTACCGATTGCATATTTCTACGCGTTCGTGTTTTCACCTCTTTACACAGTAAAAAATTTTACTCATTTTCGGGACAAAACAAGTAAAAAGTTATTCAAAATGAGTAATCGGTTTCTCATTTTGAGTAACTTTATATTTATTTTGAGTACCTTTTTACTTTTTTTGTCCCGAAAATGAGTAAAAAATTTTAACTGTGTAAACTTTAATTTTACTACAGACAACGCAGTTTAATGTACCCCAAGTCAATAATCCATTTGTAGGCTCACATCGGTCAGTGCGAGGTTTTATGCGGTACATATCGATCTGACTTGTGTATAAGGCGACTGCGAGGAGGAATCGTCGCCGGCTACAGTGCGCGACAGTTATTAATACAGTCATGGTTGCTCAAATTGTTGCTCCCTCGCTCGCATGGATTTTACAACTATGCATAATGTTGACGTGATTTTACTAATCGTCATCTGCATACTCATCGATCGGCTCGACGCTAGGATAGTCACTGGACAATTAACCACGCGCGAGGTAATCGATCCTCTGCACTTATCAACATACTTCTCATGCGCTTTGCATTATTTATTCGTTCTTTCGATTGCAAAAATAATTCTCTTTGCTCGTATTTCAGAACTGGGCTTTCCTGTCGAGATTTTGTTTTCTATCGGAGAAGGGCAAATTTCAATATGACTTCACCATTGGCAATGGGGACACGGAAGTCAATTTATTGCTGTACTACGACAGTCCGAATCAGTGGCCAAGTGTGTACCCCTCAAGTAAAACATGCAAAGAGAAAGAATCGGTGCTCAGAAAGGATCTCGGACAAATTGTGTCGCTGTCTCCATACTCGACTTTTACCGAAGTTTCCGGCTGCTCCTTCACCTCGCACAACAAAACGGAAATACGCTGCAAGAGTTACCGAGAATTTCGCTCCTCTAGACCGAGGTGGTGGTTCATAGCTTTATCCAACTGCGATTCTGATTCGGGGCTCAATGTTACTTTCTGGATATCCCTCACCAATGCCGAGCCTGGTACCTTTTGGAGGGAACATTTTTCAGCAGATGAATTTTGTAATGATTATACGTTAAAAAAAATGCCACAAAGAATAGTGTCTCTAATGTACAAATATTTGCAGATATTCTACCAGAATTAATAACTGGCTGTTGTATGTACATTATACTCATAGGCTACAGTATCTATGTGGCATTTCAGTTGCGCACAAGAAGACTTTTACATGTGACATACAAATTATTTATGTTGTCTTTGATTACACAACTAATTGGACTGCTCTGTCAGATGTACAGCTACATAAATAGAGCTTTAAAAGGCTATGATCTGAGGGAAATAGCTCTTATAGGAAATTTGTTTGATGCATGCTCAGAAACATGCTTTACCATGTTACTACTTTTGATGTCACTGGGATTCACAGTTACCAAAAGTATGTTGACAATGGTAGAAACATGGAGACTCACCACTTTTGTAGGTGCATACATTTCTTTGCAACTACTACTCTTAATTTATGAGTCTGAAGCATTTGATCCAGGATTAGTTTTATATATTTATGAGTCACCTCCTGGTTATGGTTTATTGGCCTTGAAAGTTATTGTCTGGGTGGTGTTTGTGATATGCTGCTATAAAACTAGTCAAAATATCTCAACAAAGTTTCATTTCTATGGCTCGTTGTTATCACTTGGGTCCGGATGGTTTCTCTGTCAACCATTGGCAGTATGAATTTTGCTTTGTCTATTTTGGAATAAAAATAAATGTAAACTAAAAAATTTTAATTTCAGGTTCTCACTATAACATTCTTGGTTGATAAATGGGTAAGAGAGAGTGTTGTTAAGGGATGCACCCTTTGGGTAATATTTGTGGGGCACATAACATTTCTTTATGTAACGCGCCCATCAACAGCCAATAGCAATTTTCCTTTTCACATCAGAACATGTCAAGTAGTCCCAATAGGAGGTGAAGGACAAGCACACAGTTATGAACCTCAAAGGACAACTTCCATCACACTTTTCACCTTGACTCAATCTCCACAAACTATTTCTACAATTTCAAGATAATGAAAGACATTTGATTCAAGTAATATTAAGTGTATTATTTGTGTACGAATCAACAGATTATTTACACTTTTCATAAAATGTAAAAACAATTTATAAATATAAATATTTACTTATTTACAATAGAAAACTATTCATTCACATTCATTCATAATTATGCTAGCAATCATTTGCAGTTAATCACAAGAGCCATCGAGCCAACCATCTCTCCATCTTTGGTTGACTAATTTACAATCAAATATAGGTTTACCTAGCTTTACATTGACTTCATTGTGAATATCACAGAGCCATTGACTTAGCTGATGTTGAGAGTCAGTTCTAGGGGGTGACACTTTTAACTGCTCTTGTAAATCTTCTGCACAAATATGGCAGGGGTAAAACTTTGACAGTAGATGAAAAAACGTCTTCATGTCTTTCCTTTGCTCTGTTGTTGGATTTTTTGGATAGTAAGCTGCCATTGTGTGTAGGAATGACCACGTAGCTAGACCCAGAGAATTCCTGTCCAGGGGACAGTCTGTTCTTGCATCCATTGTTGCCTCAAAAACAGTGTTTTTATTGTTTGCTTTCGATTTTTCTTGCTCCGATTCCTGTAAAATATCAAAATTTCAAATGCTGTTCATTCAATCAATGTTATTGCATCAACTACACTCAGCACCAACTTTTTCAGAATCCATGACTCTTTTTTGCATTTTTGCCCACGATTTAAAATCAGAGCAAGTACGACAAGGTTTCCCAGGTTCCATTGTACTCACAGTTCACACAAGTAGCCTTGTTTTAGCAATAAAAACTTTTCTATAGTGACTCTCGCAATTACACAAACGTTTTGTAGTTTTTACGAGTAAAGCACGCCGCTCGCGTTTGCAGACGACGCCGCACACATGACACGACTAACCTAACCTTTGCACGAAAACTTACTAACCTTTACTCGGCTACGCATACATACATACGGCTGTACATACATACACACGCAGTTTTCGCGTCGGTGATCGGTGTTTATTGGAATGTAATATGTTGAGTAGCGTGTAATTTAATATTTTGGATGGTATATGTGCTGTAAATATGTGTGCTTCTAGTTGATACAAAATAGAATTGATTTTCCACCCTAAACAAACATGGATAACATGGAATTGTTGTTTTTTGACACATTTTCTCATGATATATCAGAAGTAAGAATTGACCAATAATCAGTACAACAGTTTGTATTTTTTAATACGTGTTTTTTCATCAAATATTCTTTTTTAGGAGCTAAATTTGGATTTAGTTCAGTTTCCCAAGCCAGTGTATATAAGTGAAATTAGAATAATCCCTCTAGGGGCTAGAGTACAAGCTGATTTCCCCGGTGGAGTTCGCCTTGGGTAAAAAAACATTTATTCTTTTTTGCATCAATAATGATGTTTTGATTTGGTTAAAATAAAATGGTTCAATGTTTCAGGGCAACCAATCCATCACAATTTGAAATAGAGTTCTTTGTTAATGACTTGAGCAAGCCAGGAGCTTCAACGTTTGAATCTCTTGGTGGACTAGAATACAAACAGAATGTCCATATTCAACTGGAGTGCGATAGAAAACATTTGCCAACAGATGGCCTAGTCCTGAGAGGATGGTACACAACAATAACTTTGGCTGTGTATGGATCTTTAACCAAATCTCTTAGTACTCCACCAGAAATTCCAGCTGCTGCACCTGCTCCTACAACTCCTATTCCAGTGCCACAAGAGGAGGCACCAGTCAATAACAATCAAACACCAGATCAAGAGCAAGAGTGGTATTATGAAAATAAAGGACATGCTAATGCACAGGTAAATGAAAGAAATCATTCATTTCAGTTGGAAAAGTATAAAACATTTTGTGTCTAAAATTTTATTTGCATCAGAAAACACAGGAAACATGTGCGGTACCAACACCTTCTCCTCCAGTCCATGCTCCAGTTGTTGAACCTACAAGAACTTCCTCAGCTGAGCCACCAAAATCAGAATCTCAACAATGGAAAGAAGGATCACCCCACTCGCACAAAAGTGCAAAGCGACCTACTACTCCTCCTACAGAATCTCTGGTTTCGCTCAGTCCCGAATCGATTTCTGCAGAGGAAGAAGAAGGTGATCGAGAGGAGACTGAAGAACAAGGTGCAGTAGAGCCATTTGAGCCAATTTTATCCGATGAAGATGTTATGGCAGACGACGAGCCACCTCCTGTCGATATAGAATACGAAGCAATTGATGCAGATGAACTTTATGGCATCCATCCTCCAGATTTATTAGACATTGAAAAGCATGAGCATTCGTTTGAAGAGAGAGTTGATGAAAATGTTGTACAAAAACTCAAAGATGTAATTGCCTTGTTGAGCAAGTCTGTTTCCAACTTCAGCAGCGCCACTGGACAAGAGAAAGAGATGTTTGTTCACAACTGTGAAAATTTATGTACCACTCTGAAAAACTTTGTCACAGATTCAAAAGACTTGAACAACTTGTCAAACATTGTTGAAGCAGGACTGAATGTCGAATTTGCATGTACCCAGCCGCAGCCGGCGTACAAAGTTCGTCACGTGAAAGTTGGCGTGAGATTGGCCGAAGCGTTGTGTCGTCTGTCATCGGGACCAGAAACCGTTTTGCAAGTGAATGCACCTGAAAAACTGTTGTCGCTGTGCATGCGTGAAAACGTGGCTTTGCCCGTGAAATTGGCAGCCATCAGAGCTGTGGACGCTGCGCTCATCAGCCCAAAGATTGTCGAAGAATTTTTGAAAACGGAAAACGAATTGTACAAATTAGCCTTAATGATGCTCGATTCTACAAAGCTCGCCAGATTAAAGTACGCTCTTAGTTCGCTGCTAAGGAAGATACACATTTACGAGTGCTTGTCGGAAATGAAAGACTTGACTGAGGTCGAAGTTGTCGAATTAACGAAAGCCTACACTTACGCGCCAACGTTGATGGCTCAACCGAAACGTCAATTACCCGCTAGTGCTCAAATGGAGATCGAAAGGGAACAGAATCGCAACCCGCGCAAGCACTTGATTGCTTACTTTGACCACTGGAAGCTCGCGAATCGCTTGCTCGTAGCTCTGTGTTGCCCAGACTCCGACATTGATTTGATCAGAGCATGCCACGAGTTTGTAGCACTTCTCGCCGACACGAAAGAAGGCTTGCTGTACCTTCTAAAGGAAGCAGAAATCACAAAATCATTGCTAAAAGCTCTCTACTACAAAGAGAACGGCATTGGAAACGACGTCGCTTGGCGTCTACAAGTCGTTCAATGCCTCATAGGAATATCGAATGAACCAAACGACTGGACGTCTATTCGAAAGTTGCACTCTTTCCTCGTCTTCCCGGAAGGACTGCAAGCAATTATCGACGTGGTTCCTTTGGGCACCTTCATCGACGTGCTCATTCCCTGTCTCGCCAACGGCGATATCGCCGACTTTGCCGCCGAAATAATAGCAACGTGCATTCGCTACTCCAGCCAAGTGGATATTTTCCAGAGCCGCGCGGCTAATTTACTGGACAAATATTCAAGCAATACAGTATTACGCGATGTGATTCCGCATCTGAACGTCGCTGCCCAGAGCTCCAACTGGAATTACGGTGACGTTACGTCGCTCGTTAATATTCTCAGAAAAAACACCGATATAGCTACGACTCTTCCAGGTATGTTGATCATTGTGAATTGTTTGAAACTTTGTCGAGCTCAATTTTGAAATTGATTCCAGGCGAACTGACAACGGCTTGTCGCATTCTCCATTACCTAGTGTTCCCACCACACGACGACGTGGACCCCATGGAGCCGTACGTCGAGCTGAAGCATCGAAACGCCTTGACACAGTTATTTGCAGCCGACGGTCTGACAGCTCTAGTTGGAATTATGGCGCACATCAGTCAATTTTACGAGCAACCCTTGCTTCATCGCGCTTCACTCACAGGACGTAGACGCTTGTCTCTGATTGCTTTGCTCACGCCGTGCGTAAGATTGACCCGAGCGATCCTCGAGCGACTGGTGAAATGCATGGCAACCGAGTTCAAAGACCTGACCGCAGTTGTTCCGCTGCTCGGAGTTTACTGTCTCATCGAAGCGATGCCTCGGACAAATTCAAAGCGTGTGCTGTCGAATGAGATTGTCGAGGCGCTTCTAGTGTTTACTCGTGCAGTCGATTCCGACGGTTCGGGCAATGTAGCAAAGTCACTGTGGACGCAAATGCTCGGAGAAGTGTTGAAGATGGTCTCCTCGCATCCATGCAACTTTGCCCCGGGCTTGAAGCTGCTCACAAAACTGTTGCCGCCTATCCTGACGCGCAAGGAAGCTAGCTCTCAGGATAAAGCTCGCGTGGTGGGCTTTAGAAAGCTCTGGTCGGCGCACCTACAAGCTCAAGCCAGCAGCCTTACGGAAACTTTGAGGTACGTTGACACAACATCAAGTCGTCACGAGCTAATAAATTTCATGTTTTTCGGATTAAAGGTTGTTGTGCGCCAGTTGGAATACAGAATTGCTGTCGCTGGTTTCAAGTCTGTGCAAGCAATTGAGTGACTTGGCCGCACCCACGGCACTGCTCGTCGGCCGTTGCTTGTTGGACGGTATACTCACTGCCAGTCCACTGGAGAACCATATGCCGATACTAGCCTTGCTCGCCGATTTGACGAGACACGCGCCCATGAAAGCCACCCTCTTGACTCTTACAAATCCGGCGTCTCGAGCACAAGTCAAGTCCGATCAGAAATATCCACCAGTGATCGAAATGATGTCCACGGCTTTGAGAAACACCAACGATGCCAATGTCCAAAGAGAACTCGTTGACATCTTCGAAACGCTTTGCGACTACAGGCTCAGCTTGGTTCAAGAAACCGCAGAGTCGTTGGAAAAGCAACTGGCGCATTCGGTTCCCAGCAAAGAACCGTTGCTTGTGATTATTGCGGCTTTGATTGACATTCTCGCGAGTGCATCCAAGTACCCTATGGACATTGTGCAAACTGCCTTAAATATACTCTTGTCTTTGACTGCTCATAATTACGGGCTTTATCATGTCAAAAGCTGCTTGGAAAATAATCCGGATGCTCTGAGGAACCTTCTTGATTACGTCGCGCAAGGTACTTTTTAATGCATCAGTTTTAACAACAATTATTATACTCGTATATTTCTTTGCAGCTGTCTCGGAAAAAGAGAATCAAGAAAAAAACGAATCACCACCGAAACTCGTAGTGAGTTTTCTCGACAGTTTGATATCTTGCAAAACTCCAGAAAGAACGTTATCCCTGCGAATACCTCAATTGTCGACACTTTTATCTTGGGAAAAAGAAAATCACCCGCTACTAAAAATAACTCAAGCTGCAGAGCTGGTAGAGTCTTTGCATGTTATTGAAGACAAAGAAGAGCCAATCCCGGAGATGCTTGAGCCTTTACTTTTACCACCCGAGGCTTTATTGAATCAATTTACTCAGCGATCCACCGCAGCAGCTCCAATCATCAGCGACAAAGAAAAATTGAAGAAATCGCTTTTGGAAACACAAAATGACAATTCTGTAGATGTATTAGCATTAGCGACCGAGCTTTTACCGGCAGACTTTAATCTGCTAGCAGAAGCTCAGAGAATATGCTCCAAGGTGCCTCTTGATCTTACGATGCATATGAAGGAACAAGACGAAGCTCAAGATAGGAAAGCTCAGAAACAAACTATCGCGCTTACAGCCAAAACGAAACAACCTTTCGGTAAATATTTTATAATGCATTGTCTATAATAAAAGTTCAACTCTGATCAAATGTTGTATTTCTACAGTTGCGCCTATGCGAGGTAGAAACCAATATTCCAACTCTATGCGTGGTAATTCAGTCAGTGGTGTAGGAAGAGGCGCTGATCCATTCCGCTCGCGGCCACCAAATACCTCGAGACCTCCGTCGCTGCATGTGGACGATTTTGTAGCGTTGGAAACTTGCGGGGCACAGCCGACTGGACCCACGGGCTACAACAAATTGAGCATCCGAGGCTCGAGTCAGTCGCGAGGTGTAATCACGAGCTCAAGGAGCCGACCGTGGGCTCCGGAAACGAGACCGTCGTACATGCGTTAATAAAGTGAGGACAGCGACAGTGACTTGAGTAACGACATTTTTTTTATTTCGGTCAACAATTGTAGAAAAGAACATTTTTTTACACAATTCGAATAAGTAATGTAAATAATGCGTGATAACAACGTCGATAGTTTGTGGATTATGTAATTTTATAATACATTCAAACTGTGCATTATTTATGCTTTTTTGTCAGAGCGTTCAACGAGAATCTTCCTTCCCATCTCTTCTTGCCATTTCTTAAACCTCAAGTTAAACTTTGCAAAACCGACCTTGAACCTGTCGCTCTGAGCAGCTTTATGCTAAAGATAAATACGCATTAAGTCCAGAATTGATTTTTAAAATTTAATTTGGTTCCTTACCTTTGATTTTACAAGTGCCGTCATATCCTGTTGAAATTTTTCCAATTTGTCGTACGTCTGCTCATCCAATCTGATTCTTTCAAATTTCATTTTTTCCATCAATTCAAGTATAAAGGCGAAATCGCGTTTCTCCATTGCACCATTTAGCAAAGTATCGGCAACGTATTTATTAATCGTATGGCGTGTAGCTTTCATAGTTTTTATCAAATCCCGGGATTCATTTGAAGTGGTGCACGAGAGAGCCAAAACGCCATATGTGACAATGTTTGGTTTCAAATCGGCCCTATGAATTTCATCAAGGACATCCTAAAAGTGGTAAATAATTCAAAGTTAAGAAAGAATTTCATCATGTGTAGCAACAAGTTTTAACATACCCTGGCATCCTTTTTAGCACCGCGTAGGGCTCGCTTCTTTATTAACATGTTAAAAAAATCTATATCTAAAGGTATCTTATTACTTTTAGCATACTTTATTATTGTGTTTTCTGCCGCAACTGAAGGTGGAACTAAATCTATTAGGTAAGTTAGTGATTTAATGTTTGGCTCTACTTTGTCATTTTTCATTTTTTCTAAAAGCCCTTCAACACCTCCAAAAAGAATTAATTTATTCTGTTTTAAAATAGCATCTAAATCTAAATTTGCAATTGACTCTGGCAAGCTTTCATTATTTACATTTGCGGGTAAATTATCAGCTGTATCTGATTTTTCAGAAGAAGGAGCTTCTATTAGGGCTTCATATTTAGGCTGTTTGTGAATATTGTCAAGTGGTAAATTGCTGAGAACTGGAGGATAGACCAATAGATCTGGTCTATTATCATCAGTAACAATAACTGTAAATTCTCCATCTTTGAGTAAGAGGTCATTGACTGTGCAATCTCCAAAATGACAATCTCTAATGGCCCTCAACATGAGATTGTAACTAAATATATTTGGGGGTACCTGAAAAAAAAAAGCCTTTAGTTGACAATAATCAATTTGTCAATTTTTATCACAATACTCAATGTACCTTTAGTTTCCTCATCAACTGCCAAATACGCAAAACATATTTCAAGCCAGACTCAGTATTGGAATTGGCGGCATACATCAAGCTACACAAAGTTGATATTCCAATTTTCATTTTACTTTCCAACATTTCGTTTAAAAGTTTATTTGCTTCGTCTAGCTTGTAATGATTTCCATAAGCTTTTATTAAAACATTGTAATGGACCTGATTGATGGGATAGCTAAGTTTCATCATATCAATTTTTACTCTATATAAATATTTCAAAGCTTTATCAGAATCAGGACTGTTGGCACAACCATCCAATAAACTAGTGTAAATATTTCCGTTAATTTTGTAATGTCTGCTTTTCATTTGACTATAATATTCCCAACACTTTTTGATATTACCCTGCATAGCAAATGCTTTGATTAAAAGAGTGAACATATATTCTGTAGGTTTGTCTCTATTTCGTTTACACTCCTTAATCACATATTCTGCCATTTCCAAATCACCCCTCTCTACATGAGTTTTAATCTTTTTCGCATATTGGCCTGCTGATGGCTTCAATTTTCTGGGAACACGCACATTTATTTCTTTTAGTCTTTCCTCTTCTTTCAATTCTTCTGGATCCAAATCAACTTTTTCATATTTCATTCGACCGAGCAAACCAAATTCATCAGTTTCTGAATCAACTGGCGGTGGTTTTAATGGTGGATATTCTATAGGCTTTGGAGCATCATTCAAAAAATTAGAAGTGGAAATATTAAACACTGAATCATACTGTACATTATTCAGAGCACAGTAAATTGGTGTTTTTAAATTGTTTTTCTTCAAAGTACGAATGTTGGCCAACACTGAATAAGAACTTTTCATACTCAATTCATATTTGAAGTAATTGCAAGTTTTTGATGCAAAGTTCATCAACTTTGCGTTGGAACTAAGCTTGGAAGAAATCATCTTTAATTAATTTTTCAACTCAAAACTAGTTTAAACGTTTTCGCATACTTGTTTTTCAGGTTAAGATACCGGCATTCTTTCTATTTTTGCCTTTTGCAAATGTTGATATTATTCACAAACTTGATATTAAGCCAAAATAAAATCCAATTTACAAAATGTTTTTATCGTCATTTTTCATAAAAAGGTAGTTTTCAATTTATCGCCAAACGTTAATCGTTATACGAACTTGCGACCAGCAACGACAGCATGCTCGCGACGACGAGAAACAACGAGAACTCGCACTCATGCAGTCGCACGCTGTGGGTAAGGTGCGTTCCGCAAAGGACAACAAACAAATTCTAAACTTTTTTAGCAACGTCGCATCACGTGGGGTTATGTCATGTGTTCGGAGTATGCGCGGCGTATTCAAAATTCAACATCTTGTATGCATAACAAGTGATGTAATAGTTTTATCATTGAAATCAATTGTCATTGGTAATACTTAATATTTTCATCTTAATTCGTTAGAAGAAAAAATAGATAGGTAACACGCTGTT
>JAWWMK010000001.1:13116570-13129691 GCA_035047105.1 Galeopsomyia nigrocyanea
CTGTCTCTATCTCTCTCTCTCTCTCTCTCTCTCTCTCTCTCTCTCTCTCTCTCTCTCTCTCTCTCTCTCTCTCTCTCGTCTTTTTATTTCGGTGACAAAAACAGCAACTGGCGCGATCCTGATATCTGAGCTTGCGCATACTTATCATTTGTATGTCGATCCATGTTTGCCAGGGCGACGTCATTTATGGTATTATTCTTTGTTCGTGACGCGCGTGTTAATTTATTGAGCAACGATAAGCCGTTGCAGGTCTTAAAAGAATAGCAGCTAATCGACATTATTTTCAATACATTCTTTCACTGAAATGCCCCTTTAAATCAGCCTTTCGCATCTCAATTAAATCGAGAAAAAAAAGTAAAAAATTTCAAACCGAGAGAGACTGGAGGCAAAAAATATTGTCGACGAAAATAAAAAGCGCGCTCGGTTTATAAAAAAAGGAGCCGCGCTTATAGCGGTGAGGCGAATTATAATTCCGAGCGAGTGTATACGCTATCTGTGGCGGCAGGACGCACATCGATACGGCTTTTTGCTATACTCTCCGTCAAAATTGAGTGACCTTGACGAAACTCGACTCGAGAGGGATAAAGAGGGAAAAAGAGGGCGTCCCGGCGACGTACGAAAAAAAAGAGGGGAAAACTTTCCTCTTTACTGACGCTCACCCCTAAGGGTCCTTGAATTTACACCATTCTTTCTCTCTGTTCCCCTACGTATATACGCACGAGGTTGCATTTTCCTATTTTTTTTTTCCTTCCACTCTGTCGTGATTGATTTGCCTGCGTGGCTGTTTTATTTTTATCGCCAAAGCGTGATTATTAATAATCGATAGATTAGACACACCGAGTGTGTGTTATGCTCGACGCTCGAAAGATAGTCAACGCACGACGGCACCGAATTTACGATTGTTATTCCAGCGCCAAATCGGATTCACCCGCGCGCCGCCAGTGTTTATTATTCCGCGCGAATTTATGATGCACTCGCGCGATCGAGAATAAACGTGGACAAATAAACCAAAGTGGTCGTTTGAAAAATTGACGCAAATAAGAGGGAGAGAGAAAAAAAAAACAGCAACAGCGCTGCTTATAGTCTAATTATAGCACATGTAGGTGAATAAATTATTCAGGCCGATTGAATAAGCCATCTTCACTCGCTGTGCTGACAACTTGTTGCACACGACGATGCACTCTCTCGCCCGGCCGGCGGCAACAGCGGCGAGGCTTGAAAGCAAACGCGCGTAATACGTTTCAGCTGCGGGTTTCACTGGGTCATTGTCGCTTACTGCGTTTATCAAGGCTACTTTGTTCTATTATCGAGCGCACAATTGTTTACTCGTGTACGTACGTATGTATGTAAGCGGCAAGGCTTAGCTGCTAAACTCACGAGACTCCACCAATACAAGACGTTCTCCCTCTCGTTTCTCTCTCTCTCTCGTTTATTAATAGCCGAGAGTCGAGCGCATTCGAAATAAATACCATCGGCATTGCTTATTTTGGCAAGAGTCAAGGAGGATCGACTTTTCTTTTTCACAGTTTAGAACCACTTTTTTTTTCATTCTGTTCTCTTATCTCGAGCTGCCGTGTGACGATCGATACACTCGCTGTCAGATATATACCAATTGAATGCGATCAATCTTTTACGAGCGAGTTTTACGAGGCTGAAACTGCGGAGTGTATAGAGGGAACGTTGTCGTTCTGTCGATTAATTCCAATTCTATGGCCTTTGAGAACGATCCTGCATTTATATACCGCTTCGAAGACTCTGCGAGAGCGATGCTTCGAGAATAAAAACAACCAAATAAACATTGCTTCTGGTATATTCGAATGAACTTGATGCAGAATGTGAAGCGAAGGTTTTGCGATTTCGGCAAATTGATGCCTCTTTTATTTACTTCACGCAGGGATTCTTTATTATACGACCTCAACTCTATATACACTACAAAACAAAGTTCTTAAATTAAGTAGGTTTGTTCTTAAAATAAGTATGCAGCAATTTTAAGAACTCGCTCGTTTTCAACTAAGGAGCTGCAAAAATGATCTGAAAATTAATAGGTTTTGTCACTTAGGTCAACAAGTGTTCGGAAAAAAAAACGAAAAATAAAAAAGTTCTTAAATTTGCTGCATACTTAAAATAAGAACTTTTTTTTGTAGTGTACGTACATATCTTTTTTTATTTATCACATGATGTAAATCGTATTTCTGTATTCTATTCTCGGTGTTGTGTACTTTTACACTCGCATCGCGGACTGTAATCTACGATATTTATCTATTCACCATGAGATCGATTTTAAACGCTACATAGACTATACATTGTTATTTTTTTTTATAAATAGATCTGGAATCCGTGTGACGTCAAGAGTATTAATAATTTCACTCATTAATAGCGTGGAAACTTTTTTTTTTGGAGACGGCCTTGATACTTTTGGCTAATTAATCGAGCGTAATGACGAAAATGTGCGATTATGAAATAGTAGTACATGAAGAAGAAAAAAAAGTTGATGAAAATTAAAGATTTTGTTTGTTTTTTTCCGTTTCAGTAATCCACGAGCGTCGCGCAATGCCGCGGAAAAGCACCGGCGAGACAACCTCAACACGCAGATCCAGGCGATGGCGTCGCTGGTGCCGTCAGTGTCCGGCGGGGGATCCCGCAAGAGGGATAAGATATCGATTCTGAGGTTGGCCGCCAATTACCTCCGGATGAACTACAGTGAGTAGCAATGAGCAATCAGCCAATCGAATCTTAGTCTTTTCTAATCGATCGCCTGTATTTGTGTTGCAGCATTGGGAAGACCCAGCGGCGAGTTCCTTCCGACGAGGTTCAACGAGGTCGACCTCGAGGACCGGCTGATCGACGTAAGTTCTTGGCTCATTGTCAGTCCAAACGGGCTTCATTTGCCCGGACGGTCGAGTCTCGACATACGAATGTCTGCTAATGTGCAGACGTCTTCCTCTCTCTCTCTCTCTCTTAGAGGACAATCGCGAGGTTACGGTTATGTCTGCTGTCGACTGTTCGTTTTACTTTTATCGTTGCGGCATATTCGCGCTGGAAAAGCCTATTCCAACTACTATGTGTATTCCACGTTCTATTTGGAATTCGTAGCGAAGAAGCGCGCTTTTTCTCTCCCACTCTCTCGTTGAAACCGACACCGACACAATTATTTCTCGCTCCAGCTGACGCTGCTGACATTCAAAACTATGAGTGAAGGTGTCCATTTCAGAAAAAAAAAATGTGAAATAGTTTTGAATGAAAAAAAATTGACGTAGATTCATTTCTACCCGAGTTGATAACGCTTGGTCACTATAAATTTCCGCGTCGAATTTTTGAATAAATCAAATTTATTTTTTAATTTTCGTTACTGCGCATTACTAAAAATGATGAAAATATTTCGTGAGTTGAATGTAGAAATGGTGTAGCAAAAGTATATATATTTGTGAAGTCGAATGAAGAGAGCGGTAACACAAAGCTCGGTGGTACGATAAGCAACAAATTGGAGATGGATGGCTAAAGAGCAGTTGTCTGATTGCAGAATCTGGCGGGAAACTCGAGTTTCCTGCTGGTGTTGACAACGACCGGCAAGATTATTTACGTGAGCCGGCACGTGGAGAAGCATCTCGGCCACGAACAGGTAAATATTTCATGCATTGACCTACATTGCTTCTCCGTTCCTCTCTCTCTCTCTCTCTCTCACTCTTTCAAACACAAAACCTTCGTGTCTACATTCGATATCTCCGATCGGCCACTTTGCATTGCGCGTAAACACTGAAAGCGAGCCGCAGTATCAGCAGTACAGCTTTGAAAAGCTTCTCGACTGCATTCAAAATCGCTTCCTTGTTGAATTTTTATGTCGCTTACGTGCGCGCGTGCATTGGAGAATGGAGTTTGTTAATTAAAAGCAGCTACAGCGAGAGCGACCTTGCGCTCGCATACGCAGTATACTGGCCCCGGCTGTGGACCGAGCAACAGTCGTGGGAATTATCGATCAAATTCCAGGCAAATGCAGAGCAAGCGAGCGAGAGAAACGCTTCCATGGCAACCCTTGTGCAACTCCCGGAAAACTCTACACGCGCAGCTTTTTTTTTTTCATCTTTTTTCTACTGCTGCTGCTGCTCATTGTTGATTCCCTCCTACCTCCCGACGCAAACTTTCCTTTTTTGATTTTCTTTTTTACTTTGTTCCTCCTACCTGTTTTCCGCTCTCGCGCCCCGACTCTATGCATTTATGCGGCTCTGCGTGTTGTCGCTCCACCGACGTGCGAGTCAATTTTGGTTATTGAAAAGTTGTAGCGCGAGAGTAAACAAACGGGGCGGCGGCTATACGGGATTGACACGTGTAGTGCGCGTATGCATATCGAATTTATTTCAATTTCATACCCCCGAGGCTTTAGATCCGCGGTAACGTGGCCTTGTCAATACACCTGCGCCGCCCCCAGTTTGCTGTTAATTCCACGCGCTTCTGTGTATTATCCGGAATATAAACTAGTTATTGTTCGATCCGCTCTGTTGTTTGCTGCACTGCCGTCGTCGTCTAGTCGTGCAATTGCAAGTTCAACGGTGAAAATAGAAACTTTGGTTCATTCCGCCCACCGCACTCGCGCTAATAAGCTTAGAACGAGCGCGCGTGGGGGGTACGTCTCGTTAGATGCTCTACAAGCCAGCCTATTTTTTCTATTTTTTCTTCTTTTTTTTTTCGTTTTCTTGCTTTCCTTTTTTTCTCCGTCTCTCCTCATCTTTCTTTTTGTTCTTTTTTTTTTGAGAAATCGAGCAATCATTGCTCGTCGACGTCCCGCTGGGAAAACAACGCTAACGCGTATACATATTTGCGCTGTCGCAGACGGACTTGATGGGCGAGTCGCTGTTCAACTACGTCTACGAGGACGACAAGGACGAGCTGAAACGCCACCTGACGCCGGACACGAGCTCGCTGCCGGCGCTGGTCAGCAGCTCCGCCGACTCGGTCGAGGACGCCTCCAATTCGTCGTCCGACGACAGCGCGACCTATCAGCCGGATTACCGCCAGTTCAGGCCGCAGCGCCGGGTCTTCAACGTGAGGATGTCCGTTCGAACGAATTCCCGCAGGGAGGCCGTGCACTACGAGTACATACAGCTGTCGGGTGTCCTAAGGCTCGCCAGCGAGAAGAGGATCCAGGAGCAGGCCAACGGCGGCAAAGCCAAGAAGTGTACGTCTCTATTTCTTCCCAAACAAGCCATTCAAGCTATTTCGCTGCTTTTCATTAATTATCACTCATTATTCATTGCCCCGAGAATTTAATCGTTGCGAAGCGCGCTTTCGTTGCGTTGATAGCGCTTATCTGCTCTGCATTGCAAACATGTTTTTGTCATGACCATTTGCTCCTCGAATAAACAGCAAACAATCCGACGAGCAACGACATTATCTTCGTGGGCACGGCGAGGCTGCTGCAGAGAAAGTCCGTCTCCGAGCTGCCCTACTTGGTGCACAACAGAAACGAATATTTCACGCGACACCTGATCGACGGCAGGATAATCTTCTGCGATCACAGGATATCCGTGGTCGCTGGATACATGGCTCAGGAGGTGTCGGGCTCCAGCGCCTTCAAGTTTATGCACAAAGACGACGTGAGGTGGACCATCGTCGCTCTTCGCCACAGTAAGCTCTCGGACCTTGCAAGCTCTCCCGACCAGCAGCTCAGTCAGTGCTCATCGTATCTTTTCTTACAGTGTACGATCACGGCACGCCCTACGGCTCGTCGTGCTACAGGCTCATTGCGAAAACCGGCCAATACATTTACCTACGGACTCACGGCTACCTGGAGATCGACGAGGAAACCAAAAGCGTCACCTCGTTCATCTGCATCAACACACTGACATCGTGAGTTTTTTCTTTCAATTCAAATCCAGTTTTTTTTTTGTTTTTTTCTTTTTGGGCTCGGCGCTCAAATTCGTTCCTTTCTTCTTGTATAGGCAAGACGAAGGCGAGGAACTCATTGCCGAGATGAAGAAGAGGTTCTCTGCGACAATCAACGGCTCGAGAGCTATTCAAGGCAACGACAGCGGTTTTGTAAGTCGACCATTGCTAAAATTGCGTTCTAATTGCTTTACGAATGTCAATTCGTCAATATCAATTCAGCAGGAATCAGATACAGAGTGCACGAGCACAATGTCGATAGCGCCGACTATAGACGAACCGGATCAGCTGGAACAAGCGATCAACGAGTTGGTCAGCGATTTGCCAGCGACGGTGAATAGCGAGGAGCCCTGTCCCGACGAGCAGTTCTGCAAAGCCCTCATTTACTCTCAAAAACTACCTCCTCCGCGCGTTCATGCCAACCAGGTGGGCATCAAAGATGCCGACAACATTTACTTTGGCAAGGGAGGCAAAGGCGGCAAAGGCAAAGCTGCTGGTAAAGGAAGTGGCAAAGGCAAAGGCAAGCAAAGTCCTTCCACGTGTACGTCCACAGACTCGCCGTCCGATTACCCGACGAGGAATGGCGAGAGGATGAGCTCCGTCGGCGAGAAGAGGATTCCAGAGTTGGAGGATCCCACGAGCCCCGTTGTTGCGGCTAAACTTACTATTTTGCCGACGGACAAGAGTACGCGTACTGCAGCAGTGTTTCTCCAAACATTTGCAGGAGTGGACAAATTAATAATTTTTATTTTTTCTAGTTTTTGCATCGCCAAATCCAAGTGAATCGGAGAGTTACTCCGAATCTTTCACAGTTGAGGATGATCTAAGTACAAATGCTACGGCCTCCATCGACACATCCGATGTCTCTGTGTCTTATAATTCACAAACTAACCTTGTTGGTTATATTCAACCGGATACACCGTACGACAGTAATTTGGTAGGCCAAGTCACATTGCTCTCGTGTCGACACCAATTCAATATCAATTGTTAATAAAAAAAATATTCTTTGTGCAGCAGCAGCAAGTTAGTTTAAAAAGGCCGTACGAAGACGAAGATGAGCAAGTGGCCTCCAAGAAGAAAGCAACGGAAAATTGTGTGACTCTCGAGTTGGTAAATGTTAACGATTTTGTAAATGGAGAAATCAGTTTCCCGGCGTACATTGAAGTTCAGTCTACGTCTCTGGAAGGCGATTTGCAAGACATGCCGGCTACTTTTCAACAGATCGATACTGATTCGATAACACTTGCCTCTACGGAAGGCTCTTTCATAGAATTGCAAGAATTTTCAGATGAACTAGATTCAAGCATGCAAAACAATCAAGGCATGTATTTTTCTTTTGTTTTATTCAATTCTAAAACAACTTGTCTTTTTAGGAAATTTGAATTGAATTTCTTGCTTTTATTGCAGAAGTAATTAAGCTATTGACAAATCTTCCACAAACAATAACTCTTGAAGGTATAACCAATGCTCATTCTCACTTTGATGATTAAATTTGGTTTCAGTGCATTAATATTGATATTTTGAATTGTACAGGAACCGGAGAAGATGTAAATATTTGCCAGTATCCAACTAGTGATTTAAGAGATTGATTCAACTGGATAGAGTAGACATCTTTTCCCCCCAAAAAAAGACGTCGTAGGCATACAATCAAAAAAGTGTATATTATCTGGCGCTATAGTTATTAATCGTAAAGATATTTACGTTAATCACTTCTGAATGATATTGACAAATCAATAACTCGAGCGTGACACAACGGCATGTAAGAAAAAAGATTTATATGACCCTGAACTTCTGAAATAAGTGACCAATACCCGATGACAATGTGTTACTTGGTCAGAGCACAAGATACAATAGTTTAAGAGGTTGCTACTAATATTCGACTCGATACAGCAGTCATTTATTCGGCTTTGCCGTGAGTAAAACACTATTGAAGCCGGAAATTATTCAAGTGATTTTAAAAAATGGTGGTAAAACAACTAATTTTGCCGCCTGACTAAAATTATAAAATCTGTAAAAAAATTGAAAGAAATTAGAGAGTAGTGCAATCTCTGGAATTGGCCATATAAATATATGCCGTGTCTAGTCGACCGACTGTAATTGTACAAAAATGACGTAATCAGCAGAATGTCATGTAACAAGAATTTCTTTTAAAATGAAATTCTTTTGGTTTGTTTTTTAATCCAAGAGACTAGACAACCACAAGATATCGACGACAAAATGCTAATAAATTGTACATAGTTAATTAGTCTTTAAGAAAATTAAACCTACCAAACGGTGTTCGACCTTTTACGTACGGGCGCGCGTATGGGATTTAAACTGAGTGCAAAATGTGACGAGATACAAAATAATGTTGTACGTTATGTTAGGTTTACAAAGTAATATGCGTTAGTGTTGAAGCCGTTAACGCTCTAATTCTGGAAATCGTTGCCATTGTTTTTTAATTGGCTCATCGTAAGACTGCAATGTAACAATAGTGCATGATTGTAAGATTCTCCAAAACCAACGAACTTCCGTAACAGAATGAAATGAATTCAAAGACATCGACAAATCCAATTTTGCACTTTTTCTTTGGAATTCCTTGCGAACTTATCGGTTTACTACAATAATTACATTATTGTTTGTAATATAGTTGGAGCATTGCACAATTGATTTTTACATTAATTGTTTTTAGCGCGCGAATGTCTATTGAGCTCCTGAAAGTTTTTTTTTTACATGCTTCAACAATATTGGAAGTGCGTTTGTTATTATTACTATCATTACTATTAATATTGCTATTATTATTATCATCATTATTATTACCACTGACATCATCATTATTATTATTATTATTATTATTATTATTATAAATATTAAAATATTACCGTATCATTAAGATATTGTATATTACGAGGGTGACAGACGATGATACGATCGATATGTCAAATTAAAATGTAAGTCTTTTTTTACTATAAATAACTGTTTATTATGTAATTTGTCGTTACGACTGTAAAATAGTGTTATTGTAATTGAGGAAAATGATGATATTTCCGTCTCATACTGTATTGTATAGATTGTCGATCGTCTCATTGCTGTAAAGTATTTGCAATGATTTTTGTATAAAGAAAAACTCACTTTACTCGTAATCTCAGTGTTCTCTCGTACCTTCTCAAATGTAATAAGTGAATCCAATCGATTGAAGAAAAAAAAATTAACAAAATCGGGCAATAATGGCGGAAAAAGCCATTTCTTGTAAATATTAACACGTTTCCAGTTTTTAAAGGCATTGAAAAAGACAGAAATGTCGTTTAATTGAATTTGCAAATAGTGAATAGAAGAGAGATACTTGAGATACTCGCAGAGATTTATAAAAATATTTACCGGTTAAGCTTGCAGTCAGAAAGTTGAAGTTTTCTCATGAATGAGGTTGTCTGGACAACAATGTCGTTATTATTGCAGCTTTCAAATCTGTTCGATTTATCAACCACCATTTGTGTAATGCGTTTTTTATATTTCTTTTTGAAAAAATGAGACTTTTTACTAGTAAAAACGTTGTACTTAATGACTGTTAAAAAAAAAGTGAGACAACCAATTTGTTGAGGAAACTCGGACTGTCCATAAAGCAGATCCTCAGTGATTACTTATTTTCTTGGTAATTCTCAACGAAGTTACAGCGATCGACATAATGAAAATGATGAAAACTCTTCCGATTTGTCTGCGCGTGACGTGCTACTAATGCAAAAATAAATCATATTCTGTCATATGTAATATGAAGAACATGTAATATTTATTAATATTATGTCACTGAATTCGAAATTCAGTTTTCTAGTCGATTATTAAAAAATAATGAAAATTACTTATTTTACTGCAGTAAAGACATTGTCCCACTTTTCATTTTGAAAAAGATAATGATTCTCAAAATACTTTAAGAAGATTTTTTCGAAACCCTGTCAAAATTTTATGTTTGTTGATTTTCGCAACTGGAAAGTTTATTAGTATTTAGTTAACAATAATGCGTAGCACGTCATGAGTTGGGTAGTCAACCTGTTTGCTCCAAATCGCTGGAAATTGAATGTAAACATGTACCTGTCAAATTAATAGAAATCTTGATAATGTACTCTTTTAAAAGATTTGATTATATAAATTTTAAATTGAAATCGTTGATTTGGTATATATACATATAAATTCTTTACTGTTTTTGTTACGCTAAATTGAAAGCAAAAAATTATGGAAAAAATTAAAAACGTAGTTTCAAAACGAAGAAAAAAAATGGAAAAATGAAAATTAGAAGGAGATAAGGGTGAATTAATATTATTATTACTATTATTATTGTATAACAAATAATTAATTCTTTATAATGATTGGAAATCATTGTACACGTCATAGTTATTGTGTCAAGACTGAATTATCAAGACTTCGTAGAGTTGGAACATTTTTGTAAATAAATCTGCCTCATATGGAAAAAAAAAAATAAGTGTAAACATTATGAAAAATAATGGAAAAGATATTATAAATGGAGATTTGTTATTTACAAAAAGAAAATCCGAATACCTTAGTTCCTTTCTTTGACGTCATATTTTTTTTCTTAATGTTGTATACAGTTAATTACATTGACAAATAGTCCGCCTATTACAAGCTATCAAGTCTTTCATTTTTTTTCTATAAAATAAAACGCAAACCTCGCTTGATCATTCGTATGTTTCATTCGCTATAATTCGTCAACATGACCATCGATTTGTATCTTTGTCAAACGTTCCGCGAACAAATACAAAAATACATTTGAAGGCTTTTCTGTTGTTTTCAAATAAACTAATAATAATCACAATACAACGTAATTAGAATTCACTCTCGCGTGAAAGCGACATTTGATAACATTTTGCAATGTATAAAAAATCAATATAATGTAAAAAAACGTGTACGCGCGTCGATACATATAACTGCGTTCTCGCAAATAAAGTCGAAACTTTGACGGTATTGAAAATTGCCTCAGCTTTACGCATCGATTGCTTATACAAACAGGTGAAATTTGTCGAACTTGTCCCTTAATTTTAAGTTTTATACGGCTATTTTTTTTTTCAATGAGATAATAAGTTATTTGCCACTTGTATAGGAAGTAATACAATCGTCTAAGACTAATAAAATGCTATGCTTGACTACACAAAAAATGGTCCTCCTTTACGTAAAAAGTAGGTTTATACTCATAAATTTTTCTTTTGTTTAGCATAGTTGTTTACCACGTGTAAAGTAGTACACATTATCTTGTTGTCGAACATGCAAAATAGATTATATAGGTGATTTTTGTTTGCGAATTTTCTAAACAGCATTCACTGCGACTAATGCTGTATATAATAGATTTCTATAAAATAAATGTGAATTAGTATTGCTTGATTCAATGATATTCTTTGGCAATGCCAGACACGTATAAAAATTTACTAATCGTGCATTGTACTAGATAATACATGATAGGTTTGACATAAAGGCTCTCGCGAGAATATCATTAAATGTTTAAGCTGAAAAAATCAGCGATGTTGAATCGTCGAGCGGAACATTTAGAAAAGTACTAATGGCAACTAAATTTGACAAGGATGTTTATAAAGTATGCGCTTAGCATAAATTTCACCTGTATGTATCGAATGAGTGTATGATCAAAGATAGCTAATCTCGGGTATATATATATATATAATCTATAGTATTTGTCGAAGCGTTAGGGCGCGATTGCAGCCGAGAAACGAGTGTGTTGATAGTGTTTATCGCGTTTTGTTAATTGTAGTAATAATAACTTGTTGTCATTTTATATATAATATATAATGGTAGTCCTCTGGCGGTGCGATGGCAACTAGAATAATAAGGGATGATGAGTATTTACAAGGGAGACATTTGATGGTGAGGATATTGCCGGAAGGGCAATTTTTACTCAATGTAGATGTCCTCTACTGGAAAAGCAGTCTCGATGAATTTCGTGTAGAAACGATGAAAGGCCCTCCTGCAAAATCATCATCATCAATGATTGAAATGAGCGAGTGAACTCGAGGCAATTGATTGTATATAGTATTTACCCGACAGCTTCGGCGACGGGTCGCGTTGAATCCTGACCGATGAATACGTGACAAGCGAACCTCTGGAGCGTGGGATGCTTGGTGATGAAGCCGAGGTAGCGGTGATCCCGCGGATGAAAGGCGCAGAACGATACGTTTTTCAGTGAGTAGAAGTAGTCGTGACACGGTCCCGCGCTCTTCTGAGAGACAAAAAAAGAGACTCGATAACAATTATATTCTCAACGACCAAAAAAAATGTTGTAGCTCACCCTAGGCTTACTCCTGTCGACCATCCTGAGTCCCTGATCCGACACCTCGAGGATGCAGCTCTGCGAAGACGGCGGCTCTTGCGTGGAGTTGCCGACGATGCGGCGAACAGCCTGACAGACGACGCTCGTGCCTTTGTGAGCGAGAGTCTCCACCGAGCCGAGGTAACCGAGGAGGTAGCGCTCGCGTTTGACTTTCGGTGCCGCCGGGTCGAAGTCGCTGTAGTCCACGTCTACCGCGTATGCCGAAGGGAATATGCCTTGGCGACCCGTTCGTAGATTCACGCCTGTGCATTCAATTCAATTTTTTTTTTTTCAAAGCTAATTGTTTGTCTTGGCGACGGACTAACCTTCGCACCACAAGTCTTCGGCCTCTTTCTGTACATAGATGGGATCGCCAATCTCGAGATCGATCTCGTCCCGGTGCCGCGACACGAATTTGTGTAAACCTCGGTGCGTCGCCTCAAGCAGTTCCAGCTGCGTGAACGGCACTCCGCTGCTCCCTGCAATCATGATTTTTTCACGTCTGACTGTATCCTTTGCTTATTTGAAGCTCGCGCTCAGCCCCCCAGTGGCAACGAAAAAAAAAATCAGTCAATTTCACGTTTGTTTGCCCTCGAGCGTTGTTTACGTGTCCCGATCCAATGCCTCTTATATACGCAAGTATATATCGTGACTTGATACGATGAGCGCGGAAGGAGATAAGCTTTTAAATATATTCAATTTAATAAATACATTCTTTTTACGTATTGAGCAGCGTTGTTGCGAAATATATCAGCACTGATAATGCAAGCAACAAAAGTTTGAAAGTTTAAAAGCGTATGTTGCTCGAGCTTGCAAGCTTCGAGTTGGCAATAATGCCGCGTGTGCTGCAACTTTATTCGAGCCACGTACACTACAAAAAAAAATTCTTATTTTAAGTATGCAGCAAATTTAAGAACTTTTTTATTTTTCGTTTTTATCTTGC
>JAWWMK010000001.1:13131479-13158547 GCA_035047105.1 Galeopsomyia nigrocyanea
AGATCATTTTTGCAGCTCCTTAGTTGAAAACGAGCGAGTTCTTAAAATTGCTGCATACTTATTTTAAGAACAAACCTTCTTAATTTAAGAACTTTTTTTTGTAGTGTAAGAAGCTTGCAAGCTTTATGAAGAAAACTGTTGAACGTTGAAAGTAATGTGTTACAGCGGGTGTGTGTGTGTGTTACGTACCGGGAGTGCTGTCGGGCGAGACCGAGTCGACGTGCTGCAGCGAGCCGCAGGGAATGGGCGAGACACTTTTGGGCCCGTTGTCGGGCGAATGAGCGGTCGAGTGTCCGCTGTCGGTGGCCATGCGCTCGCTGTCGGGCGAGTCGTCCTCGTGCTGGTGTTTCAGTCCGGGATGACACTTGCGGAAGAACGAGTGAGGCCGGTTGGCGGCTGCCTCCGCAGCTCCCAGCTCCTCCGCCAGCGACGGCGACGATTGCATCGACAACGCTGCAAACGCATCGCGTCAAAAACTCTATCTCCTTACTGCGGTTTTCGCGATACCTTATACTTTTCATCGAATTCGACGAGGCTATTTTGCAAGGCTGTACTTTTCTTTTTTTTTTCTCCGACCGCAAAGTGCGCCTACCATTTTTTTTTTCATCTATCTCAAGTCGCGTATAGTATATGCAGCGCTGTGTTGGTTTTTTTAGGGCGCAAAAAAGTAGGTTACGCGAGTGCATAGGTCGATATCAGGGTATTGGAGATCCAATTTTTCTAAAATGAATATTTCATATAGAGTCCGATCAAGCACTCTGTAAGATAAGATATCATACTTCAATTATCATTTCTTATTTATCCGGCGCGTATAATTTTCAACTGATTTTCAGTTGAAATTATTTTCTTCGCAGTGCTACTATCTGTTGCAATTTTGAGTTCTGAAAAGAGGCTAAAAGTGTGAAACTTAAAGTAGCTTTTTATTGATCCGCGCAGAGCGTGTTTACGCTCAAAGCCGAATCAATGAACGCAGCACGAATGTCGCGCCTGCTTAAAAAAAAAGGGGGGTTCAAAAATGAAGTTTAAACTCACACTTCTTTTTGGGAATTTCGGGCAGCCTCCTGCGGCGTCGCTCGCCAGCCGGTTGCAGCTGAGCCGCCGTCTGCGAGCATTGCCGTGGCCGATGCTCGGGTGTAGGCCAGGAGTTTAGCGATGAGCACGAGTCGCCAATGTCGCTGATTGCACTGTCGCGGCCAGCTCGGATACCGCCGCTACTGCTTAGTCCGGCGAACAAGCTAATCGTCAACACACAAAATACCATACCCAGCCCAGATCAGGCTAATGCGTTCTACTACTTCGAGCATTGCATGCGAACGACTTTGGATGCGCTTTACTCATTTATACACTATTTCTGCACTTTTATTACTCAATCAATTCTCTAATCTATGTGACAATATTAATACTTACACACAAATAATACGACAAGTCTAACAATCAAAATGTTTTTAATTTACTCTTATAAATTATAAATTATCTCTGTAGAAATGGCTATATTATTGAAAAACTCTTTTCAATATCAACAGATTGGCATATTATTTACGACTACACTGTAAGAAAAAAGTATCTGCGAACTTTGACTCAAAAAATCTTTTATTTATCGAAAACCGATGACACGCAGTGTGGATGCGTTTTTTCAAAAGACACCTGTTTGCGCATTTATTCATCAGATCAATAATACTAAAATTATGTCATTTACGTCATCGACGTCCAACGCATCATCGATTTAAAAAAAAAAAGAATTTTTGAGATGCTCAATCAGACTGAACAAACGAAAGTACATGCTACTCCAAATCGAGAATCATCGATACAATATAATCATGAGAAACATTGCAAATATACAGATCATTATGCAAAAGACTAGAAAAAAAAAACAGTCGATGCTAGCGAAGACTGAAAAAGGTGAATCTTTATAGTGTACCTGAAGTCACTGTCGGCGACGAGCATAGAGGAGCAGCACATCTGCTCGCATTCCTCGCTGTCGGCCTCGGAGCTGTGATCGTCGTGCCTGTGCAGAACCACCACCTCCTCGTCCTCCGAGTCGCCAGCCCGGACGACTTCTTGGTCGCTGCCCTGCGACGAGGTGGGCGACTCGTCGAGCATGACATCGTGCACGAGCCTGCAAAAAAAAATCAACGAAAATCGAGGCTATACTGCGATGTAGTAGTATTGCGCGAATCGATGACAATTAATCGCCGACGTCTGGCTGTCAAGTACGCGCGAGCTTGTTGTTGTGCAAGCGCCAGAGCGAGCTTTTTCTTAAGATGGTCCAGCCAGTATGGATAGGCGTAGATGGAAAAAAGAGGCGAATGTGGGAAATCGAAGGGGGCAGCTACTACGTAGATTGTGCGTAGAAAGGACGTCAAGACTCACGTGTAGTTGGAGATGGGAGCCTTGAGATGTTGTGGCAGTCGCTCAAAGTAGTAGCGAAACTCCTCGAATTCGGTGTCGGCCATCCTTGGGCGTCCAGCTTTTGCCAGCTACGGCTATGCCCGCGGCCAATCTGTCGAGGGCGCGACAGAAGCGCGTGAAAGAGAGAGAGAGAAAAAAAGAGCTGTCCAAGTAAAAGACGACCAAGTCGCGCTCCACTCCGCGAGCAGCTTTTGCACCACCACCACCAGCAGCAGCAGGGATATTGATCCGGGACACCGACAGCGCCACCACCATCCCCCGTTCGCACTGCGCAAGTCCACCTTTTCACCTATTGGCCCCCGATCGCTATACTTTGCAAGCTGCATCACCCGCGCGCATATACTAACTGAGATGCGCGATCGAGCGATGCACTCCCAATTTTTTTTTTCGATTGATGCTAGATTTTTACGTGTGGACTTTGCATCTTTCACTTTGCGCTCGAATCAATGATTATTCGTAACAAATTAATTTTTCTGTCTTGACTTGATTGTTTGTAATGTTCTTTTGTGTTTTATTTTTCTTCAACAATAACATAAATTCCAGAAGCATTAAAAATTGTATTAGTGGTCACTTTATGTTAAAAAAGAAAATCAATCGTACGATTCTGTTTTTACTGTTTGTCGCAGCCATCTACTTAAGCGGATAAAGTTGTTTGCCGACAATGAATAGCCATCTTCTTGGCCGACCCCGATTCGGCGTTCCTTTGGTTTCTTTGCAAACTATTATTACAAAAATAATATCAGCAATAAAAAGATTAATCAATTCACCCGTAGATCTTCAATGATTTAAGATTGATATCGTGGAAAATAATAGCACTCGAGCGCGCATAAAATATCCATTGTGTGATATTTCAGCAGTTTGATCGTGAATGCGCGATAAAAACAGACGATGCTCCCTCGGGACAGTGCGGGTAAGTGATTGATCCCCTGCACTCACCACTCGCCGCCGCAGCTGTTTATAGCATCCGCATGCACTTTTATTCCCTTGCAGCTTGCGATGCGCCTTCGGAAAGATGCCGCTGCAAATGTTGAAATATATTCGAATTTCATGTGAATAGACCGAGAGACAATGCAAACTTTTGCATGAGGGTTCCTCTCCTCTGCACAGCACGGAGATTAGACTGACGTTAAATCAAGAACTTTGCGAATGACGGTAAGGTGGCTAAAATAAGAAGCGAAGAGCTCACAAAAGGGCTCGCCGACGGGGTCCAGTAGTCGAAAGAGACGAGAAATTAAAAGAAGAAAAGCACATAGAGCGAGATTGGAAATGAAAGAAAGCGCTTGCGAAATCGATGCGAAGAAAGAAGGAAAAAAAAGGCTGGCAGTGTGATTAACTTGAGGGGCGGCCGAGGTTGTTTGGCGAAAGAAGCTTGCGGGAGAAAAATCGTGGTTGCGCGATAGCCCGTAACTGATGGCGGCTAATGTGCTGCATCTGCTTTGGCGATCGAGCGGTTTTTATTAAGAGCCGCTCACTTTTATTTGCCCGCAGACACACATACACACACGCTTCACTGGCTTCTTTGCGGGGGCGAATGTATATATACTCGCTTTTGTCCCTCCTCCGATTTGTACGCACAACTACTCGATGTGGCGACAAGATTTTCTTTTGTCTTCTATAGCTGTTGGTCATTATTATTTTATTTGTGCTCTCGGTAATCATCCGGAATTCCTGAAATTTCTGGTGTCGATGAATATTTTCTCGTCGATTCACAATGTAAAGTTTGCAATTCGTTTTTTTTTTGTGGGTGTTATTCCTTCATTCGAGTATGCCTAACGAGGCGGCTCGATTTCGCTTTGTAGCGTGACTTGACTTTCAGTGAGCATTAATCACTACTTGCATTTGCTTCAAGAGTTGTACAAGTTGTATACGACACTCTAGAATTCATATCAAATAAGGCATAGATTAACAAGGCTACCCTATTAATCTTTTAAGCTTTCGTGAGTGGGATGGATTTGATCAATTACAGGAAAAATAGTTTAACGATTAATACTGTATAGTTTGTTATTTTTTTCTATTAATTCTTACTATTCAACGTAGAAGAAAATCTTTAGTTGGTGTTAAATGAAACTCTTTGTTTTAATCAAAGATTTACAACGCAAAAGAAGCAATTCAAGAAAAATCTCTGAAAGCTTTTTTTTCTTTTTCCAACGAGAGAGCGTTAAAAGTCTCGAATCGGCAGATGTAACGAGTGACGTCATCGGGTAATATTCAGCGTATACAGAACAAGCAGAAAGACAAAGCAGTAGCGCGAGGGTTGAGGAAATGAATGGAAGGAAGCTCGCTCGCAGCTAAAAAGCTCGCGGCCAATGGGGAGTCGCTGGTTGCGCCGACCAATCGGCGTCGATCGCGCAATTCGCAAGTGGCTTGGCCTCGCGGAGGGGGGCCAAGCCATAAGTACAGCCGGCTCTCCTCCAGGACTCGACACTCCTGATCTCGCTGATAGTCCCTCAACAACACCTTCCTCCGTGTCTCTGTTCTTCCATTTCTGCCGCGGCAAAGTGACTCGATAAAAATTTGTGCTATTCGCCGCGCAAAGGGATGATTTTGCTTCGAGTACCAAAAGTCGCTCGTGTGATTGTGCAGTCGAGTTTATTGTCGAGAAGCTCAGTTCTTCAATCGTTCCTTATCGATTCGCGATAAATTTCATTGCAGCTATACGTTTTTGTTCGTTTAAAAAGTTTGAAAAATTCGTAGTGCAATTTAGTGATAAACCAATCATGAGTGGATCAGGCAAAGGCTTGCTGGGAATGTGGCTGTACAGAAGGGACGAGGAGTGGACCATCAAGGAGGGTAGTCCTCTGCACAAACGACGCGCCGTAAGTTTGATTTTAATCACTAAAATTGCGAATGGGGAATAAGATCGTGATGGATAAAAACGTTTGGCAAAGGTGCCGATGGTGGAGAAGGTAACGCACGACGAGCAAATGAAGTCGTCGGTGGTGTTCTCGCTGAAGAACCAAGTGGGCGGACTGGCGCGCGCGCTGCAGGTGTTTCAGGATCTGGGCGTGAACGTGGTGCACATCGAGTCGCGAAAGTCCATGAGGCGCGGCTCCGAGTACGAGATCCTCGTGGACGTGGAGTGCGACTCCCGGCGAATGGAGCAGCTCACGCGGATGCTCAGCCGCGAGGTGGCCGCCATCAATCTTGCGCAATACGAGGAAACCGGCAGTGTGCCCCATCCACCCTTGTCCGCGGCACCTAGTTTCGGTCAGTCTTCTACTCTTCCTTTCACTTTGCTCCATTCTCTAACGAGTCTCTCAACAGATTTCAGCGAAGTTGACATGCCGTGGTTCCCGCGTAAGATTGCCGATTTGGATCTGGCTCAAAAGGTCCTGATGTACGGCTCGGATCTGGATGCTGATCATCCTGTGAGTATTTTTTTTCTCAAGGCTCTTCAAGCGATTTTGTTTCCAATGTAATCTGTCCCACAGGGTTTCAAGGATCCCGTGTATCGCAAGCGTCGCGAGCAGTTTGCCGACATTGCCATGAACTACAAATAGTTTGTACATCACTGCTATAAACTTTTTCTTGTTTTCATTCAAAATACTCGCAAGCTATTTATCAAATTTTTTTAGCGGAATGCCGATCCCGAAAATCCAGTACACACCGGAAGAGATAAAAACCTGGTAAGCTTCGCGGAGAAAATCAAAGTATATATTCTAGAACAAATCCCGTCGGTAGAATCGATAATTTGGCCAAACTAACTGCTCTCTCAAGTCGTGTTTCCTTCTTCACGAAGGCAATCTCTCTCGGTACACGTGGATTCTTTTAGCACTAAAGAGCAGAGCAGAGAGAGGGCAAGTTTGTAGCGCGAAGCTTGAATACAGCCTAATTGGCCTGATTTGATTCGCTGTATCTACCGCCCCGACGCGGCGCTTTCTACATCCTATACGTGCAGTTCATTTCTCGCGAAAGTCTTGGAAAAACAAGCGCTCCTTTATTCCAGACGAGAGTTGCCACTTTGTACATAAAGTTCCGTTTAAGAGTTTAAGGTCAAGTCGGGATTTCGATTTAACGACGCGTTGATTCATTGAGATTTTTTTTTCGCTGTTGCCGCGGTTGGTCGCCAATATAGGGGTACGATTTTCCGCGAGCTTCATCAACTTTATCAGAAATACGCCTGCCAGGAGTTTCTCGAGAATTGGCCGAAACTTGTCAAATATTGCGGATACAGGTAAATTTTGACAATTTGTACTTTGAAAGTGAATTTTCGTAATAATGCGCAATATTGACTTGATCACTATAGGGAAGACAACATACCACAACTCCAAGATATCAATGTATTTTTAAAAAGTAAGCTTTATCCGTATAAAATATGAAAGATCGTTAATCGTCTAGAGTTGAATTTAAATGTTGAATTTTATTATTTAATGGCGCAGAAACGACAGGCTTTACATTACGACCAGTCGCTGGCTATTTATCGCCCCGTGACTTTTTGGCAGGACTGGCTTTTCGCGTGTTTCATTGCACGCAATACATCAGGCATTCTTCGGATCCCTTTTACACGCCCGAACCGTACGTTCGCTATTATTCGTATTACATGGACGTTGAATTAATTGAAATGTCAATTTGCGTTCGCAGAGACTGTTGCCACGAGATTTTAGGACATATGCCGCTATTGGCGAACGCAAGCTTCGCTCAGTTCTCGCAGGAGCTTGGACTCGCGTCGCTCGGAGCGTCGGACGAAGACGTCGACAAGCTTGCAACGGTACAACTTTCAGTCGCCTAATATTACAAATCAATCGCAAGTTTTTCCTTCAAACGTTGCATTTTTTGTTTAGCTCTACTTCTTCACGGTGGAATTTGGTCTGTGCAAGCAAGACGGCGATCTGCGAGTTTACGGCGCCGGGCTTTTATCGTCGATAGCTGAGTTGAAGCACGCGGTGACTGCTCCCGAGAAAACCTTTCGATTCGAGCCGGAGCTTACCGTCAAGCAAGAGTGCATAATCACGGCATTTCAGAACGCTTATTACTACACCGACGGCATCGAGGAGGCCAAGGAAAAAATGAGGTAACAGAGGGACGAAACTTTTCAGATACGCTTCGATGGTTTTCTCGAGCTTTTATTTTTTCCTTTTTTTTTTTTTTTGCAGACAATTTGCAAACCAAATAAAGAAGCCATTCGGTCTACGCTACAACCCGTATACTCAGTCGGTGGAGGTGTTGACGGACGCGCAAAAGATAACGGCGGTGGTGAGCGAACTGAGGGGTGATTTGTGCATTGTGTCCAATGCACTGCGCAAGATTCACGAGCAGGACGAGACTGTGAACGTCGAGAGGATCACCAGTATGCTCACCCACGGCATCGACTTGCCCCTCGAAACTTCCTCCTCGTCGAGCAGCGACTCCGACGATAAAAGTCCCAATAGAGAGAGCAAGCCCGCACCTTCCGAGCCCGCTGTTTAGACTACTATTTGATGGGCTTTTTAATCCTCATTTTTTGCTTATCGATGTGTATCTTCATTTATAGTCCTTCATTTCCACAACTTTAACTCTATTTCAAGTTTGCACTTGTTTTGCCTTGAAATTTCAACTGTAAAAAAAATACAATCTTACTGTTAGTATCAACTTTCAACATTACTAAATTTACTCAAATTAATTCAACTATGTACATTGTTAAATGTTCCAAATAAATCAAAGTCATCTAATACTTTCATTCAATCAACTCACATTTTCAACCTTTCTACAATCCATCAACTGATCAATAAGTGGAGCCGATCGTATTCTCGCAATGAGCTTAATTATTCAACGGACAAAAGAACCAATCTGGTATATATATATATATATTTAGCTCTTTTATTCATCTATTTTACCCTCGATTAATGAAATTGGGAAAATCGAGGGAAAAACTTTTGCTCGTGTAAGTATGAGCAATATATTTCTCAAACTGTTTTATTCAAACGATTTTGACACTGAAAAAAAAATCCTCTTATATCAAAAAGATTCCTCTTGATATAAGAGGATTGTCATCTCAATATAGCTGCCAAATTATTCTTTTTGTAACAAGAGGATTATTTTTGGTACAAGAGGAAATATTCTTGTAACAAGAGGAATCCTTTTGTCGTAAGAGGAAATTATTCTTGTTACAAGAGGCCTGTTTTTTCCGTGGACTAGCTGAGTTTAAACGTCAATGGATCAAATAAAAAAAACACTGATATAAATCTGAATGGGCGTTCCCCAAATCTCTTCAACTCTCTTTATCGAAACTGTCAAATTTTATTAATTCGTCAACTGCTTCATACGTAAATATCTCAGGTAAGAGATGTAAACCCCAAAATAAAAAAAGTATAAATTATACGATTGCACCGATTCCAATTGAAATTCTGGAAAAATCGCGATTGCTCCAATTTAAAATGTGTATGTCGATTATAATAATCGATCGCTAAGTAAAATAGTTGCAATAGAATAGAGAGAATATATAGCGTGTAATAAGATGTTTGCAAGCGATTTTCCATTTGAATTGCATTTGGAATCTGTGCGCCGTGCGGCAGCGTCGACGTAAAGGCTCGACTGATAAGAATCAGCATACATGTATGCTATTGAGTCAGCCCTCTCAGCGGCACGTATCACGCAGCAATCAGTACAAATGAGTAAGAGAGCCTCGCGTCTTTCGCATAAATTAGCCGCTCGTTCAGAAAACTGTAAAAAGAAAAAGCGAAAATACAAAGCGTCGACTGTACTCTTGGCTCTGCGCGCGGAGAAGCCCTATCCAAAAGAGAAGCTAGGAGGTACTGTCGTTGCTGCAAACGTTGGTTACTTACTCTACGTGGATTGCACGCGGGAATCGTTGGATGCAGCAGCAGCCGCACCTCAGACGCGTACACTCGCCGCCAAGAGTCAGTGTTGGCGCGGGAGAGCTATACGTGCGATATGTTGTTGGAATGTTTGGTCGCTCACGCGGCGCCTACTGCTGCTGCCTGCACCTTCAACCACCTGTGAGATTCCTCCTCTCTTTGCTGCCATGCTCTAGACCAAATTGGTAAGTTGTGACACGATTTTTCGCGCTAATTGCACTCTTCGCTTGCACAACCGCCCGCCTTAATTCGCGTTTCGACTCTGTTTTGAGACTTGAGTGCGCTCAGCCAGGCATATTGCCCGCGCTGCCGAGGTAAACAACCTTTGTTTACCAGTGTTGGTGCACGCGTTTCAATGCATTTTTCAAAAGTCCCCAGTGTTATTTGTAGTTTGAGTCCACTGATTGTTGTGTTGTGCCGTGTGTAGTGAGACGATGATTTTTTTATTGCAGATAAAATGGCCCAGCTTACAAAAACCAGCATTGATGGGCTACCAAAGCAATTTGTGTCTGCTATGCGGACTCTCTTTGATATTATGGATGACCAAAACACAGGTAAATCTATTAACTAACTAATAATTAACTAAGAAAATTCATTTTTTCTATTCAAATATAAATTAATTCTAAATAATTGGCCATAGGTTATGTCAGTTATACTGACATAGAGGCAAGATGGAGAGATGACGGTACATCAGACTTACCAAAGGGAGTTCTCGACGGACTAAAGAAAGTCACTCCGCCAAATGGTCAGCTGTCCTTTGAAAGGTTCTGTGCGGGTCTGAAAATATGCCTACTGCATGCCCAAGCCGACAGTGAGTCCAAGAAACTTGATGGTAGTCAGCCAATTAGGCCTCCCTCTGCTCCAGTCTTGGATAATCAAGCAAAGCCAGTTTGGACCTCTCCGAATACCGCTGCCATTAGACCAAATAATGTTATTTCACAACAGAGGACACTCAGTATGCCACAATTGCCAGCCAGGAAGGAGGCCAATCCATCTTTTGATATGGACTCTAGAATTTGTTCAGACTCCAAACTCAGGAAAGGTACTGTAATTTATCCTATTGGATTTATGCATGTACACAGTTGTTGATTTTCAATTATTTTCAAAGCAGTTTATGGCCCACCAAAGCCCCCTCGTACAGGTGCAGCTCTAGACAGTAGAGTTTTGAATGCAGATAGAAATTTTGACAAATCAGAAATCAGGACAGCTCTGCAGAATTGGCAAATGAATATGATGATGGGTAGGGACAAAGGTATTGACAAAAGACAGATACCTGGTGTCAAATATCCACCTGATGCAAATCCACTTTTACATCCAGCCAGAGTTTTAGGTGATGGCAAAGCTGTAGATCTTCAAAATGCTCAACAATTGGCTTTGCAGGCACAAAAGTCACAGCATCGGCGTCGAGAACCGAGAAGGCATACTTTACAGAATGGCATTGATTATAATATGGTAGATTTTTTTATTCCAATTGATGAATAAATTATTTTTTATTGCGATTTTCATAATATTCACGAAACGAATTTTTTTGACAGGTGAAGAAAATGAAACAAATAGAGCAAGAAAAAGACGTGTTACTTCAGGGTCTTTCGGCTGTCGAAAAAGCGAAAGACTGGTATATAAAGCAAATTTCTGTTACTCAGGAGAAGATAAAAAATCTAGGAACGATGGGTTCACACGTGGTGAGTTGAAATTTTATTCAAAGTCGGAGAGGTTGAAATTTTAACAAGTTTAGTCAAACAGACCGAAATTTACAGGAACAATGGACAGAGGCGCAACAAGAGCGATTAGAGCTGCAGAGAGCGAGAGTACTTGAAGTCAATAGGCATCTTGCAGCGTTAATTAGCAGTTGGGAAAGGGGTGGTTTGCCCTTCCACATGAATTTGGCTTTCCTGAGTACTCCAACACCAGCTCAGTTACAGCAAGATATGCTTTCGAGGTTGAGGCAGCAAAATGTCAGGTTAACGGAGGTATGACTTTTTTTTTCTTTTGACGTATAAGTGTAGCTTTGATTATGCATACATATGATTTTGTTTATTTTGCAGGAGGTCAGTAAAAAAAGCCATAAAATAGCTCTTTTGGAGCAAGAAAAAGACGGTCTTGTGCGCGAGTTGTATGATCGTCAGACGGGAATCGTTCAGTCCAGAAGATCTACGATGATTCACGAGCAGCATGATCAAACTTTCATGTAAAGTTCTATCAAAGTACCTACGCTTTTAGAAATTACTAGAACGCTTATATTTAAATGTCATAAGTTGCCAAACTAGAATATAAATGTTTTGTTTTCAGAATTTGATGCAAAAAAGGTGCCTTAAAAGAAATTTCCATCTAGAAATTTCTTTGAGATGAAAAGTGTAAAAAGAAGTTTCTTTGTCTATCAAAGTCAAATATTCGGCGCCATTGAATTTTTCAATTTTTACATTAATGAATATATTGTAACATATATTGTTATCGCGGTTCACAACCGTATTTTTTGATGCAATTTTATATTTTTAAGATTTTATACATGTAGTATTTTATAAGTGTTTTAATAACCCGACAAAATTTCGTCGCGAGCCAATTAACAAAAGCTGTGAATTCAGTTCTTCCAATTAACTATTAACAAAGCATTGTATGAGAAAAATTAATCGTTGCATTTATGTTTTTCAATAAATTATTAACGTTTTATTCTAAGCAAAGCGTAGTAAATTATTTCTCGTGACGGCCCTAATCTAGTTTCAAGCCGGAAGAATAATTGTGATTAAAAAGGTTGAAAGAAATCAGATTATCAAACTTGCTCATCGCAATTATGCTAAATGTCAAATGTTATCGTGAATCCCGAATTGATAGTGGCTTTGTGCTATAATGCGCGATTAAAGCCATTTTTATTTCCTTGTATCAATTATAAAAATTCAAGCAAGCCGCAAGAGATAAAATGGTCGAGTTGAAAGTACGGCACAAAAGAAAAATATTCTTTGTCCGCGTGCATTAGGATTGAACTTGGAAAAAGATGCGCACATGTGGACGAGGAGAAGCAGCAGAGTTTATAAATGAGCAGCGAGCTACGAAAGCAACGAAGGGAGAGAAAGCAGAGCGAGAGAGACGGTTATAAAGAAGGCGAACGAAAATAAAGAAGGAATTCAAGTGGCGAAGATTAAGACGGAAATGCGTGCAGATGCGTCGGCGAGCTGCGGAGAGAAAAAAAAAGTCGGACGCGTGCATGTCTTATCTGTGGCGCGAGCGAGCGAGTATGTGTTCAGCTGAGGCAGGCGAGTCGGCGCACCCCACGCACGGCTCGCCGAGGCCGACGATCTGTTTCTTCCTTTTGCCCTCGCCGCTGCTCTTCAGTTTGTCGCTTCGCTTTGCGCGCTGCGCTTACTCCCTCGCTTGTAACGCTTTTCTCAGGCCGCACGAGGCTTCTCACACTTTATTCTCCACTTTAATTTATTCAACTATACAGTCAAACGTTCTTATTTACCCATGAGACGTTGCTTTTGATTAAACATTTAAAAAGGTGAGTGGATTACTTGGATTTTTATCAGAGCACTAACATTCGGGAAAAAGGTAGAAAACGTTTAAAGCCCTTCTTGAAAGATTAGCGTAATCTATTTATTAATAGTTTTAAAAATGCCACCATTATTTTGATCGTTTTCTCTCCGCTTTAATTCAAATTTGATCGAGAGAGTTGATTGATTGAAACGTTGTATTGTAATATTTCATCATCACATTTAGACTATTTATTTTCAGTAAAAAAAGTTTTCAACTTTTAGAAATAATTTATAAAACATCTGATGTACTTGTCCGCTCAAAGTAAGAAGTTGATTGTCGCATGAGTTTTGTAACTTTAGATGAAAACAAGGAAATGAGGAAAGCTTATTTGAGAAATTGATAAATCAGAGCTTTCGTAAAATGCGCCGAGAGAGCGATGCGCTCGGGCTTTTCACAATTAAAAACAAAGATAAGGAAGAGTTTGAGTACATCCATAAAAAGAGCGATAGAAGGGTTTTTGTCGCAGAGCGCGACGATTCGTATATATAGTCGTAAAGCTACGACCTATGACCTCATATTAACTTATCGTGTATGTATACCTATTTATTTCAGATCGCCAAGTTCGTCGATCTTTCTTATCTTGTTCGGTGTGTTTGACGCGCAAATTTCGCGACACCCACGCACGCAGCCATGCGGACCGGACTTCAGCTACCGATTCTCCTCGTTATCTTCACCATACTAGGTATTTATAATTCTATTTTATCTCAACGCTCACTCTAGTTTTTATCCAACCCCAACAAAGTTATCCATCATCAATTGTTTATGAATTTGTATAGATAGATTTTTTTTTCAGTGAGATACAATTTCAATTTAGATTTGCAATTTATGAGAATAAGCAATGAAAAGATTGTTTTATTGAACCGCATTCAAGCTCAATTAAAAATGTGATGCTAAATTTTTCTATCTAAAAGTTATTAAAAAAACGAGCTATTCCATCATTTCCGTGATAGTCGGGAAAAATGAAGCATTTCACGAAGATAATCCGAAAATGGTATCTTGAAGTTTGTTGGAACACATATAAAATGAATTATCGTTCTCGCGTGCGGGAAGTGAGAGTTGTATACATACATACATGCGGTCGTCGCATCCGGAGCGCCGATTGTGAACTCCCTCTCCAGGCTGCACCCTTCCTTATCGTTTTCTCCTTAGCGTATCTTTTAGGGCGTTCGATACGACGACGAGCGCGTCCGAGCGATAAACAAAGCTGACATTTGTCGCGCTCTCAACTATGAGCGATAAGCTCTTTGCTCACTCCAACAATTGCAGAATCTTTGTCATTCCTCATCTCCAATTCCAAGATTGCTCATTTTTTTTCCTCTCTGCCATTCCTAGTCGCAGAGATGCAGGCCTGCGAAATTGATAAAATGGGACACGGATGTAGGATAAACAACGCTCAGTGTTCCTGCGGATACGGATGTAAAGCCGAATATAGATACGAGAGCATGGAGGAGTGCAAGCATGCATTGACCGGTAAAGTACAACTTATACGATGCTCGGATAAATTGGACAATAGATATATTTGTTGAAATCACTTGCAGGCGAACGCCACAACGCTTGCCATAGCGCAAATAGGTGTTTGCACGGTGGCACTTGTCTGCAAATCACTTCGCAGCCGGGCTTCAAGTGCTTGTGCGAGGGCACTGGCTTCTTTGGCTATCGATGCGAAAAACGTAACAACTATTGACGATACCTTTTATTCAAAATTTTATGGACTCGATGAATAATTGGCAATTTTTCATTTTTGCAGCATGTCCTGGACCAGAAAATCCACATCACCGAGGACCTTTCCCCTACGAATGCGTCATTATTTAGATACCAAAGAAAAATTTTATAAGATGACGTTTGACACTAAAACTAATCTACTTACATGCACCAATTAGTATAAATTTTGTACATAACAATTGTATTGTTCAAAAAAATATATTGAAATAGACAAACACAAACTTTGTAAATAAATAACTCTAGTTTTGTGCAAAGTAAGTTGATTCAGCGCAAAAAAGAGAGAAAATGAGTTATCGAATCATATACCAACAACACTTGTATATCTTGTTCATTCTGTCGATTCCAATGTTTATTTACCAAAGGATGATTTACAGTACTTTGTGGTATGCATTTTTCCGAATCTATAAGACACAATATGATGGTGTACACTTGATTTCATGTATTTGCTTTGTTTGCTTTTGCTTGTTCATTCCTTCCACTTTGTTTCTTTCTAAAACTATTTTTTTCGTTTGAGACTAAAGAAATATCACCATCGTTTTCTTTACACTTGCTTTTTTTTACTTTTTTTTTTGGATTTTTTTCTATTATTTTTTTTTTCATGTTTGTCGGTAATAAACGATGATCAAATTTCACTTTAAAATACAATGGTTAAACGTAATTTTTTCATTTTTTTTTCATTTTATTTGTTGTTATTGTTCCTGTCTTTTCGAGGCTGACCTAATTTGCCCGTTACTTTCATACGGCGTTTCCTATTTGAACGTAACTAAAAATTCAAATCAACTTGTTTGATTTTTCAACACGAGATTGCAGATCAGGAACTTTACGACATACTCGTGTAGGTGCGCGTACGAGCACTTTTAGAGATTTTCTGATATTGCGTTGTCATCGTAGGTTATTAGCATGGCGCAAATAATAATAACAATAATAAAAAAAATATGAAAACTACTCGTGCGCGCACCTCGTTATTCAATATACTCTCTATTTATGTCTTTTTACAAATGTTTCATTAAAGACACCACACACCAACGGAGCCGTCAACACTTTTTTTTCTTCGAGATTCTACTTCCTCTTACTCGTTTCGTTTTGCATTATTATCATTCGGAGTTTCGTTTGATTCCTCAAAGAGTTTCTTCAAAAACGTGAGTTTTTGCGCGACTTGTCTTTATTTGTCTTTCTTCAGAACTCTTTTTTTTCTCTTGGTTAAAAAAATCATGGTTCGAAGAAAACATAACGTAAAAAATAGTATCAACATGTACGTATATTTTTATAAAGACAGACAGGACAAATTTCATTGTCGCAAAAATTACAAAAACAGACGCCAGCAGAACGCTCTGCTTGTTCTTTTTCTTAAATATTTTTTAAAATTTTTTTGTTGAACGTTAAAGCCCGTACCTACACTCCCTCATACTTTTTTGATGATTCTCGCTGCAATAGGTATACACACACGTATCATTCCTTCTGCTCACTGTCCGCTTTTGTTCTTTATTTTTTTATCATAATTTTTTTTGTTTGCTTGACTTAAAACCCTAAAACGTTTTTGAAACCTTCAAAAACCTGCTTACGTATGACAATTTCATTTCACAAATAATAACAATAATCAGCGATGAATTCGCGCATTCAATTAATTTAATAACTATAGTGTTGTTTGCGTGTATTATCCATTCTGTTTCATGTGTACGAGACGAGGTAGTAAAAAAAGCATTACCTTCTCGAATAAAAATAAAGAATAAAAAAAATATAGACTCGTTGTCCAAATCGTCGCCGCCGACTATGCGCGTTGTCTTGTTATACCTTTTTTTTTCAGTGTTTGCTTTACAGTGTCTTTGATTTGGCAAATGTTCTTAGTTTCGCTCCACACCTTAAACGATAAAAATCATAATGACAATATTTGTTACAATAATCTCGGCGCCGACGCGTGCGCGAACGAAAAAGAAAAGTAAAGGTAAAGTAGGTGTATGCGATCCGAGGCTATGCATCGTTAATTTTCTTCCGAGCCCATTCTGTTTGGTACAGCGGATTACTGTTACTCTTCGATGGCACCTGGTAAGCGTTGGATTCTTTCTTGACTGAAGCCCTTTGTCCCGTCGGGGCCCTTTGGCTGCCTGACTACCGTCAACTTTGGGCCGTTCTCCTCGAGAGAAGTCGTGCGCAGTCTAACAATCAATCTTTCAGGGCGTTGTTGTACAGCATCACTGCAATAAAATTGAGAAAACCACAATTTTCGCACTCGACTTTTTTGCATATTGCAAGAAATTACCTTATGCGAACGACATTGCAGGCCGATGATTTGCCGGAACGCTGATTCGTGACCAGTACAAACTCGACTTGATCTCCAGGCTGTAACTTGACATTGTCGCAGACCTCGCTCATGTGGAAGAAGAGCTTCTTACCCTCGTCAATTTCATAGGCTAAAAATCCAAAAGGTCCCTTGACTGCGTCGACAGTGGCTCGGCGCTTTTTCCTCACGGCCACGATGTTTGTAGCTTGGCCATCAGAGTCGAGTTGAAACTGCACGGGATCGCCGGTTTGCAAGAGTTCGCGTTTATTCGCCAGGCCCATGATGCCGAACTCGTACTCGGGGGTCTCCTCGTCCTCGGAGCTCGGGTTAACTTTGATCAGTCCGGCGTACTCGGCTTGATCGGGGTTTGCGCTTCGTAGCGGACGGATCACCGTGCCGTCCAGGACTTCGCCGTTGATCTCGGGTCTCGGGATGCTACCCTTTTGCAGAAGCCGCACGCTTTCTGCGGCGGTGCAGCCACCTGCTCCACCTCGACTGTTGCCACCGCCGACCGTGCATTCCACGTCCGCGCCCAATTCCAATGTGCTTGCGTCTCCGTCGAGATTACTGTTGATTACACGTGTGAATCAAATGAAATTTAATTAGAATGTCGAAGCAAACTTACCTAAAGTGGAAAAATATTTCTTTATCATGACTTATTGTTTCAATAAAACCAAAACCATCTTTAAGGGCAGCGATGAAGCCTTGGATAGTTTGACCTCCAGACTTTTTGTTTCCATTTTGAATCTTTTCTCCGCTGGGACTGAGCAATGAAATATCTACGGCAACCAGTTCCTTATTACGTTTCACTTGGCAGATACTAAATTGAACCTGCAAAAAATAAAACTTGTAGTGTTGGCCAATACACAAGCAATAATTTTACTGACTTTGTCATTGAGTTTTGGAATAGTTTTAGAATTGCAGTCCTTGTTGAAGAAAATTATACTTTTCTCTTGTTCATCCTTGACATAGCCAATCAGCCCAGGCTCGTTACCATTGGTGTCTTCAATGATATTACCTAATACATTGGATTCAATAATAGTTTCGAATTGAACACTTCCTGCCGGCAAGTGTTTTAATCTTATTGCGCTTTGTCTTGTATTAGAAAATGATGAGGAAGGATCCTGAAACACAAATCGTTTTTTCATAAGCCCAAAACTGACTTGATAAAAAAATTAATACGATTAAGAAAAGTCATAAGGTCACCTGTACAACAGTAAACTCCACTTCGTCGCCAACGCTTATTTCTCTATCGACGTCCAGTACTTCATTGAAATGAAAGAAGAGCCTAGCATCGCGATCAACACAACGAATGAAACCAAAGCCATCTTTCAAAGCAGCAATCATACCCTGTTCGCGACGTTCTCCAGATACGTCAAATGACTCTGGCAAAAGCGCGATTTCTGTAGCTCTTTTCAATTGATCTCTGGTGTCTGTTGCAATTCTAAACTGGACCCAGTCTCCATGTCTACAAAAAAAAAAAAATCCGCTTATTTTTAATTACAACGCAAAAATTGCGAGTCTGGCACAACAAACCTCAACGTAAAATCTCCTTTTTGATCTTTATCGCCAAAAGGCACTTCGACTTCCGAGTGATCAGGTGCTCTATAACGAATGCGGCCCGGCAGAGGATCGTTTTGGTGTCTAGCTGAATTACCTCTCTCGAGTGGCTTCAAAACTTGCCCTTTGATAACTTCATCGCTGATTTCTTCAAAAATAATAGATCCTGGTGGCAACTTTGTTATATTACATGCTACTTCTTTTCCCTGAAAGAGGATTAATCGTTGAAACAATACGTCGCGATCGAAACAAAAATGAATAAAATAATTAATTACATTTCGAGTTTGTATAATAAATTCAACATCGTCGCCAAGCCTCAATTCTTCCTTCATAGACTTTGCTTCACTAAAGTGGAAGAATATTTCTTTAACAACATCTGCCCGCTCAATGAAACCAAAACTCTCTTTCATCGAGCAAACGACTCCGCGATAACGAACAGGATGAGCTGGATTTTCTAGTCTAATGTGGCATGCTCCCAAGTTTCCACTGAAACAAAAGAGGAAAAAATCGCAGACCATTTGCAAATAATGTTGGCGTTTCCGAGAACGGGCTGATGGTAAATATAGCTGTTTGTGTTTACCGTTGATTCGTAGCAATTTGAAATGACACTTTGTCGCCGTTTCGCAGAGTCACGTTCCCCTCGACATCATCTTTGGTATACGGTAGAAAAAAACATTCGCCTCTATTTTCATAACTGATTCGACCCTGAGAATCACCATTTGCTTGTAATTCTGTTGTAACGTTACCCGTAACTCGTTCTTCACTTAATACCTGTGAAAAATTACAAAAATATCGGATTAATGACACATTTTAACAAATGTTTGGTTTAGGCTTACCACTTCAGGAGCAATTTTGCTGACAATGCTTGCAATCGGCTTGCCAGTTCTCCGATCGTACGTCATTTCAAATTCCACTGGATCTCCAATTTTGAGATGTTCAATGTTACCGCTGAATTGGCTAAAATGAAAAAACAACCGTGCTTGTCGTTCGCAGCATTGAATGAATCCGTATGAGTGCTGCAAAACAAGAAAAAAGAAATAATGAAAAAAGTTGGTAGACGAGAGCTGGTGTCTCGAGTCAAAGTCGAGGGCGAGGGACTTACTAAAAGTTTTTCAATGATGCCAGTTTCCCGTGTTCCTTGATTAGCACTTTGATCAGATTGGTAAGAGGAGTTATTAGTCTCTCCGGAATAGTTGACGGTCCCTTCTAAACCGGTAAATGTACCAATGGGAAACCTCGACGTTCCGTTGCGAGGAGAAGTTTGTGCGCCCGAATAATTATTGAACATTGTAGAATTTTTTCCACAAGCAGGAGGCGAGTCCATGTAGTCACTGTTGTAGCTGGTGCCATTGCGATAACTGTTCGTCTGGTGATTGCCACTGATAGCTTTGGGACTTGGAATGGCCATGGACTTGTACTCTAATATAGCTGGGTCAGAGTTCATGATTGGCGGCTGGAAGGTTTTCCACTGAGGATTGTTGGACATGTCTCAAATACTTTACTTTTTTTAACGCTTATCACTCTCGATCTCTCTCTTATTGTTTCTTTTTTTTAATTATTATTATTATTATTCTGTTCCTTATTTGTCCGTCTCTTTGTCCTATCTCTCGTTGCAAGTGATGGAAATGATCAGTCGGACTTTTTTTTATGCCGCCCGTAGCGTTTTATGGCCTCGTTAGCCACTCACGATATTATATACTTATACTTAGAAATTTTAGTCTTCTCAATTATTTAAGTGTTAACATAGATATCACAGAATGTTTCTTGGTACCTTATATCTTCGTTTTATTATTTTTTTTTTCTTTTATTTATTTATTTACGACTTTACGAGAACTTGACAGAGAGGAAGAAGGCTCCTTAAAATGCCGCCAAAGGACTTTTGCAACCTTCCTTTATTTTGTTTTATTCAATGATGAGAAGGAAGGCGATGGTCTTGTTGCTGCTATTTGGTAGCTACCTTATACTTTTTACGTATCATCGATACCGTTCATTGATAAAGCACCGATCTTTAAGGCGAGCAACTTGTGTGTTTCGTTGGCACTTTCCACGATGCTACAGGCGCGCGATTTTTCTGTATACGCTTTTGTTTCAGGCCCACAACTCTTCTTAATTAACTGTTATTTGTGAACGAATAGTGCGCTAGCTTTATTGAACGTTAACTTCTTATCATATATTACCAATTTTCTAATAGCGTATAAAATTATTAGCACAATATTCATGTGTGCCAACGATGATACTTTCCATTCGCAAGCATACAAGATTTCTTTCATAGGGTGAAAATTCTTCTCAACGATGCAGTTTTGATACAATTCTCCAAATCAAAGATATCCAAGTTACAATTGAAAAAACAGAGAGATGAGAGAAACTGTGTTTTGCCTTAAACATCAGTCATCCCTTGGAAATGATACAAATCATAAAACGTTAAAGATTTAAAGGATAAAAGTTGACTTGAAAATCCTCAGATGTCTTCAATGCGTGCTGGGTGTGATTGTGTCGTCTTAAAAGTTTTTATATTGTCTTTTTCTTGTTCTTCGGCTTTTGAAAGTTGAATTTGTAATGAACAGTGTTTTTCAAAAATGTTCTAAACTAACAATTACACAAGCTGAAAAATAAAAAAATAAGAGGTTATAGTTGCAGGTTCATTGATCTTACTGTGTAAGGTAAAATATATCAAACACAAGCTTTTGGCACACACTTTTTGTCAAGAGAAAAATACACTAAAAAGCACAAAAACCATACTGTGTGAATGATAAACTTTATTTTGGACACCTCAATTACTTTCAAACAATATATACTTCAGGCACTATTATCCTCAAGTTAATTTGGAGCACAGTGCACAGCAAGAGTGTTTCAAAGTTTGTGATAATAAATTATGCAATAATTGCGCTGGTCAATGGACGATTTGATTCAACTGGAAGAAATTTTATAATAAAAAAAAAGTGAATCATAAAAACAGCTTTTATTAATCAATTCACGTCCAATCTGGATCAGTTGACTCACACAAGACGACCGAGCCGTTGGGCGAACGAGAAAAAAAGAGTGGGAAAAATCTAGCGTGAGAGAGCAGAGAAATTGACGATGGACATTCAATAATCCATCGTAAAAGTTTAATTGACAGTCGAAATCGGATGAGAAATCGATGTTACACCGCGAGCACTTGGGAGAGAAACGAATTTTTTTCCTTGCGAGGAGGGGAAGGAGCGATAGAAATGGCTCGGCGCGAGTTGTCGATTAAATCCGCTTGATCGACGAATCTTGAGAGGCCTTTGATTTGACCAAGGTAAACAATGATTTTTGCTTGTTCTAGTGTGATATAACGGAGCCAAAGCTTGCAAGAATACGTGATTTTAAAAGCTCAAAAAACTCACCACGACACAGCACAGCACTGACGACATGCCGCCATGTTGAATGTCAACATTCAGCATTCGCACACTAGTTTTGTCTCCCTCCATCGCCGGTTTAGCAATGTTGCCATGTGTTTTTTCTCAATCGCGCAAGTTAAATGGACGGTCTAGCCAATCAGAGGCTTATTTCCGAAAATCTACACTTGCGCAATGGCACGTTTCATTTTCAAATTTGTTTGTAATTATTGCATTTTCGTCGACTTACGCAGCTCTACTGTGTTGCAACTATTTACATTTAGATTCCCAAACGAGCTACCAATGATCGTAAAGATTTAGTCCATCAAGTTAACAATAGTTTTCTAAGTCTAAATTATCGAGGACAAGATGAATGGCAACAGTGGAGATATTCAAAATATGGACAAAAATAGGATAATGTATAGACTGGTGCAATTTTCGGTTAATTAACTGAATGATTCATCAATAAATGGTGATTGGAGGCTGTATAGGTAAAGTGATAAACGTTTTGTAATTGTACAATTCGGCATAAATTATTTAAATTAACTATACATGCTTTAGAAAAGTATAAAGTATTTGGAGAGATAAATGCTTTCAATGCATCAGCGTACGAACAACTTGCGCGATATATTTATAAAAAATGTAAATTATTTTTCATGATGCCTTCTGTGAGCTATTAGTTTGAGTTTATCTGGTTCTTCGTCCCTAAACATTGCTCACACAATGCCCTAAATACTTCTTTAGACAAGTGTACAATATTTATTGAGCTTCTGTTGATTCTTGTTGTTCAAACTTCGGGTATTTCTGTTCAACTTCAGGCCAGCTTACTTTTCCCAATGACAAATCCCTTACGACTCCCGGCAATTCGTCGATCTAAAAATAGCGATAATCATCAATTTACATAATCTGTATATTTATGTAATATATTCGCGCTTGAACATTTACTCACGTTTATCCTAACTTGACCCATGCTATCTCTTTCTCGTAGTGTGGCACTGTATGGCTCTTTCAAGCTGTCAAAGTCAATTGTAATTCCAAAAGGTATCGCGATTTCATCGGTTCGTGCATATCGGCGACCTATACTACCGGAAGAATCGTCAACTTTGTGCGAGACGTCAGCCCTCGTTAGTTCTTGGGCTACAATGTTGCAAAGTTTGTTGATGTAATATATGTAAGAAATCAAGGTATCAACTATAGAGGATTTGCAGCATACTTACATAATTTTTTGACAAATGGAACAAATTCAGCATTGCCACTGAGAGGCAATACAGAGCACTTCAAAGGTGCTACAACTGGTGGCAAACTAAAGTATCTTCTTTGTTCATCTCCGTCCCTCATTTTGAAATTATGTTCAAAAACGGAATACATAATCCTGCCTATACCAAAGGATGGCTCAATAACTGAGGGAACAAATTCTTCAACATGGACAGTCTTTTGATATTTCTTGATTGCTACCATATCTTTTGTGATTTTAAAAGAAGCATCAGGTGTTTGTAATTCATATTCTCCTTTGCCATTGAAATCTTTTTCCATTGCATCAATATCTTTTTCTTCCAGAGCAGCCAGTGCATCTAAAATTGCTTTGGCTTCCTTACGGAATGTTTTTCCAATAACACCTCTATTTGGGGCTGCTTCGCAAACATTGACAGTTTTTGGCTGAGGTAACTTTTTCTCTGCAACTAATTTGACACCTGTGGCTTTAGTGTGTTGAGTCAAATCATAAGCTGACCTGAAATTTCAAATTGGATAGTGAAATTTTGATATTCTTTATTGAATTCAAAAGATCATCTGATCATACAATATTCAAAATACTTTACCTGTCAGCACATCCAACACACTCTACCCAACCATAAGAAGTCAATAATTCAGCATCCCAGCAGTCGCAAGCATAGTGAGCCATTTCATTTCCCATGTGCTGTCTGAATCTTAATTTTTTAGGATCTACACCAACTTTAATTAAAAATTGTTGAATCCTAGCCATAAAGTATCCCAAAGTTTCATTGGCCACCAAGCCACTGCCAACAGCTTTGCCAATGGAAAGCAACTCTGCACTCTTTCCATCCATTTGATTGCAGGCAGAGTAGAGAAGCAAAGTTGTATCCTTTACAGATTCAAATTTAGGATGACTCTTGTCATTGGGATCACAGAAATGCTCAATCTCTGCCATGGTGAATTCTCTTACCCTGATTAAACCAGATCTAGGAGAAATTTCATTTCTAAAAGAATTGCCAATCTGAGCAGCAGCAAAAGGCAATTTATCTTGATTGAATTCCAGCAATCTCTTGAAATTTACAAAAATGCCTTGAGCAGTTTCTGGCCTCAAGAATCCTTTAATTAAACCAGTTGGTCCAATCTGTGTGCCAAACATGAGATTAAATTCAATAGGCTCTGTTAAGTCACTGCCAGTGATTGGTGATTTGATATTATACTTTTTCAGTACAGCTCCCATTTCTTCTTTATTCATACCATCCAATCTTATTACAATATCTTCGCATTCTTTTTTAGTTTCTTCAGAGGTTTTTTTGTCGGAGCACAACTTTTCCAAATGAGCTTTAATTAAGTGATCAAGTCTAAAGCACTCTCCATTTTTTAGATCTTTGACCATCAAATCGGCAAACCTTTCAACATGGCCAGAAGCTTTAAGTACTGGTTCTGGAGTCAATATAGAACAGTCAACTTCCAGCATTTGTTCTTCAAGAACAAAAAAGTTTCTCCAAGCACTTAGAAGATTGGCTTTGAAAGCACAACCCATTGGGCCAAAATCATACTGTCCAGTAATTCCTCCATAGATAGCAAAAGATTGGTCATAGAAAAATCTACGTTTCAAAAGATCTTCCATTCTAGCTCTGTCAAACGTTGCTGAATCAGGAACAAACGACAGTTCCTTGTCCTCCAACAACTTTTTGCGATGTTTCAATTCTGCCACTGCTTTTTTAATATCAATTTCCGGAGCTCCATCAGCTTTGAGCTTTCTGACCAAATCACCCTATAATGAGTCAGTAATTGAAATTTTATAAAAATTTAATCAACACCAGTAAAATATATAAATTTGATAATGGTTAAACAATGAAAGAAAGTAAAATTGCATCATGAAATCATAATTGCAAGGATTGAATCATCCAAGCACATGGGGAATTTAAACAGGACACTAATAAAACCATATGGCACGTGCTAACCTGCTCCTTGACGCTGGCCCTCAGTGGAGCGAGCTCGCTCTCGACTTTTGGGTCAGTCATGTCCGGGGTGAAATTGAGCTTGACCTTGCGATGTTTCTTCGTGCTGCCCCAAATTACCGGAGCGGTTTCAGCGACAGCGGCGTGACTTTTTAACCTGACGACCGACGAGGCTGCGACAGCGAGCAGCGTCTGCTGTTGTGCAGCGGCGCACAAAAGTGAGCGCCCGAGCCGCCGGCTGCAACTCGCGAGCATTCGCATCCGCAGCGGTGATTTACTTTCTAATCCTGCGATTATTCACCTCTCGCGCGAACAGGATCGGAATTTCTTTGCTCGTGGACTGTACACTACATACTGGCAGAGAATAAGTCACTACTTGTTATGCAGTTAAATTGGAATTTGAAAAATCTAATTGTTGTTGCCGGGGGCACGTTATTGAGAGGGTACGGCATTAGACACTGGTATGCAGCGCCGCCAATTTAGTTTGAAAATAGTTAGTAGATTTTTAATTTTCGAAACTATGTGAGCGTTCAACTTAAATTCAATTTCTCCGATACGATTTGTAGGTTGCGAATGAAAAAATTTCAAATGTAAAAATTGCAATTAAAAAAGTCGGTCAGCCCTTGATAAAGAAAAGGTTGGCCGGTCAGGCAGCGTCCCCGTTATTAACGTGCGCGTGGTTGTGGCGGCTGGTTTTGGAGTGGTGGCGTGGCACGTCACGCCGCAAACAGAACCAAGCGAACGAGTGTGAGAGAGAGGGCACGCTTCGATTCGAGACACCTGTCTCTCTCTTGAGTCTCTTGCTCAGTCTTGTCGTGTGTAATACACAAGTACCGGGCAGACGTACACGAGTCTTCCAGGCCGTTCCTTTTTTAATCGCATCACCTGGACTCCAAAGACAGCAGGATGGTGGCTATCAAGGGTCGCAAGAGTTCCAACAAGAACCCACCGATCATGAGCCACGAGTTTGTTATTCAAAACCACGCAGACATCGTCTCTTGCGTGGCGATGATCTTCGTCGTTGGGCTTATGGTGCAGGTACGTACTAACGTCAAGCTCCAGTGAGCAACTTTGCGTTTATTTTCATGCACCGTTGCCCTTTTTCGGATGCAACTTGGCTCCCCTCTGTGAAACGGAGTTAATTTGGTATTTACCACGAATTTCAAGCGCCTTTGTTCATTTGCATAATTTCACTTGTTTCGTTGCAGTTCATTATTATTTTTAGAATTCTTGACAAAATTACCTTAATTTAGTTGTTTTCTCATTCGGGAAGAAGTTTCAAAGCAGATTTGTGTTATGAATTTTCAAATCTTTAGGGTAATCTCTGATGATCAGCAGCTTCCATATGTTAGGCTAAGAAACTACAATAGCTGTTCAAATTTTACTCGAGTTCAATTGTAACTTGATAGAATGCTCAATGATGGCAGTGAATATGTTTAATTTTTCAAATAATATTTCAATTCATTTTTACTTTTTAATCAACAGGTCACATCGCCATGGGCATACACTTTCATTGCCATCCATCATAATGTTTCTTCCTTGATTTCTATGGATGGGACTGTACCTCCGCAACCAACTAAATACACAACTGGATGGAAGGATGCTTGTGCAGTTTTCTTTTATTTCTTGATTACAATTGTTATGCATGCTGTTATTCAAGAGTACGTTTTTGATGTAAGTGCCCAACACTCTATTAATAATCTCTTTCAACAATATCTGTCACTATTTGATTGTATTCCAACAATTTTAGAAAGTTTCAAAGCGTCTTCACTTGAGCAAGAGCAAATTCTCCAAATTCAATGAATCTGCCCAGCTTGTTGTATTTTATGCCTTATCTGTTATTTGGGGTATTGATATTATAGTCAGGTAATTATTTATTTATTCTTTTATAGCTTCATAATTTAATTTCATCATTTACATTTCAATTTTCCAGAGAACGCTTTATATTTGATATACCTGCCTTATGGACCGAATATCCAGCTCCAATGTCCTTTTCGCTCAAATTCTTTTATATTGGCCAAATAGCTTACTGGCTGCACTGTTATCCTGAATTGTACTTCCAAAGAGCCAAGAAAGAAGAGATTGCTCACAGAGTTATTCAAGCTACTATTGGCTTACTCTACACTGTTGGTGCCTACGTTTTGAAGTGAGTTTCATTCAAACTATCTTTAAGAGGACTTCGGATACCGACCAATCCCTGTTTTATCGGCTTTTATAGTTTTTTCAAGTTTTTTCCAAAACAAAT
>JAWWMK010000001.1:13158647-13193934 GCA_035047105.1 Galeopsomyia nigrocyanea
GAATTAGGAGCGTCGATTGAGTTTGACATTTTTTAGAACCGGTGCCGAATTATGGGCGTTTTTTTGTGGAATTGGACGTATACCTTCAAAAAGAAGAGGAAAAAGGTTCGGAAGCCTTAGCGGCAGAAAATAGGTATTGTTTTCTGGATTTCGTCATATACTCAAGTTTGAGCTACATTGAAGCATCGTAAACACACTCGAATGCGCTCGCAGGTGGCACTTACTACATGATCTCGAGGTCGCTGGGTCCGGAATTTGGCGGCTCGATCGGCCTCATCTTCTCGCTGGCCAACGCCGTCGCCTGCGCCATGTACGTGGTTGGCTTTTGCGAGAGCTTGGTGTCCTGCTTGAAAACCTACGAGGCCTGCATCTTCGACTGCGCCAGCAGCGACATACGGCTAATTGGTAAATTTGTGAAAAAGCATGCTCTGCTCTGCAACTAATCTGATGTTTGGGCAGGATTGATCACCATCGTCGTGCTCCTTCTGATTGTCATGGTGGGCATGGAATGGGAGGCAAAAGCCCAACTCGGCCTATTAGTCATCCTCCTCGTGGCCATCGCAGACTTCGTCATCGGCACTTTTATTGGCCCGAAAAGCGACGAGGAGAAGGCCAAGGGTTTCGTCGGTTACAGCTGTAGGTCGCACCAATTACACACATCACTCGTCTCTAAACGACAATTAACCCGGTTTTTCTTCTTTCTTTCCTTCTTTTGTTTGTGCTCTACGCGTGCCGCTCGTCAACAGTGGACGTCTTTAAAGAAAACTTGTATCCGGATTATCGCACTTCCGACGGCACCTCGCACAATTTTTTCTCCGTCTTTTCCATCTTTTTCCCAGCGGCTACGGGAATATTAGCTGGCGCCAATATATCTGGAGATTTAAAGGTACAAACTTGATCGTCGATTCGAGCGCGCAAAAATGGCAATTGTTTGTAATTCCACACAGGATCCGCAAACGGCGATACCAAAGGGCACCCTACTGGCGATTCTCATCACAACGGCCTCCTACCTGATAATGGCGGTGATGGTGGCGAGCACGGTGGTGCGCGACGCAACCGGCGACACCTTTGACCTGCTGCACGTGTTCAACGATTCCATCCAGAAATCCTTTGATCCCGCCACGCTCTCCAGCTTCTCGGAAAACTTTAATCGCAACTGGACGTCCTACGCCACCGACTTTAATTGCACCCTCAAAGCTTGCCCCTACGGCAGTCAAAATAGTTTTCAGGTTTGCGCTCAATATTTGCTCTTTTAATATACATACACATCATCGCTAAACTGTACATTTCTACATGTAGGTCATTGAATTGGTATCTGGCTTTGGGCCAATAATCTATGCAGGATGCTTTGCGGCAACGCTGTCGAGTGCTCTCGCATCCCTCGTATCGGCCCCCAAAGTCTTTCAAGCTCTGTGCAGAGATGAACTTTACCCGGCGATACACTGGTTCAGCGGTCAAGAAGGCAAAGAGCCCGTTCGAGGATACGTTCTCACGTTTGTCATTGCCCTCGCCTTCATCCTCATTGGTATTACATTTACAAATTTTCGAAATTATATACCAATTGTTATCTGTTTTTTTTTTACTTTTCCAGGAGAATTAAACGCCATCGCGCCCTTGATATCCAACTTTTTTTTGGCGGCCTACACGCTCGTCAATTTCAGCACCTTCCACGCGTCCTTTACAAAACCCATCGGCTGGCGACCAACCTTCAAGGTGCTTTAATAAGAAAACAAAAGGACTTTCAATTTAATCATTTAACTATACCGATTGCAGTACTACAACATGTGGCTGAGCCTCGCCGGATCAATTCTCTGCGTGGCCGTCATGTTTTTGATATCTTGGTGGACTGCTCTGATAACCTTGTGCATCGTTTTGGCGCTGTACCTCATAGTTGCCTACAGAAAGCCAGGTAACAACTGGTTTTTATTTTTTTTTCCTTTGGCGATAATAATTAACCAGCCAATTCGATTTTTAGACGTCAATTGGGGATCGACCACGCAAGCTCAAACCTACAATTCGGCACTGACCTCGGTGCAACAGCTCGACAGGGTGGAGGAGCACGTGAAAAATTATCGGCCGCAGATTCTCGTGTTGACCGGTAAACCAAGCTCGCGATCGACCCTGCTCGATTTCGCCTATCACATTACGAAAAATCAGAGTCTGCTGGTGTGCGGCCACATTATAGAGGTGAGTTAAAACGGGAAGTGGGAGCCAGTTACAGGAATCTACTTTGAATATTCGGTTTTGTTTAATTAATTTTAAACTTCTTGCAAATATCTGTATCATCCACCATTCGAATTTGTTTAAGGAATGGTGGATGATACAGATATTTGCAAAAAGGTCAAAATTGAATAAATAAAATCGAATATTCAAAAGTGTAAATTGAATTCAATTGAATTATTATTGCCGATAGACGCCTCTTCCGCACAAGAGCAGGGCGCTAATCAACGGGAAAACAAACGCCTGGTTCCGTGCCAACAAGCTGAAAGCCTTCTACTCGCTGGTCGACGGCGCCAGCTTTCAAGACGGCGCCACCTCGCTCATGCAAGCTTGCGGCCTCGGTAAAATGCGCCCCAACGTTCTGCTCATGGGCTACAAAAACGACTGGCTCGCCTGTCCGCGCGACAATCTCCTCATGTACTTTAACGTCATGCAGTGAGTAGGCGTTTTCTTCAATTTTCTCTTCAATTGGGACAATCGCTATACTTAAAGCCCATTTTACAGCAAAGCTCTGGATATGCACATTGCCGTGGCCATCTTGAGGATCGACGAGGGCCTTGATAATTACGACAACGCCACCGAAGAAGACAACAAAAAAACGCCCAAAATACCCAAGAACCAAAGTTTCTCGCAGCTGAGTCAAGGTTCACATCGCACTCTTCTTTTCCAACGACAAAAGCACTTCTACATTGTTTCGTTATTTTGCTCGCAGCAAGCAGCATATCCGACGTGTCGATGCCCGGCAGTCCGACACCGAGAAGAGGAGAAAAGACGGTGAGCGAGAATCCAAATCCGCAAAGCAGCTCGGACAAGCCGGAAATGCAAAATATCCTGGGACTGCCGAAAGATCTGTTCACCAGTCTGAGCAAGTTTCACAAAAAGCAGAAAAAGGGCACCATCGACGTCTGGTGGCTGTACGACGACGGTGGTTTAACTCTACTGCTGCCCTACATAATAAGCACCCGAAGAAATTGGTCCAGCTGCAAGCTCCGAGTGTTTGCCTTGGCCAACAGACAGTCGGAATTGGAGTACGAGCAGAGAAAGTATGTTAATAAGGCTGTTTAGTTAAAAGACTCGATTGATATTAATTCGTTTCTCTTTTCCGCAGCATGGCCAGTCTGCTGTCCAAGTTTCGAATAGATTACTCGGCCTTGAAAGTCATATCGGGCATTTCGAAACCAGCTCAGAGCCAGACTGTCAGTTTCTTTGAATCTTTGATTGCCGATTTTTTGCAAGAGAATAACCCGGGCGCCGACGAAGGTAACATATATGACGAAATCCTTAAAAAAAACACACTTTTCTGGGGTCTAGAATGAAAATTTTTTTTTTAATGCTAAGGCTTCAGGACCTTTTTCCTCTTCTTTTTGAAGGTATCTAGTGTCGGAAAATGCTCGTGAACATTGAAAAAGTCCTCGGGAACTATATTTTTTTCAGCATTTTTCCCATATTAATAACAAACTAAAAATGTAATTATTTTGCAACTTTTTTAACAACTTGTCACCAGATAATTATTTTTGAATGAAACTTTTTTCTACGTAAAGTTCTTCTTTTCTGCCATCATTTTGATTGGTCAAAAATGTTTCTAGCGGTCTTAGAAGCCGAGAAATCAATATTTGAACAAATGCCGTTTTTCGCCTATTTTCAGTGAGATTTTCACCCATTTGATTATAGTGGGAAAATGACGAAAAAGTAGTTCCTGCACACTTTTCCCATGTTTACGAGCATTTTCCGACACTATATACCTTCAAAAAAAAAGAGGAAAAAGGTTCTTAGCATCAAAAAAAAATTTTGCCATTCTAGACCCCAGAAAAATGTGTTTTTTAAGGATATCGTCATATACCTGCGTGTTTAGTTGTTTAAACATCTAAAAATGTTATAATCAATTGCAGCAAGCATCATCAAAGAGTCGGAGCGACTGGCGATGAAGCAGAAAACGAACCGTCACCTGCGATTACGCGAATTGCTGCAGGAGCACTCGATGGACGCCAATCTAATTGTCATGTAAGTCAGAGTCGATCGCAGGCAGTGTGTCGCTTGAAATTAACTCAATGACAATGCAATGATTGCAGGACTTTGCCAATGCCGAGGAAAAATGCAGTTTCGGCACCTCTTTACATGGCCTGGCTGGAGGCACTCACGCGGGACATGCCGCCTTTTTTGCTGGTCCGAGGAAATCACACCTCCGTCTTGACCTTTTACTCTTGACGCGTCTCTACTAGCTTGACACTTTTTTTTCGTTTTTTCACGGCCATAACGCGGTCGATATGCGGTTAGTTATTTATTTGTGTACGAATGAAAAAAAGATGACGACAATGACCTCGTGAACGGAAATGAAAAAAAAAAAATTTTTTTTTTATCGTTTTACTACTTAAATGATTCATCGTACGAACGATTGCCACAGAGTTACAGAGAGATTGTATTTTTCTATGTATTTTTGGAGTTGTTTTGTATACGATAATAATTCTTGTTGTCGGCGCAGAGAAGAAAAAGAAGAGTAACGCTTTGCTGGATTGTAAAACGCATTGCATCAATGCGCGTTAAAAAAATACCAAAGCACGTACTTTGTAAAATGAAAAAAAGTTTTTAATAAAAAAAAAAAGTATATGAGTAATTGGCGAGCTGCAAATTGATTAAAAATTGTCAACGCCCCCGAGAGATTCGCTGAATCGGTATACTTAATACAACATAGCGTGCACGTTATTTCCAGGCATTCGGGTCTCTTGAGAGTTTCAGCAGCTTTTAATATAACAAATCGACGATAATGACGCCGCCACGAGTCGAACAAGGGGCGTCAGTGGCCCCACGTATTACTGGTTTTCCCTATATGCGCGCGTAATGAAAAAAAAAAGAAGCCATCGAAGCGTTTGAAGCGAACTATTACAGTCGCCGCGAGTCACGACGAAATAGAGGTAAGAAAATGAACAAAGTAGAAAGCACCAGCCAGCAGCGAGTAGTCAGGCGGCAGGAGGCAGCACCGACTTTCGAGCTGTTGCTTGTGGACGCTTGGCTGCAGCGGCGGCGGCGGCGGATTAGCTTTAGAGCGCAGCGCGCAGTTATCAGCATACTAGTACCTGTCTCGCGCTCGCTGCGGGTGCATTGTGAGTTCCGTGCGTGTATGTGTGTGCGCGTGTGCGACATTGTCATATACGTACAGATTAGATATCGACGTGTGCACTTGCACATGCTGCTACGACTTTGACCTGCAAGAGGTATAATATATACACGTACACCCATTACAGGTGTCGTGCTCGTGTGCTGCGCGCCTGGGTCCGCCCGCCGCCATCGCTCATCATCGGCCAATCTGTCCGACACCATCACATAGCTCTCTCTCTCTCTCTCTCTTCCCGTCTATCTGTCCGTATACTGTTTTCACGATCGCCGTCGCGCAGTGTCGTCATGGTAGCGGCGCGTGTACGTGCAGTCTGCTACTACTGCTGAATCGGATGTCCAGCACTTGGTTGCAGTAACAGTGCAACTCTTTGTGCGCGGTCTATCGCAAGCCTTTGTCGCCTTTTTATACCTCGAGACCCTTTCCTTGTCCGCGCAATTGCCTCCAGCAGTCTACTGCCTGCCTGCCTGCTACCTGCCTCTGCTATCCATATCTCTCTGTGTGTTTGTGCGCGTGTGTGTGTGTGTGTGTGTGTGTGCACGCTCGTAAAAGCGCCTTGTACTAATCAGCAGCCCAGATGCCTCCGCCACTTGTTCTTTGTTCGAGGACGTTGCGCCTGTTGCCGCTCCTGATGCTGCTGCTCTGCACTCTGCCAGCGATGCCCTCGGCAAACTTGCAAGGATAACCAGCAGTCGCAGCTTATACGTTCATCCTTCTCAGCCGTAAGTTTCACTACTACTACGAGTTTCACCTTGTAATCAAAAATCACCGCCCGTACTATATATATACGCTCACTCTTTACTTTTCATTGCCCGCTTATTACATTCAACTTGCGCGTCGGTGGCTACTCGACTTCTCTCTCTCTCTCTCTTTTGTCATCAAGCCCACTCTGACATTGACTATTTTTTTTCTCTCTCTCTTTCATTTCCTTTCTCAATCCGCTCATAGACTGCTCTCGTTTATCGGCTTGTTTTTTTTTTTGTTTTTGTTGAAATCAATTCTCATTTAAATAAAGATATTGCGCCTTTTCAATGACTCACGAAATTATTATACTCTAGACTGAAAAAAGAACAAAAACAAAAAAAAAGAACAAAAGGAAGAAAAACAAATCTGTGCGCGGAACGAGGAAACGCAACGACGTTGCTATTTTAAATAATTACGTGCGAAAAGACGCATCGTTATAATTATGTATAGCGGCAAATTGAAACTCGTCTCGATGCCATTGTCAGCGTAATAAAAATAAAGGTGATAATTGCGTATTATACAAAGCAAAGATAAAGGCAAACTCTGTATCTCGTCATCGGTACTTTATTCTAAATAGCCGTGTGAATTGTCATTTGCAGACAGGTCGATTAAAAAAACAATAATAATATTCACGACGAAAAAACAATAAGTACTTATATTCGCACGCGCGCGCCTGGCACTTGTCAGAACTCGGTCGCACGTAACGCGAAAAAAAAGAGTATGATAACGCGCTCTCCGCCGTTTGCAGTGGCTGGGATGTGCGTCAGAAAGTTAAAGCGAACAAGGAAAGAAAAAAAGCGAAAACAAGTAGCTTATACACAGAGGCACTAGAGGCTGGTGCTTGATTTAAAGGGGCTTTTTGCATAACCGAGAGAGCGATGCTTCTGAGTGGCTTCGCTTGCGTAAACTACTTGGCCAGGGTCGGCTGCAATCAGCGACTTCCGCGCGACAAACTTGTACAACGACGACGACGACGACGACTGCACACAAGAGCGCGCTTTTATTATTATACGCCGCTCACACAGCCGAGAGATGCGAGCAGCGCGCGAGTGAAAAAAAAAGAAGGATTTGGAAAAGCAATTTGTATTGTTTTGTTGCTGCGTCGCGGTGTGCGGGTTTCACTGTGACGACGGATTGCCGCCGAATGACTCAGCCTTTCCAGCCGACTTTCTAATATTATTCCACTCGAAAACTCGTATATAAATATAGAGTAAACGTACGTACCATCTTTCAATTGCACTACATGTAGTTACAAGCAAAAATGCCTGCGCGGCGGCAAAAGTTGTATATATCTCTTTGCGACCACGCGGCGCGGCGATCCAGTTCCGAGTCCCAGTTATAATCTTATCAAGCAATAAATCACCGATACGAAGATTGGATCAAGCAATTTGTCGCTTTTAGAACTCGCTCGCAATTAAACTGACCAACTTTCAATTTAGCACACGCCAGTTCTCTTCTTCTTCTTCTTCTTCTTCTCAACTTTATATATATTCTCCGCGATCCGTTATTGCATTTACCACATACAGCCACTCAGAACTATAATCCAATTCCCCGCTCATCTCCATCTCCTTCTGCAGCCTATATATCAATAATCTTGCTCGCGCAAGTGCAACCCATTTTTCATTATCTATTTAGTTTGCAGAGCGCGCGACTTTTTTACATTTTTCATGAGCAATAACAATTAGTCATGCAAGCGCGCCACCTACGTGCTTGTTAATTTATACATCGATTCATTCGTTGCAGATGATGGCTGGAGCACGTGGCCGGCAGACAGTCGGCCGCCGGCAATTATCACTGATTTGGCTGTGTAATTATCACTCACACATGTCCATTTATAGCCCGCAATCAGCGACGAAACTTCAGAAGGGCTTTTCGTTTTCAGGCTCGGCGATGCTGCTAGCAGGGCAGTCGAACTCGCTGACGACCATCTCCTCGTCTCCGCCGCCGACACTAGACGACGTCGCGTATAGCACGACGACAGACAGCTTGACGACGACGACGACTATCGCGAGCACGACAGAGGAGGAAAGTAGCGTGGTGCCGTCGACCGAGCGCACGAGCAACGCCATACCCGAGGCCGAGCAAAGCACCTCGGAGCTGCTGAAAAAGTACAACGCCAAAAAGCTCGACAAGGAGTCGCCGTCCTCGCAGGCAGACCAGCTGGACAAGCCCTACCCCTACCTCAAGAAGGACAAGGCCGCCGACAAGGAGAACGCCATTCGCCAGGCGAAGCGATCGGGCGCCGATTCGCTCGCCCTCAACGGCACCCTACAACTCTCCATGTCGCCAAAGAGCACGTCCGAAGCCTCGACGACTGCCGAGACGACAACGACCACCACAACCGCCGCTACTACGAGCGCTACCACTGCAGCCAGCAGTACCGCTGCTGCGACCTCGACTCTTTTAGACGAGCAAGACTCGACGACCCCAAAGCTTGCTACTACCGTCTCTGATGACGATAATGATCAGACCACTACTCAATCTACTCTGCGCCTCACCGAATCGACCACCACGACGACTGCCTTCACAGGTTCATTTTCCCACTTTTAAACTCTACAACAGCTGTGACTAAAACTCACTCTGGCGCTTCCCTCTTGTTGGCAGATAAAAGCTCGGTTGGAGAAACCGGCGACACCGAAAGCACCACGCCGCTGACCACCTGGCAATCGACGTCGACCACGCTCACGATACAGCCGTCCACCACCACAACGTCGTCGTCGACATCGACCAGCCAATCCGAGGCAGCCAGTGCTGCCGAGACGGATGCTCCCACCACAGTTACCGAGTCACCGTCCACCACCGACCACGAGGAGCCCTCCACCACTCCCCTCGAGTGCGTCACCCTTCTTTTCTCCCTTTTCGCCGTCCGCGATTGATCGATTAATCCGGCTTTTCCACTTTCTCAGGCAAGATCGCTCGACGATGGCCACGACTCCGGGAGCCACTGTGCCTCCACCCCCGGAGATCATCACCACTGCGGAACCTACTGTTCTAGCGGCATCCACGAAAAGAGCTGCGGCAACGACAATCACCCTGCTGCCTTCGACGACAACGTCGGCCGCCACAACCACGACCACGACCACGACCTCCACAACCACAACGACAACAACTACAACAACTGCCAAGCCGTCGTCGACGACGACGTTTGTCAGCCCGAAAAGCTTTGCAACGACTACAATGACTTCCGAGCCATTCAGCGCCGTTACCACCTGGCCGGACGAGACCTCCGAACCCACTACCGAGCCCTTCTCTCCCACACCTACCCCCGAGGACGTCACCTTGCTCGTTAGAATCGTGCTGGAGGGCAGCTGGCAAGACGTCTGCTCAAAACTGCCCATCCTGCGCCAGTCGCTCACCGACTTGCTCAACAAGGACATTGACAAGTAATTTTCATATTCACTCTCTTCATCTTTTGAGCCGCTGCGCCATCCTCAGTCCTTTTCGTTTCAACGTTTTTAGATGACTTGCGGAAGCTTCTCCCGATAGACCTCTTTTTCAAGACCCTTCATCTCCCAAGACGTTTTTTTTTTTAAATTTCTCTTTTTTGCCATTGAAACTTTTAATAAAGTGTTTCTTGCTCGGAAAATAAACAAGACATTGATACTCTGTTGCGTGCGTACTTTTACTAATAATTAGCATCGATTTCAGGCCAATATCTACAAGACAAATCATCTTTCACCAAACTCAGTGCTCGGAAAACTTGACGCCCACGTCATTGGTAACGGATACACAATTGACTACTGTGCTGGTCTACGTCGTCGACGAAAAGGGCAATTTCGATGGAAAGCTCACAAAGGTCATACCGAGTCTCTACGAGTCATCGCCCATTAATTTTCCATTGACGGTAACTATTACAAAAAGATGATTGATGAGCATATAAGTAACCTTTTTATATGCGCAGATTCACAGCGTAACACTGGTGCCGGAGGCCGATTCCGGCAACGCTATAGCCGTGGTCATTGTATCGTGCGTCGCCTTCATCTGCCTGATATTGTTGGCCGGTCTGCTGGTGAGTATAGTGTGTATACCTGACCTCGATTAAGCGCACGGCAATAATCATCTTTTTTTTCTCAAGGTCATCATGAGAAAGCGCCAAGGTCGCTTCAATTACGGGGAGCGCTGTCGACCAGTGTCGCTGGACGCCTACAGCCTGGACAGCGTTTCGGCCTACAACAGCGTCAGACGCAGCAAGGCCGTCGTGAGATCTTCCAAACGAAGCTACGGAAATCCGGCTTTCGAAGATTCCGTAAGTTGATTTGCGGCAATCGTCGAGTTGCAGACTTGAATTAATCAAAATAAATCCTTCCCGTAGAGCGTCACTCCCACGCACCCGCTCAACTTTGCCGGTATCGCCACATTTTGCAACGACACGAGCGCCGTGGCCGAGGAATTTGCGGGCATCCCGCAGATCCACTCGAAAATCGATGAGCTGCCTCCGGGGGCAGAGATCAAGAACCGATACGCCAATGTGATACCCCTTCCAGAGACCAGAGTGCCTTTGCAGAGAATCAACAACGACCCCCTCAGCGAATATATTAACGCGAGCTACGTTCGGGTGAGTATAACGAGGCAATGTCCATGCAGCGGCGATTAATTGATTAATTAATTTGCTGTGCACGCGCGACAGGGGCCGAAAAACGCCACGAAATACTACATTGCCTGCCAAGCGCCCACCGAGGCGACGGTGGCCGACTTTTGGCGAATGATTTGGGAGCAGCAGTGCAAAGTCATCATCATGCTGACCGACCTCGTGGAGAACGGAGTGGACAAGTGCACCGAGTACATACCTCCGCTGGAGGTCAGCGACTGCCATCGGCTCTACGGAGATTACCAGGTGACGCTCAAGAAGCGCGAAGCCAAAGAAAAGTATGCCATCTCGACGCTTCACTTGAAGGTAATTGATCGCAAACGTACAATATCAATAAGAAGACGAACTGACCGGAGCGACTTTCAGAATCTGGAAAACAATACGTTCCGGGAGGTGTCGCACATTTGGTACCTGTGGCCGGCGAACGGAGTGCCGACGGACGCGACCGGGCTGATTGCCGTTCTGCTGGAGGCGCGGGCTCTTCAGCGCGGCGCTGCCGGGCCAATTTTGGTGCACTGCAGTCCCGGCACCGGACGCACCGGCACTCTCATTGCCCTCGATTTGTGCATACGACAGTACGAGGTCACGCGCACCGTCGACGTGCCTAGAGTCGTTTATACCATTCGCAGGGATCGAGCCGGGGCTGTGCAAACTAGGGAACAGTATCTCTTTGTATACAAGGTTTGTTTCCCCCCAAATTTTCCGACCATTGCTTTATTTTACTTACGCTTCTATGCTACTTGCAGGGACTGAATCTGTACGCCAGCAAACTTGCCGGCGGAGGTATCGACTCTACCTGAAATGATCCACGTCTTCGAGACAATCAATCAACACGCAAGTGCAAAGCTTGCACAACTTATTGTGATATCAATATGCTTTGAGCGCTACAGAGTCATCCAGAGTATCTTTTTGTTATATCGTTGATCACTCTCCCACGCATAATCGGCGTCAATAACGCTACACCAGATGAGTCTTCATTTTTCATGAAACAGACGTCAAAGTAGCCAGTATTCGTAGTAATCATCTAGTTTAATATTAAGTTTCATGTACATATATGCGCTACGTTACGTAAGCCAAGGACTGCTATTTGGAAAACTTTGATGGAGCAATTTTCATCTATACGGCAGGCTGTTGAACGCGTGTAAATTGCATCTATATTATACTATATATTTTGCTGTTACTGTTATTGTTTTGATTGTTATGTATCCATACTCATGTGACATGTAGCTCTCTAATTTGTAAATAATTACCATGTGTGATGAAAGCAGGCTCTCAAATTTTTGAGTGATTCTAGCAAAAAAAAAAACTACGACTCTTTACGACAAATGTATCAAGATATTTTTCTAATGTTCCTTGATAATGGTAAAGTAGTCAAGACTGCATACATGCAATTATATAGGAAACATATTAATTTCATAAGTAGACTATGCATATTCAACAGTAACGAATCATTGTTTGTCGTTATTTATTATAAAAAGAAGAATATATATATAGATGAATTATTGCAATAAAAATTTCACTTTCGTAATCAAAAATAATGAGCAGAGTAATCATTCAAAATCAAAGCATGGGGTGTGACTTGATGAATGAGAGGGCTTGATAAAGGAATGCCACCAATTTTCCAGTGATTTTAAATAATCATTATTAACTGGACTAAATACATTAGAGTGGTTTCATCTTAAATTATATACATACTTCCTCGTTTCATACACTGATTCTTCATAGTACAAGATTTCTTTTCTATATATACGCGCATAAAATACGTGCATACGATCCATTTCCGAGCGTATATTCGTATTATGCACGGTTTACATAATTTTTTATTTTCAAGTTGTCAGACTTTAGGCGAATAACATTAACAATACATTATATGCACCTGATGCATATGAAGCCTTTTACGGAGAGATAATTGATTTGAATCCATTTTATGTATATATTTATATTCGTTTTTTTTCCGTTTACATTTGGAAACAATAATATAATCGCTGTGGTGCCTTACTCGCGCAGTAATTGATGAATAAATTTGGCAATGAGATAAACATTGAAGTGACAAATCATATGTGCCATATTGTACGCAACATCAGTAATGTACGCATCGTTCAGGAACTTTAAGATTAGTATGTCTATCAGGAAAAATGCAGCGACATTAGTATTTCGTTATAAAAGTACATTCATCTGACGGCTCAATCAACAATTTGTAGATTCGCTGCTTAGAGAAAGGCACCTCAAATCTTTATACCGCATTCCTGAAATGTCATATGCTTTCCAACAATGTTTTCTTCTTCTTCAATTACTTTATACGAGTGTCGCAAATAAATCATTCTCTATAGATTTAAACTTTTCTCTATTTGTCATTGATAAATCAAATTGGATCGGAGTTTCGAGATGAGTACACAGTACAAGTCTACCTGCTTTGATTTATTCGACGATTGCCTAATTGACACTTGATATACTTTTCAATATTTCCTCTTTGACAATTTTTACACCCGAATGCACATTCTTACACGATTGATACAAATTTATACACACAATTACAAGGATTTTTTTTTTCCACAATTATTGTGGTGAAACGATTTTCGAGCATCGACAAATTTTTATAAATAATACGAATGTACACTGTAATGGTAGGCTTGGATGAATTGATTATATCCAGATTTCAAAGCTAAATTTACTAAATTAGCAATTCTTGATTTAATAAAAAAAAAAGTATAATACTGCTACTGAGATGACTAACGAATAAAAATCATCAATTTGAAAAATTGTTATAAAACACTACAATCGAATACTCTGTATTCAACGTAAATCTTAATGCTAAATATATTTTTTTATCAAAATGTTTTGTACAAAAAATTTACTACTTCCAATTTCACTATCTCGATTCAATCAGAAACATTCTTCAAATTGTGTAATCATAATTCGTATAGGGAAACTAGAAGCTATTTTTCGACTTGAAACCGAATTTGGAAAAAAAATGATTCATTTCCACAATGCGACTTCAATAGCATTTCAACACGGAAGCATTTGTCGGTCAGATTTGATCAAGATAATAATTCCGAGCATCACGCGGTTAAAGTAATGCGAATAACAAGGCTGAATAATTAATTGGTTAATAATTTAGTGTATGATAAACATTCAATAATCGGGTTCACATCTACACAAACATACTTACACACATACGAATAGGGACTCTAAATTATCAATAGAATTCGGGAATATATTCAAAAGTTGTCAACATAGAAAATTTCCCTTGACAAACCAATTCAATTGAATGTGCTTTGCTTTTGCACTTGTGTACACTTGAGCTTTATATATATATATATATTTCTGCAACCTTGCTTTTATCGATTGAACTTTCAATCAAGATATTTAAGGTTCGTCCAACTGATTATGAGAGTATTTGAAAATCGGGATTAGAAAGTTAAATATTGTTATAAAGCACAGAAAATCAATTAGTTTGGAAGAACGTGACCGTTAACCGTTATCACAAAGTCTATTAAAAAGTTTTATGGTTTTCATCATCAAAAGTTTTAGCGTACTTTGCGTCAAATTCACACAGCTATATACGAATTAATTTTTTTTTTACAAAACGATTTTGCGTGTCAATTTTTTTTTTTACATCTCAGTTTATTTTTCTCCAAGTATCTAAAGACGTTTATATCAAAATACTATTTTTGCGTAAAGAATCGCTTAAATTCAAGAAATGGCGCAGAAATTTCGAATGCCGAAAATTGTTTAGAATAATTCTTGGTCGCTTATGCTCATTAATCACTCTTGCAGTAATCATTAGCTCTCATCAACGACTTTAAAAAGATGTTTATTAAAAAATTGATTGTTAAAAATGAGTTTGAAAAAGTTTCTCAAAAGTCTACTTTTTACAATAGATGAAACGCATTTTTCGTATTTTTTTTTAGCATGTAAATTGAATGAAACCAAAAGTTTCAGGAGCTTCGACAAAGTAGAGTGAGAATACCTCTTTTAAAAATAAAAGAAAAATTGATACGTTCATTTGAATAAACGTAATATGTGTTTCAACTACGCAAACGAATCATGTTTGGCAAAGAGCGCTAAACAAATGGTCAACTAATAGTAAAAAGTATTTAGCAAAACATACTTGTGCAGAGAATAGAAAGGTAGACTACAATACAATCGACGATTCAAGTCTGAATAAAGAAAAATCAGGTATTTCAATCGGAATCCTCCTCGATGGTTGGTGGTAACATGGCAAGGTGCTGGGGACTAAGCATTCCGCGGGAGAGAGCATATTCTGCTAAAGCTCGATGGCAAAATACGTACTGATCTGGCATCTGAATACTAAAGGCCCGCTGGGCTCGTATTCTTTCGACCGTTCCTCGAATGTCAACTGTGCCATTATCTTCGAGTCGTGATATGCAAATGTCGAGAGTGCAGAAGGTACCTGAAGTAACCAAGAGAAGCTTATGTAGTATACGCGTATGTATATGTTTGAGCTGGAAAAAGACAAAATTTACCTGTCCTTCCAATGCCAGCACTGCAATGCACGACAATTGGCGGCCCTCTTGGGTGACCAGCCCAAGTATCGCCGCTGTTGGTCAGCAATGTATTTTGCTGTTGGCGTACCAGAGAGAGGAATTGCAGCAAGGCTCTGGCCGACTGAGGTACACCGTAATCCGGCCAGCCCGTGTACAGCATGTGACAAACTTCCCTAGTTTCTTCAGTCTGCAATTGATACACATTGATATCGATTATCCGCCAGCGGCACATTTAGCATTACATGTATGGACGGCTTACCTTATTATTGGTTAAAAGAAGTTTGGTTATCGTGTAGTCGGGATGAGTATCGACCTCAAGACTAGTTATGGTAAAATTACCCGAGGTAACTTGATCACCGGGCTCCGGCCCCCAATACTGTGCGCATTTGGTTCGTCCTCGCTCCACGACCCTGCACGAGCAAATGGATGAGAAACAATGAACGAACTTGGTGTGGGGGATGATGATAGCTACCTGGTGGTCATGACGATGACGAGGGTCTGCTGCTCCCAGACCATCCTCCAAAAGTCGGCGCAAGTTTTGGGCAGAGGACCCTGCGTGCTGATGAAGGCATTCTTCTGCTTGTAGCCGTCGACGAAATTGGCGTTTATGTAATCGGACGTGGCCTCGTTGTCGATTTGGGACAAGCAGACTCGGCTGTGGTCGTAGCAAAGGACGTCTGTGTATCGGTTCTTCGGAAGGTTGGCTTTGAGCCTGAAAGCCGAAAAGTGCGGGGAGTTGAAAAAGGAGCAGAGGAGAAGAGCGAGCTGTAGCTTACTTGGCATTGTTGAAGGTGCCGTCCGGCGGCCTCTGCTTGATTTCGATGTACTCGGCCACGAGTCCCGCGCGGCCCCTGGCGTGTATCGTCTCGATGAGCTGCTCTATGCCGACGGCCTGCAGGCCCAGGTCCCCGTGCAGGCTGTCGTCGTCGCTGAAGCCCGAGCTGGCCGAGGAGGGCGGCTGCAGCGGCGAGGGCGCCTCCTCGTTGCCGCTGCTCGGCAGACTGGTGGCGGTGGTGGTCGCCGTGGCTGTGGCGGTGGCAGCAGCAGCAGCAGCAGCCGCGCCGGCCGCGGCCTCCGGCAGCAGCGGACTAGTGGGGCTGCCGCTGCCGCTGCTCGAGCCAGCCGAGGCCTCCGACTTGGGCTCGCAGCGGCCATTGGACACTGCGGGGCTGGCGGCGAGGGTCGTGCTGGCGTTGGCGGAGGTGGCAGTCGAGGCGGACTCGCTGCTGGCGTTGGCGGCGGCCTGCAGGCCGTGCAGCAGCTGGGCCGCCGCCGCCGCCGACGTGGGCAGCGGGGCAGCGACCTCGCAGAGCTCCGCGGCGGCCCCGCCTCGATTCGTCATGGACTTGAGGCAGTGCAGCAGCCAGGCCTCATGCTGCACCTCCAAGCTGCCCCCCAAGCGCTGCGGCAGCGAGTCCCGCGGGATGTGCTGGGTCAGCTGGGGTATCGACACGGTGAACACGCGCTCGCGCAGCTTCTCGCGCACGAACAGCCGCAGGATCTTGAAGGGGGCCTTGAACCACAGCGGCGCCGTCACAATCAGCACCTTCTTCAGCTTGGCCGGATAGCCACCCTGACGGACAGACGACAAACCACTCACTCACTCACTCACTCACTCATCGGAGCAGATACATGTCGGCTATCACTAACGCGCGGCGCACCGTGTCTCCGCCGCAGCCGCAGCCAGTCAAGGACGAGAGCGAATTGCGCATCGACGGCCACTGCAGGGGGGACACTCTCGTCGATCGCAATTGCAGCTGCTGCTACTGGCGCGGCAACGCACGTTACGTTGCTTATTATGTAGGGGGTCGGCAGGACTCTGTCGCGCGAGCTGGCAGCCGCAAGCTGGCGGCGGCCCCGATCGATATCTCTGCGCGCGGCACACAACGCTTAGCCTCGGAGATTAGGAGAGAGAGAGAGAGAGAGCGAGAGAGAGAGAAGAGAGGGAGCAGCAGCGCCAGCCCGCGACGATTGGCCAGGACGATCAATCAGCGATGCGCGCTGCGACGGTCCTACTCTTTACTCGACTGCGCCGCCGCCGCCGTCCAGGCCAGGCCAGACCAGCTAGCTCTGCTCCAAGTTTATAACAGAGACACAGCTGAGCAAAGCTCGTTGCACATGCGCGCACGTACGTATGCAGGCGGCCGTTACGTCAGTCGACCACTCACCTTTAATAGGGTCAGAATTTTTTGCGACAGGTCATAGTCGAAATTCTGATACTTGCTGTCCGACATGTCGTAGATGAAGACTAGGCCGTGCTTCTGAGTTTCCTTGCTTTCCAATGCGGCGTCCAGTTGGTAAACCACTCCCTGTTTTTCAACATACAGTGTTTATTATTCACTCATTAGTGTCTCTTAATTGCTCGCATTGCGCACTCTTTTCTTTTCTCTTTTCTTTGCGCTTTCATTTCACTGTTTACCTGCAATGTTGTCTGGTGTGTTGTGTACTGGGGCAGGTGCAGGTGAGCCGTGAATATGGCTATGGCAGCTCCTGTCGAGTCCCGAGTTGGCTGAAATTATATTAGTGTCATTAGATAGAATTCTTCTCATTCCAAATATTTAACTCACCAAAACTGTGAATTTGCCTGTGCGTAGTTCGCTTAACAGTGGCTCCTGCGTTGGCTGCATTAGTGCTAGGCCTTCCCTTCGTCTTGTGGCTTCATGTTGCTCGTAAAGTGCCAGGGCTCTGGCTACCTCAAACTTCCTTGCCGTTAGAAACTTTAGAGCTGCATTCCAAGACACAGGTCCTACGCAGCGACCTGCTCTATACTTGTTGACCACCTGGATAAACTCTTTTGTTGCCTGCAATTTTTTATAGTCACTTTATCATTTATTAAAAACGTTTCAATCATATATAATCTCTGGTTTTCACACGACTAGTCAAAAATACTTGAATAATGGCATTCTCTTTAAGAGCTTCACCAAATTATTTCAGCGCAATCTTAGCACACACAGGGAGTAGCACTTGTAAACAAACAAAGATAAGAAAATCGACACTAATATCTCTAATCACTTGTTTTATATAATTACATCCATCAACAAACACAAGAGAATCAAGAGTGTTTTCAAATTGATTTCATCTCGCGAGAAAATGTCAACGTTAAAACTTACTTGCTCTTGCTCGGCGGTCAAAGCAGCTGCCATTTTGCCACGAAATTGACGGGATAGGCAATGAGATCTCGTAGGCGGTATTCCGTAAAAGCATGAATAATTCTACGGGCAAGGTACACGTTGCTCGTTCTTTGGCTACTCGACGACGAAAACTTGCGACCAACAAACAATTACACGCAGGCATCGGCAAACTTGGCATGCTAAGCTTAAAAAACCATTCACGCTACGTAGTACACCACTGTAAAAGTGACCAAAAAATGAATTGATTCCATTGAAATTAATTTGAGGGAGAGAGAGAGAATGAAAATAACGAATGACAAACCAACGAATTTACAATGCCGCCGCCTACGACCATGTAGAGCATATTGCAGTTTTGGCGGATGCTGCCAGCGATCAAATCTCCATTGATCTTTAAATGAGCGCAACTAATGGTCCTACGTGTGCGTGGTGATTGATCAAGTTCGATGCTCAACACTTGCTTACCGCAACAGCCGGTCACTCCCACACTATCACAGCTTTACTTGCTTCCATCTTTTACACTTGATCTGCAGCCCGTTGGAGACTTTTCAGAATCAACTCTCAACACAGCCACCGACAAGTGGACCATACACTCACGCAAACATGTCAACGTGGTCGACGTCAACATTTCCTATTTCCTCACAATTAGTCACAACGCGCGCTGATTTCTAGCCTCACTTTTTATAATTGCAAGCAGCTTTTAGGCTCATAACTAATGGCTGCTTATTATATAGCCATAACAAAATTATGATTTATATGGTTACCATCACATTAGGCCGACTTGTTTCAATTGAATGACTCTTTTTTTCAAATATTCGACAAACTTTTTTGGTAGGACGCAGTGGTGTGCACTTGTACAAATTTTACGATACTTAATTTAATTTAATTACGGTTGTCGCGTCGGTTAAAATTATTATAAACAAAAATTACGGGATTAATATGGCTCCGTAGACAGCGCACAGAGTCTCAGTCTCAAACCACACACACATGTGAAGAGTGCATCCGTGCATTAGTTGCATGTAAACTGTGTATAAACTATGTTCGCCATCTCTTTCTCTCTCCTCCTCCTCTCGACTCTGGATCTTTTACCTCTCTCTCCTCTGTTCTCCGTGTTGTGTTTGTGCAATGCTGTGCAATGCAATATGCGCAGTATTTCTTTACGCATAAATGATATTGAAAAATGTTTATCAATTGAGAAATTTGTATCTATTTATGTCTCTGTTGTTTAGGCCTGCATCAATCAAGTATTAATTGCAAGTCGGTGTCTTGCGTGGGCGGACATCTGCAGACATCTGTCATTATAGTAAACTACAGGCGTCAACATACGAAACTAACCTAAAAGTGCATTCCGTTCAAAACCTCAATTAGTATTGAAGACGTACAGGAACGTTTTTAATATAATAATTCTCAAATAAACAGCTTTGAAAATGCCAAAAGTCGTTTCAAGGAGTATAGTGTGTTCTGATACCAAGGATCAAGAAGAATACAGCGAAGAGAAACCGCTGCATACGTATTATTGTTTATGCGGGCAAATGACACTTATTTTAGGTATTTTTGCAAGTTTCATCTATTTGCTTCAGAAATGTGGAAAAATATTAATCTTCTTTTCAATTTAATTTCAGATTGTGCATTGGAAAAATTACCACTTCGCAAAAGAGATGGTGCCAGAATAATTGATGGCAGTAAACATGCTCACAAGATGACATGTGAACAGGATGAAGTGTCATACTTGAAGAGGAATGAAGGTATTGAAAAACAGCATCGACAAAAGTGTAAAAAGTAGGTATACATGTTTCTCTTTGTTAGATCTCCAATTAACTATTGATTCTTCTTTTCAAAGGTGTGGATTGCTGCTTTATTATAAACATGACAATTCTCCAAACGTTGTATTTATTGTCAAGGGTTCTGTTGTAAAGAGTTCTGGAGAAGGTCCCATGACAGATATCTATAACCAAGTAGAAGTAGAGAAACCAAAGAAAGTGATGGTTACCAAACACACAAAGAATATGGGAAAATTTTCTTCTGTTACTGTTTCTACTATTGACGAGGAAGAAGACGAAATAGAAGCGGTAAATATATTTGCAATTACTGCTTCCTTATTTGATTAAAAATCTTTATACATTTTTATATTTCCATTTCACTTGCAGAGAGAAGTTGCAGACTCTTATGCTAATAATGCTAGAATCATTGAAAAACAATTGGAAAGAAAAGGTATGAATAAAAGAAAATCTATGCCTCCTCCAACCACAGATGTAAAGAAGACCAGAGGAACTTTGTTGGACGTATAATTGATTGTTATTTGAGGTCTTTTATAACGTGATTGTAAATAAATCAACTTATTTTTATACATTTTTTAAACGTTCTGGAATATTTATTAACATTACATAAAAGTAAATATTAAAATTATAATATACGTATCGTATTGACTAGATACAAATATTGCATAGAAATATAAATCTTAAAATCGAGGTACATAAATTATGTAAATAAATAAAAATAAAACAAATGTACATACATGAAACGTAATAAATCAAATTAACAAAGTATTCACAAGAGTCAGATGAGTAGATTTATACGTAGATGTTTTGATGGCAACATTAAGTCATAACTTTACTAATTGAGAGGTTTTTAACAGTAGCCAAATGGTGATATGGTCAATATGAAAAAAAAAACACTACCCAGTCATTCAGATATTTAAATTGATATAGATCTATTATATTTACTGATTGGGTAATTCTGCAATCATGGTAAGGATTTTATATATGCTTAGATAATTGATAAACATTTCATCAACGACCATCTTTGATCTGTTATAAATTATAAAAATCTGCTCTTTCAAGAAAAATTACATCCTGGAAATGATTTAACAACTAGTAATCGAGTACGTGTAATAAAGATTCAGAATATAAGCATTTTAACGTCTTGCCCGAACGTAAATTTAACAACCAATAATAATTTTAACGTACGAAAAAAAAAATAATTAAAAAAAAATCGACGAAAGCTAAAGCTAAGTAACCGAGTACAAAACGCTTGATCGCTACGATAATAATGCTTTAAGAATCATACAATAGCGACTGCAAATTCCTTAATGAATTTTTACAAATCCTTACATTGTCCTTGATATCCGCTACGAAATTCCTATAAAAAATGCAATATCCATGCGACCAGCTATTCACATTGCAGATCATCGCGCGAGAATCAGTGAAATCGTTTCGACGATGACGCTGCGGTGGTGCACCTGATCGACTGTTGGCCTAGACATCAATGGCAGCCGTCTCAATGTCTGACTTGTTCAAAATCGTTGGCTCGTCTTTCAAGAAGGTACCGGACCTCGAAATTTGATTAAGGAACTTGGGACCATCTGCGCCAGCTGCAGTCTGTTGCGACTTCTTCTTGTTGGATGACCCATCGTCAATCTTATTTGTCAATTTCTGCTTGCCAGCCGCGACGATATTGGATTTGGTTAGCCTAGAGTTGACATTGGCTCGAGGGGACCTCTTGCTGGCTGGGCTCAGATTCGACTTCTGACTGGAATCGTCCGACTTTTGCAGTTTGTCCTTGACGCCAAACGACGATCTCATGGACGACGACAAAGTCGACTGTCGGAAAGACGACCTGGTCATTGCCAGAGGATTTGGCGCCTTACTTGGAATGTCCGGAGCTTTGGCCGCATCCAAGAGGCTCTTTCTCAAATTTAACGAGCCGCTGTAATTGCCAACTGTCGCGGCGGTTCTACTCCGACTAGCCGCGGTCGAGCTCTCGACGGAGCGGGCAGGCCTGCGCGTCACGTTCGACGTGTTGCGCTGCTGCGCGAGCGGCGAAGACTTCTTCGCTTTGTCGTAGCTTTGCCTCAAATTGGTCGTGGCCTTGTCCAAAATGGGAGACGATTTGTTGGTAGTCGTGGATTTGGGAGTCGTCATGGAGGTGGTATCGACCGTCACCAAGCTGTCCGTGGATGCGTCCAATTTTGTCGCCTTGATCAGCGCCTTCTTCTTGGGATCTGACAACGAGTCTATCGAAAAGCCGGTGTCGACGTGCTTTGCTTTCAGCGATGGCGACTCTGCTCTCGTCATTCCGCAGCTCTTGCTGGTAGCTTGCTTTCTCGCGCCCAAACGTGATATGGATTCGGAATTGCTATTGATGCTGTCCGAAGACAAGGTTTTGCCGTCCTTCTTCATCGGCACTTTGATAAGAGCCTTCCTCTCCGCGGCACGCTTCATGGCGGGACTAGACGTTCGCGACGAATCCGACGACGAGATCAATATCTTCTTCCTCTGCTGACTAGCTGCCACCTTTTCCTGATTCGATTGTAGCGTCGTATCTTTTATGCTTGGCCTGGTCCTCGGCTCGAGGTATCGCGATTTCACCTGGTAACATGAAAATAATAACATCAACAGTTGAAATAATGGGTCGAGCACTATTATTCGTTCGCGCGAGTCACCTACCTCGATTTTATTGGGCCACGACTTGGGCCTCAAGACGCTGTTTGCGTCGTTGGTTGATTTATCGTTTTGCAATTTCCTCTCCAGGGGATCCGTTTTCGGTTTGTTCATGAGTTTTCTCGTCTGCAGCAAGGGCGTTTGCTTGAGCGTTCTGTCGTTATGCTCGGAAATGGCCATCTTCACTCGACGCAAATCTAGATTTCTATTAGTCGACGTCGTGACACGAGTGGCCGGAACTTTGTTGTCTTGGCGATCTTTCGGCTCCTGCGATAACGACGACGATTGTACGATTATTGATCGATAAAAAATGAGGTATCGCGCTAAAAACAATGAACGTACCTTCATAAAATTGGAATGTCTAGAAGGTCTCTTTGTCGGCTCGTTCGGCAATATCACCAAACAAGCCATCTCCTGTATGCGTCGACGAAGCTCCAAGTCCATCTTCAGCCAGGCATTGGTTCTAGCGGCCCTCGCTGCGTCGCGCACCAAGCACTTTTCCACTTGCGCGCGAATCTTCTCCATCAAATCCATGAATAAGGGAGCCGATTTGAATTTCGCGCGCTGAGATTCGTCGAATTGCGCCACAGTGAAAATCTTGTCGAGCTTCGAGTAGGATTTGCAGGCTTGCTCGGGTGGTAGCCTTTCAGCGGCCGCCAATAGGTGATCCTCCAAGCGGCTAATGTTCCACGTCAACTCGCGATCGAGCACTTGGAAGCCGTCGTTGCCGAGCACACTGGCGAAATTGTCGGTCAGGTATTTCATCGAGGCGTCGAGCAGATTGGAAACTAGTCGGAAAACTGGCTCAGCCCAGCGAACATTCGGCAGGGTAGTCAAGAGCTTGTCGCAGTCCATAATGGTTTGCAGCACGTTGTCGGTAGACTGCAAGTTGTTTGTTTGCATAAAGTTTGAGCACATGGGATTTTTCTTTTACGTTCGCTTACCATGTGAACAATGTGCTGATGATAACACTTGTCCATTAACTCTCGAGGTAGAGTTGCAAATTCCTTGGTCGGCCATATTCTGACGAAATGACGCGTTACCCACCTAAGGGACTTTCTATATACTTCGTCCAGGCCGTAAGCTGCAGCTAGGGGCATACACTCCAAGACACCAACGGAACAACCTTTACAAGGCTGGAAAAAAAAGTTTTTAATCGGCATTAGTTTACGGTAACTTTTATTGAGGCGCCCCCCACTAATATCCAAAACACGCCAGAATGATTTAGTGATTTGCTCAAACGGAAGATGATCGGTACTATATACAAATAATCATCTAAAGTTTAAAGGGTACCTACTTTGTGAAACAAATGACAGTATTTGACCTTCAAAGTAAAACCTATGACTTCCTTCAGGCCTTCTAAACACAACATATCTGCTAGCGTTGCTAATTCCACAATACTTATAGAGTCTGGTATACAAGATTCGCCGCTATATATGTGACAAAGTGCAAAGTGAACTGCATTGTACGAATATCTGAATGGAGAGAAAAATTAATGCATTAAAAAGTGCAATTAAAAATAAAAAAAAGTCAAATCAACGTACCCTTGCAAGGAAATGACGTTGCCGGCAGACTCGATCCACCCGCCGCTCAGGATGGCTGCGAAATACTGACACCGAGAGCTCAGTATGCACTTGTGAGCTCTTATCCGTCGCCCACCAACGTCGATAGTTACATCGGGATTGATCTCGTCCAGAAACATTCTAAGTAAATCTTCTCCTAATCTATTGTACGGTTTTCCCAGGGCGAAACTCGTCGATGTTTCCGTTTCCTCGGTACTTCCTGTCAATCGTAAATACACACGAGTTAGAATCAAGAAATTGCTACTGTTCAGATAAAAATGTACCTTGACCGGATCGACCCATACTGCTCTGCAAACTGGATATGTCCGATTCGGAAATCACAGCTTCGACGTCTCCTTCGCCGCCAAAGTCGTCGTAATTATCTGATTTTGAACACTTTGGAATGCTCAGTGGAAGCTTTTTTATATATGGCCTGTGAAAATCGGCAGCAGACCTATTGGTCATGATTAGTCTATTTTCAATCCACGATGTTTCCGTGACGCTTATGCTCATTCTATAGGGAGTTTCGCGGCTCGTCGAAGCCGGCGTGCCCGAGTTTGTACTGCTGGAAGGGGGTTTTTTGTCCAAATCGGAAAGCTTAACGAAACTCGAGGTGGCGGTTGTAGTAGCTGTAGTTCTGGCGCCATTGGAATTTGTCATTTTTTCCTGATTCTGCTCGTTTCGTGAATTTTCCAGACTGATATGTTTCAGCGTATTGCTCGTTAGCCTGGAATCAGAAAGCGGGTCAATAGGTGATGTTCAACAGATGTAAAACAGTAGAGCGAGAGACTTACTTGTTTTGCGTGACATCGAGGAGATCGGGCAATTTGAATTCGATATTGTCACTGGAAGAGGATGGATCGGTAGTGCTGCTGCTAATGTCAAAAGTCTCGCTTTTGCGGGTTTGCTGCGTGAGCTCAGTGCTGTCGGTCGGCGTTTTCTCCCAAAGGGAATTCTCGGAAGCGCAGTCGTCCGGTTGAGCCGGTTTATTGCTCTTGGTCTCTTGGCCAGTCGCCGTCTGTTCATTTATGGCATCGAGCTCCTGGTAATTCCTGTTCTTCAAGCTGACGAGCAGCTCTTCGTTGATGATTTCGACGTGCGAGTTTGGGGGCGTGTCTCTAAAGTCGTAGTCGACGAAAGCATCGTCTTTGCGCTCGTCGTCCCGCTGCTGCTGCTCCTTTTGCTGCTCTGTCTGCAGCGAGTCGACCTTGTTGAGCACTTCGTTGAGCGAGTGACTAGAGGTGCTGGACTTGTGCGCGAGCATCTTGCGAAAGTCCTGAGTAGTGTTGCGGTCGACCGACAGACTATGGGCGCGCTTGTGCAAGCGTTTGGCGGCGGCGTTGTTCTGCTGCTGCTGCTGCTGCTCGCTGCCAGTGGCCGGCAACAGCTGCTCGCTGCTCGACTGCTGGGCCAGTTGCTCTTGGCTCTTCTCTGTATTCCAGGAGTGGCGCTTGAAGGCCGACCGCGAGCTCGACAGAGTGCGCCGCCTCACGATCGGCGAGTCCGACTCGATAAACATAAACACGCCCGACTTGGGCTTCTTCGGCTCGGGCGTAGCAGCTGCTTCCGCCGAGTCGAGCTTTTGGGCGAGCTCCTGGCGCTTCTCCGCCAGCTTGGAGGACGAGCTCGATTTGGCAACTTGATTGGGCCTCTGCGACGGTTTGGCCGCGGCCGCGACGTCGTTCAAGTCGATGAACATTGAGAAGATGTTCTTCTTGCCGGCATCGCTGGAGCCGACGCTCTGGGTCACCGCCGCCGTCGAAGCTTGCGGATTGCTGCTGCTGCTGCTGACGCCGACGACGCTCTCGCTGGTCTGCTTCTCGACGCTCGACTGCTCCGACAGGTCGACAAAGAACTCGCAGTAGCTCCTGGAAGTGTCGCTCGGCCTACGCCGGTGCTTGGCCTCGAGTGCGGGCTTGGCTCGCTCCTTCTTGTCGTCTTGGCTGCTCTCGATGTCGTCCAGGTTGACAAAGTAGCCTAGGCTCGAGGGCTGCTTGTCCCTCTCCCGGTGGTCGCGCTCTCGCGAGGCCGAGCCAAAGCTCGCCGACATGACGGGCTCCCTGGCTGGTTGGAAAGCGTCACCGCCGCCTCCGCCTCGACAGTCGCTCATGTCGACGACCCAGGCGGCCGTCGATGAGGGTAGTTGAAGCTTGGGCTTGGCCGCGTCGTCGGGCATCATCAACACCGAGCCGCCCGAAAGTATGGGCGTGGACTCGGTCTTGCGCTTGACTATTGGGCTGTCGGTGGGCTTCTGAAAGTCCGAGCTACTCGAGCCGCCGGAGATGATGGGCGCCGCCTCGTTTCGACGGACTCGCGACTTGAGTTGGGCGTTCGCGGCAGTAGCAGCAGGCCCGAGCTCCTCGTTGATGCTGACCGGCAGGCTGCTGAAAGCCACGTCGTCGTCGGTCGTCAGTGTGGCCAGGCGCTTGAGCAGCTTGTCGCTGGCGCTTCTGGCCAGGCCGTGGCTCTCCAGCGGCTCGTCGTTGCTCTCCTTCTCGCCGGCGTCGAGCTTGTACTTGTCGAGCGCGAAGCCAAAGTCGCTGACGCCGACCTCGTAGTACGGCTGAGGGTCATCGTCGTCGATGCGGTGCTGCGAGTACTGGGTGATGGAGTTCTGAAAGACCAGGCTGCCCTGCTGCCTCTCGTACTCCTGGCGCAGACTCGACAGCTTCTCGTCGTTGGCCTCCAGCTCGAAGGTGTTGCGCCGAATGAGCGACGCCCGTCTGGCAGCCGTCGCGTCCTCCTTCTCCGCGCCGTTGTCGACTTTGGTGTTGTCCGGGCACGGAGAGTGCTGCGCACTCTCTCCGCTGTCGGCCTCCTTGATCTCCACCGCCAGAGACTCCTTGTTGCTGCTCGCCAGGCTCACCTCCTCCGCCTGCTTCTTCGACTCGGCGGCCTTCAACTCCACGCCGTCACCGCCACCGCTGGGCTTGTAGCAATATTCGTAGCGGTTTTGCGCGCTCATGTTCATTCGACTAGACAGCTTCACCGGATCGTCGTTTAGGTAGATGCTGCTGAATTTCGGCGACGAAGCGTAGCAATTGGTCGTCGGCATTTGCGGATTCGACCAGCTTAACCTTGTGTTTTCCTCGTTCGGATAGCCGACGATGTTGCTCGTGTTCACGTCCATGTCGTCGTTCAGACTCGACGCGTCTATAAAGTAGTAATTGTTGACCGTTGAGTTGTTCACTTGACGTTTCGGAGGCGGCTGTAGCTGCTGCGACTGCTGCGATTAAAATTTATTTAAAAAAAATACAATTGGCAAATTATGATTATTGTTAATTCTTCTTACCGCGAAGCAAATGTCGTGCTCTTTTCCATTTTGAGTGATGTCTCTTTTCAGCGGCCCCTCCTCCGTTGGCCCATTATTGCCGAAATAAAATGAATTGGGCTGAGTGGAAAATTGGACGTTTGCTGGATCGTCGTCGTTGTCGCTTTCGCCATTGGACTCGTCAAAAGCATCGCTCAGTACGCGATTTTCGTACTCTGTTATTTCATCCCTGAGTGCCGCACTTTCCCTCGTTGAGCTTTTGCAATCGTAAGCTGCCAAGCAAAAATTCCCAACTCTCGTGGCTCCCTCAGTCTTGATTGCCATTTCCGATTCATTAGGCTCGTCTAAGTCCGTGCTTGAATTCTCGGAAATGGTCCCTTGTGGACTAGCCACAGAACCTGTTTCTAATCCTGAATCAGCCATAATGCTTGTAGTATGTCTTTCTAAGCTTCTTCACCTTTTAGACCAATAGTCCCTTGATCGTATGGTAGCAGCAAATTCCTCATGATCACAATTTCTGAAAAATACAAATTCATCTTATTATTCATTTTTCCATTCCTGACAAGAACAGTAAAAATAAGCAGAATCATGTCTATTACCTTTGTAATATCTTACAAATGTTGCAGGAAAAGAATTAAAAGTCATTTAAAATGATCGCTTTGTTGCATAGAGTGTCTCAATTTTGGCAGCCTGCGAAAAGAATTTCATTTCAAGCATTATATTTAATCAGAAAGAGTACACTTTTTGTTGACCATTTGTACTATAATACTACAATTGTCCAAATTCAATTTAAAGCAGAGGTTCGTTACACGTTGCCTTGAAAATGTAACATTATTTTTCATTTTTATTGATATTCATTAATTCATTCAAATGAACAATATATAATATATTAAGTATAAACTTTCAGTTTTGCTTGAAATATTCTTCCTGTACCCCTCATTAGCCTTCTAGATTGAAACAAAGTGTAGCAAGTGGATTTAGTGTATGCAAAGCTAAGAAATAAGTAGTGCATGCTGATATCAAAGTTCGGGAGTTTTTTTCGCACGAAGGTGATTTGCTGAAACGTTCTGCAGATAGATATATCACTCGCCGATAGGTATATAATGAAACAATCGGGCGGTTGATCCTTTTCCTCGTTTTTGATAAGAATAGTACTTGATTATGAGGTACATGCGAGCATTGGATGGTTAAAGTCTGTTAGTGAGCTTGAAAAATGTGGTGATGGGTACGTGTACGAGTCTAAAAATTTGGCTGGTAAGTACAGTAAGTATACATAAATTGGCACACGGAACTCAAATACACACCTCTTTATTACGTCTGTCAATGGGGCGAATATTGGTTAATTTAAGAGTCATATGGCGCCAGTAATTGCTCGCAAGACACACAAGTACACTCACTGACTCGCCCGCATTCGATAAGACTACTCTATCAACTTTGCGGCTACTGCCTACATCGCGGAGTTGTGTTGCTTTTTGAAAGATAAATTATTGATCGTTGTACCCTCCGTGCAAGAATTTCGCGGCACTGGCTGTGTGTGTGTGAGAAGCTGCTGCTACTACACTGACGTTCCATACTCCATGGATTCACGTGATGACCCCGAGTGTCTATCGACTACGCAGCTGCTGCACATCCCGTGCATTACTGCCAGCTAGCGGCCACCAAATGAACTCTTCTGTGATCTCTAAATTCAAATTAACAAAAAAAAGAAAATAGAAATAGGAGAAAAATCATCAAGTTCAATTTTTTTTTATATCTCTGTTTATTGTAACAAAAATTATAAACAAAATCGCACGATACATGAATAAGAAGAAATTAAAGATTATAAATTAGTGAGAAGTAGAAGATTTCCTTGCTTGCGAGAGGTGGCATGATTCATTTTTTTTAATTAGGTAATACATCAAATAACAATCGTGCCGGACGTATTCTTCGGCAGACTCGACATTTCTTGCCTTGCGAGTAGTGTTTGAAATTTTGAGTGTAGCTAGTTTATACAAGTATTTACTTTCGTTCTATTTGCAATCTGCATGATTTATTTTCGAGAAGCCTATCACAAGAAACATTTGAATATAATGGATGTATAAATGCATAAAATTCATCAAGTTTTACACAGATAGCTACACTCGTAGCCGTTATTTAACAGTTAATCTTGAGACTTAAAATGTATCTCTCTAAATAGAAGAAGGACTCGAATAGTATTATGCATATAAATATTTTACGACCGTATTGTCATCGTATTTGCTGCCAGACCTATAGTGCCGCGAGTGTGTTTGTGTGTCTAATGGAAATCATCATTAATATTTAAATAACTGTTACTAGTCGTGTAGTGAGTCCTCTGTGCTACAAAAAAAACTACATAGTGACTATGGACTCATTGTCAAGTAGCAAGCTACCATATTAACGTTATATTATATATCACCTAGTAGATCAAGTGGCGATTAAAGTCTCAAATAGTCGCTATCACTTGAGCAGTGATCACTGCTGTGGCAAAAGATAATTCAACTTAAAACATCGTGTGACCGTCAACGAAAATCTAACATGTACGAAAAAGATACCACAGAAGACCAGTCCACAATGGTAAACTTCTTTTCCTGCAGATGCATATATTCAATAAAGACTGTTACGATTAATTTATTGAAGTACTACGATTTCTTTCATCAAGTATTACACTGAGCATTTCAGGCATTCAATCGCAGAAACTATTAGCGCAAGTTCAGTAATAAAAATACTCATCTTAAATAGGTCAGCATCAGTCAAATTTAAGCAACGTCATTCGACACAACTAAAGTTATTCAAAAAGAAACGCAAACTTGCTTTTCGAGAATAAGCTTAAAGAGAGAAATAGAGATAGAGAGAGAGAAAGAGATAGAAAGTTCACCGATGTCAATCGAACACGGTATTTCGATCGCGAATCTGAGAGATTCTTCTTTTGCTATATTTACTCTAACGAGACTAATGAGTTTAGATAAATGCCAACAAACCATCATTTGTTTGTTCTTTTTTTTTTCAAGTTAAAGCAATAAATTGCCTAAAAAATAGAATAACAATGAAATTTACAAACAATAAACTGCACTTTTACAAAAGAAAAGAATGAATGAAGATATCAACGAGTTAACATACTAGAATATCGTGCAGGATAATCATTTCGTTAAAAAGTCTCTATAATATATAATCGATAAAAGTTGATTGCACGACTTCAATAACAATTAGGCTCGCTCTAGGTACATATTCGAACCGTGGCTCGGCGGCAGATTAATTAACATTAAACATTCAAGGGATCGCGCAGGTGTGTATGTGTGTGAATGTCAGAAGTATGTCAGAGTAGAGAGGGTCTGGAAGCTCGCTGTTTCAGTCTTGCCAGCAAGGCTTGCTCTCCGTCCTCTTTGCTGCTTTTGGCATCGTGGCTGTTCGTCGCCGGGCTCGCCTGAGCCCGAAAACTCTCAGATCTGTACTTGTCCCTCAAGAAGGTGCGCCTCTCCTCTTTGTACTTTTCTATTCTCTCGCGGCAGCGCGGGTCGTCCAGATCCAAGCCGAGATTCTTATTGAGCGACTGATGGCTCGACCTCTCGGAGGCGCCCACGAGCTGCAAGCTCGACTTGCTGCCGCCGACGTTGGGCGTCGAGGCGTGCTGCTGCTGCGAGCTCTCCGACTTGTCCTTCTTGATCCTCGCGAGATACTCGCCGGCAGGAGTGTTGGTCATCTTGTTGAATTTGGCCTCGTCGAGGGAACGGCTCAGAGCCGCCCTCGTCGCTCTCGCGTGTCGGGCCCTCAAGCACGGCGGCAGGTGCGACGGCGGCACGCTGTAATCATCAAGCAACCTCGTTGGCTCGGCTGTTCAAGCGAATGCTCCTATCGAACAGTGAAAAGGCAGACTTACTTTTGATTGTTTCCGCTTGCCGCCAGCGACTCGTCGAACTTGACCCTCGCGTGCTCGAGCTCTTGCTTCATTTTGTGCTCCCGCACGATCTCCCGCCCGATTTCCGAGTCGAAGCTCCGCCGGTCTCGCACCGAATCCGAGTCGTATCTCCTGCGAGCGTTGACGCTGTCGCCGCCCGATAGCCTCTGCAACGCCAGCTCTTGCAGGATGCTCGCGGTGTCCTTGTTGGCGCTCGATCCTCGCTTGAGACTGCCGTACCTCAAGGGCGAACAGTTGCAATTCAAAGTCTTGTCGGGGTGCATCTCCGGGACGCGAGCCATCTCTTTGGGCTCCACTGCCGCGTTGTCCGAAGGGACCACTGGTTCCACCTCGTCTTGCGCTCTGCTAAAATTGTTGGAGTTTGATACTTGATCGAACAGACGTTGATTTGCGTTGTTGAACGACTTCTTTGATTCGTCGCTATTATTTTGCTCCGTTGATTTGTGCTCGTAAATTACTTCGGTATTTGGTGCTATGTTTTCGCAGTTGTCGTTGTTTGAAAATTGGTTGCTTCGATCTGGATTTAATCGACACTCTTGCTGCTGCTGCTGCGGCTTGCTTTGATTTGTTTCATTGGAGTTTTGATCGCCGAGAATAACATCCCAGTTGGACGAACAGTTTTTGATTTGACTACTTTCATAATTCTTAAGGCTGTCGCTATTGGGATTAATTGGAGGATTCGCAGACGCGTTCTGAATCTCTAGTGGTTCTACATTTACGGGTTGTACATCTATTTCGAAGGATATCAAATTGTCGGAAACAGTTTGGTCTATCACATTGGAGTCTATGCTTTGGACGACTTTAGAGTTGCCATTCTCACTAGACGGTTCAATTTCATTGTGATAAGCTTCTTCTGACGATGAGTAGCACATTGATTCTTGACCATCTTTATTAGGAATACTGGAACTAGATAAGCATTCTCGAGCTGCTAAAATTTGCGACGAATTAGAGTTGGGTTGATCGGTGGAGTTGGGGATGGCCGATTGCTCTTCTTCCAGACTGTCCAACGACGCTGCTAAACGAAAATATACAAACAAAAAATAGAGGAGTGATGAAATCCGGTTCAATGGAACGTTTGGATTGGTGTGCCGAGCTTTACCTGTGTCTGTCATGTGCCAGTTTTCGGCGGGTTGAACATCTTGCGCAACTTTGTCTTGGGAATCAATAGAATCAACATTGGAATTTTCGTAACTCTGTTCATATGGCATCAAAGAATCTAAATCAGTCATGATTAACGAATCTGGCGCTTGACTACTCAACGAAACCGAACCCGCTTGCCCTGGAGTTTGGCTCGTTAGCTCGCTAACGCCAAAAGTATTGTCTAGATTGTTAAGCTTTTCAGCTTGCTGCGTCGAATTTGGCAAACTTGGAGAAACATGAAGGCTGAAATGAGATGGAAATGAAAAAGAAGAGTGAAGGTGACAATTTTGGTTTTGCTAGTCTTGTTTTGTAGGTATAATTGTCGAAATTGTAATGGCGGTCAAAGGTTAGATTAATTCAACTTGTCGGCTGGGTAGTCGGAGCACGTCGAGAAAGCTTGGAGGGTTAGAGACTCAAGCTCATCTAATCTCTAATCTGTCTTGTTAGTTGTAGCCAAAGGTCTAATTAGGAAAAATTAGTCAAAATTACCCATGATACGTGGCTTGAGCTGCCTGACTGGCTGTACCCGAGGCGGATAATTTTTCGCAAGGCCTCATTTCTTGATCGACGATTTCCGACGACGACGACGAAGCGAAGCTCAAATGCTGCTGCTGCTGAGCAGCGTCCGAGGGACACTCGACACTGGTCGTCTCGAGGAGCACCTCGCAGGCTTCCATGGCGCTGCCCTCTTCGTCGCGCGACTGCACCGGAGCGTTGACGTCCAAGTCGAGGCAGGACGACGAGGACGAATCTTGCTCCTTGGACGACTTGCTCGAGCTGGTTCGCTGCAGAAGACTGGCCTTCTCGGCCTGGTCGTTCTTCGCTTGATCGAACTGCTCGTCGACGTGCAGCGGCAGCGTGAAGCTCTTGAAGCTTATGCGGGGACTGACCGCGGCGGGGCTGGCGTTGGGCGTGAGCGGCGTCGACGCCTCGGAGAGCAGTGGCAGGTAGCCCGGCGTCGGCAGGGGCGAGGGCGTCTCCATATCGTGCACGTCGGCCGTGACCATGACCTGGTCGGGGCTCTGGCTGTCGATGAAGCGCAAGTCGACGTCGCACTGCAGCCGCTCCTCCAGCCGCGAGCGCTTCCGCTTGGAACCACCGCCGCCCGAGCTGCCCAGGGGCAGAGCCCCGCCGCCCGAGGCCAGCAGCTCCTCGGCCACGCGGTCGGGCAGGCAGACGTCCGGCAGCAGCTCCGGGCAGTTGGCGCGCTGCCTGCGTGGCGAGGCCTCGAGTGACTGGCGGGCGCTGTCCGCAGCGGCACCCTCGGACAGCATGCGCATCTCGCGCTCCTCCAGCTCGAAGTTGAGCTGGATCTCCGAGAGGTCGAGGCCCGAGGCCGCGCTCGCCGCGTCGCCGCTGCCCAGGTGCTCGAAGTACGAGTCGTGCGAGACGGAACGGCTGTGGCCGCAGGCCCGCCGCTCGTTCGCACTGGGCCCGCAGAGCAGCAACGGGCCCAGCGCGTCCTCGTTGCCGATTGAAATCGCGGCGGCGATGCTCGTGCCCCCGTCCAGACTGTCGGCACTCTTGACCGGGCGCAGCAAGCGGCGCAGCGACCCACCCACCTCCTCCGTGCGCGCGAGTCCCGTGGCCGAGCTCGTGCTCGCGCCGGCCACTCCGACGATGTTGCTGCTGACCGCGGTCGCCGCTGGACTGGCCTCGCTCGTGCTCGTGGAGCGCGTCTTGCCGTGGCTGCTGCTGTTGCTGCTCTGGCCTCGGCCGCCGCCAAAGAGGGCGCGCCAATTGAGGGACGGTGAGCGCTTAGAGCCGTGACGCTTGCGCTGGCCGGGGGGCAGCTCGATGACCGTGTGGTAGTGCTGGGGCAGGCCGGCCGAGCCGGCGCCGACCTCGATGAGCGCGGCGGGGTCGGGGGCGATGGACCGACTACGCGCCTCCTCGAGGCTTAGCAGCCGCGACGAAGAGTTGGCCGCAATGGCCAGCGACTTGGGCCTCTGGATCTCCGGGGCACTAGCGGCCTCGAGTGGTCCGGCCGCGAATATCAGCTCGGCGTAGCAGATGAGAAACTCGGTGACGACTGCTTGTACGCCCACGCCTTGGAGGGCGGCCACTCCACCGACCTCCAGCTCTTTACAGCGCAGCAGGTTAGGCGCCCAGACTATGGCCACGTTGCGGGCGGTCATGCCGGTCTCTTCGCCCCGAGCGGCCACGCGGACCAGGTGTCGCATTAGATATTCCAGAGTCCTGCGAACAAAAGCAAAGCATTAGTGTCTGCGATGAAATAGTAGTGGTCGATTGATTGGATGCTGATTCATTTGTGCTAAAGCAACGGGTCCGGGCAGGAGAACACTTGGTAACTTGGTACTTATACAATAGAGCAACACTGAAGTAATAATATCTGTGGCTTCCTGAAAAAACTGGACATGTCACTTTTTTGAAAATTTTGAGTTAACATTGGTTATCTTGTATTTGAAAGTTGTTCTTTCGGACAAACCCACTCCCGACGTTCAATTGTACATATTCATTAAAATATAGCGGTGTGTATAAGTGGACAAGTCTCTAATCTGAAATATTGATCCCGGTAAAAGTGGACATGTCACTTAACATTTGTATTTTTTAATTTTTATTACTTCCTGGTTGTTTCGGAGTTGATTGTAAGATAATATTTTATTTTATTTAGATTATTTAATGTTGAACAAGATTTTCAAGT
>JAWWMK010000001.1:13221450-13255218 GCA_035047105.1 Galeopsomyia nigrocyanea
TTTTGATTTCAAAAATTTTGTCACCAATCGATTCCTCGTCTTTTTTTACATGAAAAACCGTTATAAAAAAAGTGCCCTTCATTAGGTAAAACAAATCAAATTAGCCCTTACCCATTAAATTCTATACAATATATTTCACATGCAAAATATTTCATATGCAAAATATTTCACGTACAATATATTTCACATGTAATATATCACTACACCACATACATTTCTTAAAAATAATATATTATGATTCCTCACATCTTGAAACATATTTCTACAATGATTTTAAAACAACTTTTGTCCCACCAAAACAAAGCTTCCTCTACTAGAAATTTTACAATTTTTTTTCTTGAAAAATTGTAAACGAAAAGTTTTTTCGCTTGCTTGGACATTTTTAACTCAACTATTTGATATTTTCCCTCTGGTCTGTGAAAAGCTGTTTTACGGGGAATATTTCTTGATAAATAACAAATAAGTAATACTTTCGCATAATGAATAGGAACTAATAATTTTCAAATATTTAATAGAAATACGCAAAAAGACTATAGTACTTGGTGTATAATTTTTAATATTAGAAAACCGCACGGTGGTAATGTTTATAAAGAAAAAGTGGGGTGTCGCTTTAGCCACTGTTCGTTTTATCTGAATTATTTCGTTTTGATTGAAAAGTACGAGAATAAAAGTGATAATAAATGAGTTAATTTTCGTCGAAACAGTTCACTAGAAAACTTGCAGTAAGCAACGCAAACTTATAGCAGCGAATCAGTATACAGGTAGTACATAATTGAAAGAAGTCTTCCGTAAAGTTGGAAGTAACGTGTAAAAGAGAGCAGCTAAGCTATACATATATAATGATTCTGCATTGACTTTCGAAGCCGTTTTAAGAGCGCTTCTACACGATTGATCGCAAAGACTTGTCAGTTCGGATTAATCGACAGCTAGCCGTGCTATATCGACGGCTTTGTTTCTCTCGAGTTTGCTTTTGCGAATGGCATTTATCTCGGAAAATCAATGCGCCAAAGCAGCAGAATCGAATCGAGATTAAACATAGATGAGCGATCGATTGTTGGTCGCGGCGGCGCGTCTCGTGCGGAATGCGAGCGCGGATAACGATTCGAACAAACAAGTGTTACAGTTGCGATCGATAAAAATAACACACTTGACGCTTCGATGCGTTCGCGACGACGACGAGGGGGCGAAATGTTCGGGGAAACTATATGAATATGCGGACTACGTGCTATGGAGCGAGAGCTGCGAGAACGGGCAAGCAAAGGTGTTGGGGCGTTAGAACCGAAATAGAAAAATCGATGGGAGCAGCGCGCAGCTCGCTCTGATCGCTGTGCGGTGCAGTTGACATGGAATGAGCTTGGAGCGAGGGTGAATTGGGAGAGGAAAGAAGCCGGGCTATGGGAGATTGTACGGGGATTATCGATCGCAGTATCGCGGGCAATAATTGCAGCGCATTTATAAGTCGGCGGCTACGGCGGTGGCGGCGAGCGAGAGGAGCATGCGTGTAGGTCAACGTCACGGCTGGTGGTTGTTGTGTGTGCTGGGGGGAGATAGTATAGTAGAAAGAGAGAGAGAGAGAGAGAGAGCGTAGCGTATGGGTGTCGTACGCGGTACGTACGTACGGGGGTAGTTGCGCGCGCGCTCGCGCTCGGCAGTGGCGACGGGGCGGCTAGATCGATCGGCGGCTGGCGTGCGTTGCCGCTCGGCTGATAGCTGGCGTCTTAGACAGGCGGCGGAGAGTGAGAGTGCAGTGCAGCGAGGTGAGGTGCGGTGGTCGAAGACGACGGCGACGACGACGACGGGGGGCAGGCTGGCCGACGAAGGTTGTGCGGGTGGTGGTGGCGGCGGCGGCGTCGGTGAGGACAGTGGCGGTGCTGAAAGACGCCCGCTGGCATGTCGGCCAGGGAGTTGGGATACGGGGGAGGTGCGCGCTCACCGCGAAGCGGACGCCGGCTCGGGGAGCTGCCCACGGTGGACCGCAGTCCCTCTCGGGGCTACGGCTACGGCGGTCAGCCCGGTAGAAACTCGCCGCTGAGTGGCTCCTCGCGCAAGCTGCGCATCGTAAGCTCGCGGAGCGGCAACAACTCGCCGGTAATGATGGATTACGGGGCCGGCGGCGGCGGGGTCGTCGGCTCGTCGTCGTTCTACGGGGGGCAGCAGCATCAGCAGCAGGCTGGCCTCGTGACTGGAGGCGGTGGCGCCGCCGGCGGCAGCCCCTACTACCACGAGGAGCTCGGCAGCCCGCTCGGCATGCAGCCGCCGGCGGCGCTGCTCTTCGAGGAGCGCGCCCGCAGTATGTCCCAGGGCGCGGGCCAGCACCGCTCGCGCAGCGCCTCCCGGCCGCCCATGTCCTCGCAGGGCCCCCGCTACGCCAGCCTCGACCGCGCCTCGGTCGGACTGCTCGACCACGAGCGCGAGTTCGTGCCCATCCGGGACGCGGCCTCGTTTTCGCGCTCGGTGCCCCGCTACCTCGAGGATGACTTCTACCTGGGCGGCGGCGTCGGCGGAGGCGGCCTCGGCGGCTCCATGGGCCGTCCGCTGTCCGCGGGCCTGCACCGCCAGAGCCCGCACATGCTGCGCGACAATCTCGGTGGCGGCGGCGGCGGCTACATCGGCGAGCTGCAGAACCAGAACAACGACCTGCAGCGCGAGCTGGGCAACCTCAAGAAGGAGCTCGAGCTCACCAACCAGAAGCTCGGCAGCTCGATGCACAGCATCAAGACCTTCTGGAGCCCCGAGCTCAAGAAGGAGCGCGCCCTGCGCAAGGAGGAGAGCACCAAGTACAGCCTCATCAACGAGCAGCTCAAGCTGCTCAACTCCGAGAACCAGGTGAGCCCCTTTCTCCGCCTCGTTGCCCCATTTCATTTCATTCTCTCGCTCGCTCGCCTGCTCGCTTCTTCTCGCTTTGCTCTGCTTTTCTTGCCCGCATTTCCTAGCTACTAGAGCCATAACGAGCCGTCGACGCGCGCGCTTATATTTAGGCCGATCGATATACGTACGTCCTCCTCGACTCACCTCTCACCCACCCACTCTCACGTGCAGCCCGCCGCCATCTCTCGCCAACTCGCGCACCCACACCACCTATAGTCCTGACAGATATACCTTCTTTTTTTCCCTCATTCCATTGCTCTTTCCCGCCACCCATTATTACGACAGCTTTGCCGGCCAATTGCGATCTCTCGGAAATTCTTTGGCAAAATTAGCACCGAGCTCGCGCCCCGCTTTTCCGAGTAAAGTAGACTCGACTCGGTTTGACGAGACCTAAGAGAGCGAGAGAAAGAGAGAGAGAGAGAGAGAGAGAGAGCGGCAAAAATAAAAGGAAAGAAGCGGGAGGAGGAGGAGAGGTGGCAAGCTTTATCGAGCGGTGCAAGCTCTCTCTCTCTCTCTCTCCCTTTCTCTTTGCACTAAAAACATTTTCACCGCTCACTGGCCCCTAATGACAACACAGGGAGAGTCGCGTGCTGTATTCTTTTCCTTGGCCTCTGCTACCTACCCCACGCAAAGCACACCATTCAGCGCCTCTCTCTCTCTCTTTTTTGCCGTGCGTGCAGTGTGAGTGTGTTGTACGCATACGCGCGCGCGACAACTTCATTGATTCGCTCTCTCGAGATTTCATTGATCGCGCCCCGTGATAAGCTTCACTGACATTGATCCGTTTATAGCTAGCTGCTACTTTAGCTCTCTGCTCTACTCTGCTCTGCTGCTCTGCCGATTGCCATTTGTAATATATATATATATATGTAGCACTTGCTGCTTCGACTCGCATGCCTATCTATCCCCTCCCCGATGCACTGTATAGCATTATATAGGCAAGCAAACTTTGTTGTACACAATCGCTGCACCATCACTACATCTCTATACTGCGTCAATTCTCACAATCAGACTAATTGTCCTTTTCTCCAAACAGAAACTCAAGCCAAGCTATCACCCGCGCACCAACGGACTTTGCTCCCTTCTCTATATCGATCCCCAACTCTCTGCCTACTACGACAACCACTCAATTTTACCTCCTTACCTTCGCTGCTCGACCAAACAAAAAAAAAACCGAGGGCAATATAGAAAAAGAGAGAGATTTTTCCAACACCTTACATAATCGACCATTTTCACTGTTGCGTCGAGTCGAATGTGCGCTGCACACTTTCACAGTTTTCTTTTGTTCTCTTTTTCCTTTTTTTTTTTCTTCACCGCGTGACACTGAATTTTCGGCAATGAACATGTGAGAGAGAGAGAGAAAGAGAAAGAAGTAGCCACGCACAAGCCCCTAAGGGCTGTCATTCGTCGAGTCTCAGAGTACGTATAATTATTCAAGTTCCTTGTCGTAGCCGTAGGACTTTTTTTTAGGCTGCTACATAGCATATTAGTCTCAGCCATGATATCCGACAGCTGATAATATGAGTGAGATCATCAAAATCTGACACTTGATACGTTTTTAGGTATAAATAAATAAAAAAACGATCGACTTGCGACTAAAGCGCTAACACTGACTATGCGAGAGTAGACTATGTTGATTGTGTCGATGTACCCCTTCTTACACTGCACACAACTCTCCAACACACAAAAATGCTCCATTGTTGTTTGTACAATTGCTACAGAGTAAGTACTCGAGTAGTGAGTAGCATTCTATATATGTGTATATACCCATGGTCGCGCGCGTCCATTATAGATAGTGTGTTAGAAAAAAAAGATATAGAAAAGAAGACAAGTAAGTCGTTGATGGAGAGAGAGAATCTAGAAGTGTGTAGATACGAGTGATGACACGTTGCCATGAAATTTTCTTGTTACAGAAGCAGAGCATGATGGTTCGGCAGCTCGAGGAGGAGCTGCGAATGCGTATGCGAGGCCCGAGCGTCGAAATGCAGCAGCAGATGGAAGTCTTGTACAGCGAGAACGAACATTTGACTCGCGAAATAGCCATACTCCGAGACACCATAAAGGTTCATTTTTTTTTTCATCCATTCTATTGTCTATTCGACCATCAGCTCATATTATGATGTCCCGTATACCCTCCGCGTCATTTTACCCGAAGAACCCCCCTATAGTTTCCCTACTCGCATATTCTTTTGGAGCTTTGCCAAGCAATCAACAGTTTAACGTGTTTGTACGTTAAATCAGACGAGATTTACAAGCTTGGACGTTTGTCCGAGCTCGAGCGAAGCCATATAAAGGCCTATTATCAGATACCTGCTCTGTAAGTACATCACTTTGCGATATCACGTCACTCTAAACGTCGCCTAAATTTTCATTTCAGAGCGCTATCGCTCTTTTCCCTACTATCTCTCTCTCACTCACTCTCTCTCTCTCTCTTTCTCTATTTCCCTCGATTTTTTTCCCCTTTTTATTCTGAATATTCGTGGATGAAGACCGCCTTTGAATAATCGCGATAGTGATTGGTGACAAACTTGTACAATTGGGGGCTCGTCGGGCGCAACGCGTGTGTGCGCGCGGGATTAATTTGACAGTAGTAAAAGTACGCCTGTGTTGCAGGAATTGGAGCTGCGGATAGAAACACAAAAGCAGACCTTGCAAGCTCGAGATGAAAGTATCAAAAAGCTTCTGGAAATGCTCCAGAACAAAGGGATGGGTTAGTAGCATAACGTTTGTCATTTCAATGGATTAGCCGAGCCGATGTTTTGCTTGACTCTCGTGTCTATCTTTTCTCTCTCTCATCTTCGTAGGCAAGGAGGAGGAGCGCATCATGTTCCAGCAGATGCAGTCCATGGCCCAGAAGCAGGTCTTTAAATTCACCATTCATATATACATATAAAGAAGCATTTTAGCATACTTAAGTGGTCAACGTTTCCTTTTCTTTGCCGCGTATATATTACCCGCATCAACTAATGTAGAGCCGATTCTATTATTATTATTATTAGTCCGATATGTTATAACGCTTGTAAATTGCCTTTGAACGCTATTTTTCATTATTGTCATTGTATTTCTTATTATTTTCATTATTATTAATGTTATTATTGTAGCAAGAGCGTCTCTATCAAAGTAAACGTTTTCGCGCTAACGACGTGTTCGCACGTCGTAAGTCTGTAGATTTAGCAGTATTACATAGTGGTATGTCGCTAATAGTTATAGTCAAAGTAACCGATTTTCATATATATAACAAGCATGCAGCAGCGCAACGATTGTACTTGCTGGGTGGGAAAGATTCCTTGCAACCAAGTCATTTAATTATTCATGCACGCTGACGACCATCTAGTGGTCCGAAATACTTTCTGCACTTTGTCAATTGAGAACGTCTAGGTAAGGCAATTTTTCTTTTTTTACTTTTCTGTTTTTCCTTTCGTCGTTCAACGCTTCGCGCGAGTGCCGATCAAGCACCAACTTTTGTTTGCTTCCACCTTGAAATATCATGCAAAATTTGAACACTCGTATGTGCATTCTGTGCTCGCTCTTGCAGCGCAAATTATTATCATTGTTGTAGTTGGCGCGAGTAATTGAACGAACACCAAAAAAAAAGTGAATTGTCGTTTGGCTCGAGCGAGTTTCACTTGAGCAAAATTTAATTGGAAGCTACGTTTTGAGAGGACTCGATGAGTTGGCTTCCCGGAAAAAATGGGAAGACTGATCGGTCCAGAGTCCGAATTGTATAAAAGCACACAAGTGTCGATGAGTGATTGAATTGTTCGGGGTTTGATTTTTATAATTTCTCTGTGCACTCTATTTTTCACCTGCATTCAGCATGCGATCTGAACATGTGTACCCTAAAACTACAAAAGCTATATGGCAAATAATAATAGAAAAAAAAACGAGATGTCGAGAAAAAACAGAGATCACACGCTGACTTGTTGTACTTGGTGACTGCGGGAAGCAGCTTGATATTGAAATGGGTCGAGACTCGTGACACCAAAAGAAATAAAAAGGAAAAAAAAAATGTAAAAGAAAAGCGAATATGTGGAATGAGCTCTGCTTTGGATGTGTAGGCGCCATTTAAGTTAGCTGGCATATTTTTCTATAACGAGAAAGAGGACGAGGTTTGCATTGAACAACAAAATAATAATAATAATAACAATAAAAAAAAAGAAAAAAAAAGTAAAGTGAAGCCGATCGATTGATAAGAGTAACGTTTGTCGTGCATCATCGTCATCTGCATCATCCTCGGCATCTTCACCATCATCACACACCATTGCCATCCCGCTCGTGTGTCCCCGTGGATGTGGCCCCTCCACTTGTCATCCTCCACGAAGTCATTACCATCACCACTGTCGCTCATGGTCATGACCACTCCCCTTCTTCTGTCCGTTGGTCTGTTGGGTCGTGCCGTCTGTCTATAGAGTCAGCTCGAGCGCGGTAGATCAATAAGTAGGCAGCATCGAAAGCCTTTAAGCAGATCACCCGGAAGAAGGGATCAGGTACATAGACGAGGCTCACGAGGCCATTCTATAACTAGAGCACACGCATATCATCATCACCAATACTTTCAAAACCAACAACAACAACAGCAACAACAACTAAATTTATCTTTCGAAACATCTTGAAGATCACTTCTCACCTAATTCAAAATTTATAGCGATCTATTTCTACGTCTCGTAACGTCGACTCCACCATACCATAATAGCTATACTGCAATCATTGTTTTCCACTTTCACACCGCAGTTGCATTCTCAACTTATATACTTTCGTATCAGCAGCAACAGCACTCTAACTCTAATCATTAATAATTATTATAGCTTTCGTTGTTTTTTTATATACACTGACTGATCGTTATTAAACAGTAATAAGAACAACCACAACAACAGACACTCTTGCCCATCGTAAATGTATGCTGGCGGCGATGGGCAATGTCGGCCCGCTAATACGCGATAAATACAGATAATATATACATCAGATCACACGCTCATCAGCTATCACGGGAGGCGAAAGAACGGCGGCGGCAGCGTCGAACGAAGAGTTATATATATATATGCGCGCAAGTCCTATATAAGCGTCGATAAGTAAAAGCTCGATCAAAATATACTCGACTGAGCATTGACCATTGCGTTTGTAAACTTTTTGAATGAAAATAGCGAGAGAGCGAGAATATTATCCAAGACGAAAAGCCAAAAAGAGCTATAATAAGCGAGTTGCGAGTTGCGAGTTGCGAGCGAGCTTGCAGAGGAAGAGAGTGAGATTGTTATATATTGCCGCGAGCTTTTCTTTCGTCGACCGAGAGGCTGAAAAATTAACCAGAGACACACTGAAGCGCGGAACGTTAAAACTATCCGTTAGCTCGACAGCTTGACAAGCTAATCCGACACGAATGATTTGATTGGACATTTTGAGCTACGAAATGTTGGCGAGGCTTGAAAAGCGTCGAGCAACGGCTGGAATAACGAGAAGGCGCCGAAATAAAAAAAAAAAAAAAAAGACAATAAAGATGTATGACCATTAATGATCGAACGCTTGCTTGTTGTCTGTCTGTCTCTCTCTCTTCCTCTGTCTGTCACTCTCTGTCTGTCTGTCTGTCTCTGTGTCTGTGTGCCAAGGAGCTCAAAGCGACAAACGAGACACTGAAGAGTCTGCAGACGCAGCTGGAGCTCGCCTACGCGACGACCGCGAGCTCGACGAACTGCCTGGCAGCGATTGGGGCCGGTACAGTGGCGCTTCCGACTGGCGGCAGCAGCACTCTCGGCGCCCTGCTCGAGACCAAGGACGCGCGCATCCAGATGCTCGAGCGCCAGGTGCAGCTGCTCGAGGCCGAGCTGCAGCGCATCAAGGAGTCGAGCGGCCGTCTGCGCGAGCAGCTCTGCCGCTCGGTCGTCGTCGTCGGCTCTACGGCCCAGCAGCAGCAGCAGCACCGCCAGTATCAGCAGCAGCAACAGCTCTATCGCCAACAGCAGCAACAGCAGTTGCAACCGAGGCCCAACTCCACCTCGCCGCTGCCGGGCCTGACGCGCGGGCGCAACCTGCAGCAGTACTCTAGCCAGTGCCTCATGCAACACTACCACAATTTGCAGCAGCTGCAGGCTCTCCACGCCCACGCGCACTTCAACCGCCACGAGCAGAGCTTCAGACGACAAGTAAGTTTGCGCGGGCTGGCGACGACTCAGCAGCAGCAGCAGCTCGCCTCGCCTGGTCCTCGATCCGTCTGCAAGCCACTCGAGCCGACAGCCGAATCACCCCGACGCGTACTTACTCCCTGCTGCAACTCCGGAGATCGTCATGACGATTCTTTTACCTACACCCTTCTTTCCCGTATCATTCGTCCCCTCTCTCTTACCTTGCTCTACTCGCCTCTCGCTCGGGACAATCTCATTTGTTATCCAACTGCGACAGTCGAATGATCATGATAAACGTTACCTCAAGATACAAGCGCATCATTCACAAGAGCGAGCACACGCCGACGATACGATATCAAATTTAATCAAGCAGGGTACTACTATACCAAGTGACAAATACGTCATGTCGTTTTCCTTTTTTCTCTGCCCCTATTCTCTCTTTCTTGTCTCGTCGTCATCCACTGTTCACTTTCTATTCTTTCTCTCTCTCTCTCAATCAACACTATCCGATCAGTACGTGGCATTTTGATTGTCAAAGGATTCCCCCAGCAGTGTGTTTTAGTTGTTGTCTGTAGCTATATTATAGTAAGTCTCACGCACGACCATACGCGTGGCAGGAAAAGCAAGAGTGCATGTAGCATGAGTTTTCTTTTTCCCCCTTTCTTTTTTTTTTTTTGGTTTTTCAAAGGCAGTTTATTGGTTTAGCGATCGGCTGTATCGCGCGACATAATTACCGAGATACAGCTGCTCGTTGTCGGACGATCGATTAAAAAAGCGATGTGATATTATACAGCGAGTCGAAAAAAAAAAAAACGAAGTATCAATTGTAGCTTTAGTGTGCTTCTAGAACATGTACGCTTGGTTTATCCATCTTTTTAATAATTTTAATAGGCTTATTCTTGTACTTTTTTATGACGCTTCTGCGTAGACTTACAATCTCATTTTACATAATATGGTCGTTCGTCGCGCGATTCATGAGCATAATAAGGATTGATCGAAAAACCAGAATAAACCAAGTGCAACATTGCTTCTTTATATTTGGATTTGTATATAAGATGAGCGTGTGTCAATTTGATTATGTACATTGTAACTGTGTTTGTGAAAACAACGCAGCAACTGCGACTCTGCGCACCGCAGCAATGAATTTAATAACGCGTGTCAATGTATATAACCGCGAGAGAAATGTCGGCAAATTGTCTGTTTGAGCCGACGGCGAATGGTCGCAGAGTGGCAAGTTGGCAAAAGTTGCATTAGACTTAAATTTGTGAGCAAAAGTTTATTCAATAAGTTGATCCAAGCTCGATCCAATTTTAGCTAACTGAGGAGGTAAGGAAATCTCTGATCAGCACTGACGCACTTTTCTTTTGCTGCGAGTCTCGCTCTACCTTTCCTACGTTCTTTCACTACCACCAGTCTCGGACGTAACGAACAAACAAAATAAAGTTTTCTTCTTTTAATCATTTAATCCGTAGTGGTCTTTTGAGAAAGAACAATTATATCATTGACTTGCTGGCGTTTTGTGTGTTGTCATTTTCATACAACTATCATCCAACAGACAACATTATAGCAATCATCCAGTCGGTCCGTCACACATGATAATATATATATAGTGCAGTCGTTTTTGTATACTTTGCTGTATTATTTTTTTGGGCAAGACATCGTCGTCATCATTATATCGTCATCCTCACAATCACTCTCAGTCATCAGTCAACCTCCTTTTTTTGCACGCGCTCTGTCTCTCGGACTCTCGGTCGCAATCTGCGTGTGACAAATAAAAACTGATTAATCTCAATGCTGGACATACATTTTTGTAGCAAGTGCAAAAAAAGCGAAGTTTCAATATCGATCTTGTGAATGTTCAAGAGCGCAAAGCTTGATCTTGCTCTGATCTGCGACTCTCGATCATTCATAAATAAAGTAGTGTGTCATCAGTGTTAGCTGACCACCCCCATTAAGTCGCGAGCGTGAGCACGCAACTATTATTTCTCGCTCGTTGCAGATTGTTATTATAACATTATTATTATTATTATTATTATTATCCGTGAGATGAAATGACAATTATGGTCAATGAAAGGTAAGTGGATCCAATTTGGGACTATTACTCAAATTTTGAGTTTACGCGTGCTATTATGTTCGTATCATCAAATTTAATAATGCAAATTCCATAGGTCAAATCATCCCCAAATACGAAATCTGTTTTGCAGCAGCCGTTTTGTGCTCAGATGACCAAATTTTTCAGTTCATTAAATTTCCATTTATTCAAGTTAATCTGACACATCTAAACATAAAACTCCGATACACCATTCGATTCGTCTTCTTTCACCCAAAAGCCCTCATCAGAAATGTTCTAGCGTGTAAATAAATATGCCAAATGACACACCAATTACTTTTGTCTTTCGATTGTACCCAATTTGGGACTACACCGAAAATTAATAATGGATTATGTATAAACATCACAATAATGTTTTTTCATGTTCCATTTTTGAACTTCTGTGCATACTGACAAAAAATGACAGTTATAGCCAAAATAAATTTACTTATTCACTTATCAATGATAAAATATCGATTTTTGTTATATTTTTCAAAATTAATGTTTATAAGTATCTGTGACATTACCACGTGGTACTAATTAGCTTATAATACTTGAAAAGTAAGAAATATTGATGTACGTATCGCGCATGATTCAGATACGTAAAAATGCCTTTTGTCAAATAGTCCCAAATTGGGTACAGTGTCTTTTTATCCCGAAAAAAAGTAGTGTCATTCATTGTGCAATAAATCGGGCTAACATTCATCAAAAAAATATTGCGACGGTTCATTTTAAAGCTGCTTTCATAAGCTTTAAAATGATGCCCCGAAGTTGAAAAATTCATTCACGGTAAAATAGTCCCAAATTGGGTCCACTTATCTTACTTGCGTTAATGCATTCTAGCAGTCTACGAGTTACTGGAGAGGGTGGTTAATTTTTTGTTCTTTTTGAATTTTGAATGTTGTTCATTAGAGCTAGCTGTAGGCCTATACGTCGTTATTGCTTCACGAGGTATCATAGCGGTGATTTTATAGACATCTTGTTACTGATTATCAGGGGCTGTTTGATACTTTGATAATTATACTAAAATCTGGACTTTACTATAGTATTACACATCCCCTAATTGAAAGCTTGTTTAATGACGTTATATAGAATTAGTACGAGCGCTAAATTCGTATACATTGATAGAACGTATCTGCGCTTCTTGCCGACATTGTTTTACATTAGTTTCATTCTATTCGACATCCGATTTTTTTTTCTTGGCAACAAGCGGCAATTGACGAGATAGATTGCATGTGAATAAAATTTATCTCGCAGTTAGTGCGAAATAGATTTTACGATCTATTCTCGTTCAGTAACAATATATAATTGCTGAATAAATCATGGTAGAAATCATGGGGCATCAAATGCATCTCAATTTTTAGTTGGCATATTGACAAGTTGAGAAATGTCGAGATCGAAGCTTTACTAGCAGGTTTCAGCGCTGGATTTCCCGAAGAATATAAAATTAAGCGATAAAAATAAGAAAAGCAACCGAGCGTTGGAACTGGCTAGTAAGACTTGAGTGTCTCGGCGTGATTAGTTCTCAATGTATATACACTTATCAGTCGGGCAACGTCTCCACCACGTTGATCACCACCAACAACAACAACAACAACAGCAACAACACATTGACCTTGTTGAGCCACGAGTTGATTTAAACATATCCTTGATATAGTTGGGTTTGACATTGGAGTAATTGTTCAAAAAAAAATATTTTTGAATCATGGATATACTGAATATTATTATAATTAAATGGTCTGCCGCTGCATGCTACGTTGAGCCTTGCCCGAGTATGAGGACACAATCATCCGCATTCGATCATCATCAGAGCGCCGTTACTCGATTCTATGTCTTTCTGTCTGTCTCTGTCTCTCTCTCTCTCTCTTTCTCTTTCTATCTGTTTTCTTTATTTTCTGAAGCAACAATTTTTACAACTGTCAGCGCGCGCACTGCAACAATACCTACTCTCTCATCTCAGAACTTTAGCGAGCAATCATATCAGAGGTTTGGGTGGGTGGGAATGGTAGCTATGGTTGATGGGAGGAGGATAGGGGAGCCAAGATTGATAAGCTGGAGTCTGAATGAGAAAAGGTATGGTGTGGAGCGATGGAGGAGGACGAGGACGAATTGTCGATGATCTTCGCGGCGGACGTCCCCATAATCGGGCAGGGCTACTTCGAGGAAGGCCTTGTCGCGTATTCGGACGGCCATCTCTTGGCATCGGGCCCGAGGCAACTCAGTTTTGCTGGACGCCGACTACTTGTTTCGCAGCTGGACGAGCTGAGGGCGGAGGTGCAGCGCCGCGACCAGGAGATCCTCGCCATGTCCGCCAAGATGAAGACCCTGGAGGAGCAGCACACCGACTACCAGCGCCACATAGCCGTGCTCAAGGAGTCGCTGTGCGCCAAGGAGGAGCACTACAACATGCTGCAGGCGGACGTGAGTAGCAATCGACCGAGCTTGTAAATGCGGGAGAACGCAAAAAAAAACCAATGTTTGCGCAGGTGGAGGAGATGAGGCAGCGGCTCGAGGAGAAGAACCGACTGATAGAGAAGAAGACCCAGCAGGCGCTACAGGCGCAGCAAGAGCGCAACCGCTTCAACAGCGAGCTCACCGAGCTCAAGGACCACATGGACATCAAGGACCGCAAGATCAACGTGCTGCAGCGCAAGATCGAGAACCTCGAGGACCTGCTGAAGGAGAAGGACAACCAGGTGGACATGGCCAGGGCCCGACTGACCGCCATGCAGGCCCACCACTGCAGCAGCGAGGGCGCCCTGTCGAGCCTCGAGGAGGCCATCGGCGACAAGGAGAAGCAGATGGCCCAGCTGCGCGAGCAGCGCGACCGCGCCGAGCAGGACAAGCAGGAGGAGCGCGAGCTGCACGAGCGCGAGCTCGCCGAGTACAAGATGAAGATCCACACGCTCGAGTCCGAGGTGGAGAAGCTGAGCGCGCGCGTGGAGCGCGCCCAGGCGGAGAAGGACCGCCTGGAGTCCAAGCTCGAGAGCTCGCAGTCGGAGCTGGGCAAGAGCAAGGCCGAGCTGGACAAGGCCGCCTCGGAGGTGGGCCGCAGCGGCGCCGACTGGGAGGCGGCCAAGCAGCGGCTCGCGCGCCTCGAGCTCGAGAACGAGCGGCTGCGCCACGAGCTCGAGCGCCACGAGCGATCCTCCACGCCCTACGGACGCAGTGGCAGCGCCCTCGGGGGCGATAGGGAGCGCGACCGGGACAGGGAGCGCGATCGGGAGCGCGAGCGGGAACGCGAGCTGCGCGAGGGCTCGAGCAGCGAGCTGAGGCGGGCTCAGACCGAGCTGCGCGCCAGCCAGGCGGACAACGAGCGCGCGCGCGCCGAGGTGCAGGCGCTGCAGGAGAAGGTGGAGAAGAGCCAGGGCGAGGTGTACCGGCTGAAGGCGCGCCTGGAGAACGCGCAGAGCGAGCAGGAGAGCCTGCGCGAGGAGTACGACCGCGCGCAGACGACCGTGGCGCGGCTGCACGCCGAGCGCGACAAGGCCATCGGCGAGCTGGAGAAGTACCGCGAGGAGCTCGAGCGCACCCAGGCCACCCTCGGCAAGGCGCAGCTGCAGCAGGACAAGCTGCAGGGGGTCCTCGACAAGACCCAGAGCGAGGTCGACAAGCTGCAGGAGAGGCTCGACAAGTCCCAGCAAGAGGTCCGAAGGGTAAGTCACCATTCTTCTTCTTCGTCCTTGCCCCTTTTCATGCACCTCTAACAACAATATCTTCATCGCAGATGCAAATGGAGAAGGAGAAGATGGTCTACGACTTTGAGAACCTGCAGACGCAGCTCGACAAGACCCACGGACAGATCAACCGAATGCAGAAGGAGAAGGAGACCATCCAGCTGGAGGTCGACCGACTGCAGGACAAGTACGAGAAGGCTCAGGTAAGGCATTCTAAGCTGGCTCGTCATTTGCGAATTGTTCATCACTCGATCTCTCGCGCGCGCAGACCATCATGCAGCGGCTGCAGAAAGAACGCGACAGCTTCCACGTGGAGATGGAGAAGCTGCAGGAGCGCTTCGAGTTCGCGCAGAGCCAGATTGGCAAGTACCAGCGAGAGAAGGAGAACATTCAGTCGGAGTTGGAGATGGTAAAGGAGCGCTGGGAGAAGGCCCACAACGCTCAGCAAAAGTTGGCGGTAAGAATTCTATTAGAGTGGCTACACTTTTTATAATTTACATTGTGTTAGATTTATCAATGCTTTTCTAGCGGTTTCGATAACTTCAAAATCGAGAAAAAATCAATATTTTTAGATTTCTATAAAAACGTATCTAGAATAAGTTACATTCTTTTATTTTATGAAAAAGTGTTGAATTTTGATAAAAACACAGGTATCGAAATTTACCGAATTGTTGATAGTAGCTACTGTTGATTACGGATTCGAGGTGGTGGCTAATGTAGCTGGCGAAAAATTTAGAAAATGCTCAATTTCTTATTAAAAATCGTACTTATGGGTTTTGCCGAAGAGACAGCTTTGTAGCGGTGAAAATTTTGATATTTTTCGATGTTTTCGAGGTCACTGATTATAGAAATGAAGCTTATATAAAGTGGCCGTATCTAAAAATTTCCGCATGTGCGTATGTGTATCTGGCCAATTCTGACCCTTTTTGGTCTTCTTAATTTGAGGTCCTTGGGCTCGAACGGTTCGAGCTACGATTATGAACCTTTGCATTTTTCTTGATACTTTGTTAACTAAAAAATGTTTCCGTTTCTAAGTCGATCGGTATATCTTTTCAAAAGTTATTGTGTTTGAACAGTTTGAACTACAAATCAAATGTCTATTTTTTTCATGACAAAGGAAAAAAAAAATAATCCGGGAGCTGGGTAGGCTCCCGTGTGCAATAATGTGACCAAGTAAATAAAAGAGTGATTCTTATGTATTTTGAGATGCTGTATCCGAATATGTATATCCTTTTTTTAAATAATGGTACTTTTTCTTTAAATCGCAATTGTTTGAACAAATTATCAAACAAATTGTTTTTTAGACCTGGACTAACTTTTTCTAGCTAATTCGGCCCATTTTAACGTAGCTGATCACCAGTATATAGTTTGGTCGTAGCTAAGAAAAAACCAAGTAGGAAAAAAATATTATATGGTGCCTAAATGTTGAAAGGACATCTGTTGCTACTATAATTCACAATAAATTTTGAAAAATGAAAAATAGAAATAACAATCCAAGCGTGCAAAGTAGGCAGTCAACAACATATACTACAGCAAAACCATGAATTTTCACGTTTTGAACAAAGATTGTGGAATAACAAAGTGGTGAAAAATTCTGAAAAAAAATATTTTATTACTCATATTTTGATTTAGCTGTATTTAGTTTTTTAAAAGATGTCATGGGTTTTGAAAAAGCTAAGGAAAAAAAACGTTGTTTTCTCAGGCCTCGCCCTATGCTTCCCATGTATAAGAGACAACTTTGATAAACAATATCTCAAAAACTAGATGGTCAATCAATCTGAAACTTTGCACAGACATGTATCTATACATTAACTATAAGTACTCAAAGTCTCAGAAAAATGACATGGATTTCGATTTGGTGATCAACTATTTAAAGAAGAAAAAGTCTCTTGTAATTTTTTCAGAAGAACAAATACGTTCTTCAATTCTCAAAAAATTGGCAATAAATAAAAAGTTATTAACATCCAAAGTTAGTAAAAATCGTCAAATTTTAGAACTTGAAAATTTCATAACTTTTGAAATTAGCATTGCATGAAAAAATTACAAGAGACTTTTTCTTCTTAAAATGGGCCAAATAACGAGAAAAAATTAGTACAGTACGAAAAAACAATTTTTTGACAATTTGTTGAAACAATTGCGATTTAAACAAAAAAACGTACCATTTTTTCGAAAAAAGGACAAGCATATTCTCAACATACAAAAGAATTACTCTTTTATTCCCTTGGTCATATTATTGCACACGGGAGCCCAACCAGCTCCCGTGCTAAAATGTAAGTTCGATAAGATAAATTGGAAATGTATTTCAAGCAAACACAATTTTGCAAATATCCAATGTCAGAGTTAACGAAACCGCTAAAAAGGATTAGAAAGGCAACATGGCCATTTCGCATGATAATAACGAAGAGCAGGGCCGGGGTATAAAATTGGATAAGGTAACTAATGAAATGAACTGCATTGGCAGCTGGAACGGGACGACGCGTACACGGAGATCGAAATCCTGCGGGACAAGCTGGAGAAGGCGCAGTACTCGCTGAACAAGTCGCACGAGGACAAGGAGACGGCCAGCAAGGAGCTGGACAAGATCCTGGAGAAGTACGACAGAGCGCAGAGCGAGGTGTACCGGCTGCAGAACCGCATCGAGGTGATGGAGGCGGACAAGGAGCGGCTGGAGCTGGAGTGCGAGAAGCAGCTGAGCCTCGCGGGCAAGGGCCGCGAGGAGGCGCGCAAGGCCCAGGAGGAGCTCGGCCGCGTGCAGGAGCTCTACGAGCGCGCCGCCCTGCAGCTCAGCCGCGCCAAGGAGCACGACGACAAGTCCAAGGAGGAGCTCGACCGGCTCTCGGTCGACCTGGACATGGCCCGCGAGCGCTACGAGAAGAGCCAGATCGAGCAGCGCCGGCTGCAGAGCGAGCGCGAGAAGCTGCTGGCGGACAACGAGCGCCTGAGCTTCGAGCTGGAGCGCGCCCAGTCGCAGCTGGCCAAGGCGCAGAGCCAGGCGGACAAGGCGCAGGAGGAGCTCGCCCGAGGCCAGCAGGAGCTCGACAAGCTCTACGAGAAGCACGAGCGCCAGCAGGCGGAGGTGCGCAAGGCCCAGGCCGAGGCGGAGCGGCTGCGCCAGGACCTCGAGCAGGCGCGCGACGAGGTCGAGCGCTACTCCAGCCGCTTCGGCAAGCGGCTGCAGCAGCAGACCTCCTCCGCCGAGGCCGACTGCAAGCTGGAGCTGGACCGCGCGCGGCTCGAGTGCGAGCGGCTGCGGGAGCGCTTGACCGCGGCCCAGTCGGAGGCGGACCGGCTGCGCGGCCAGGTGGCACGGCCCGAGAGCGCCGCCGGCAAGTACCGGCTGGAGCAGGAGCTGGAGCGCGCGCGCGAGCGCCTCGAGCGGCTGGAGGCCCGCGAGCAGGAGCTGAAGCGCTGCCAGGCGCAGCTGCAGGAGGCGGAGGCGCGGCTGGCGGAGGGCCAGGCGCAGGGCGAGCGCGCGCGCGCCGAGGCCGTCAAGTGGCAGCAGCAGGCCGAGCGCGCGCGCCTCGAGGCCGAGAAGCTGCGCGAGCAGCAGGCCAAGCTGAAGGCGCGCGGGGAGGCCCTCGAGGCCGACAACGAGAAGCTGCGCGTGGAGACGATCCGGCTGGAGCGGCTGATGCAGGCCGCCGAGACGGGCAAGTCGCGCTCCGAGTCGGCCAGCATCGAGATGGAGCGCGTGCGCGCCAGTCTGGAGAAGGCCGTGGCGTCGCGCGACCAGCTGGAGCTGGAGGCGGGCCGGCTGGCCAAGGAGCTGGAGAAGAGCCAGCTGCTGCACCAGAAGAACGCCGAGCAGGCCGAGCAGGCGAAGCGCGAGCACGAGCGGCTGCTGCAGGAGGCGCAGCTGCTGCGCGAGGAGCGCGACGCCGCGCGCCAGGAGCTGCGCCGCTTCCAGCAGCACCAGCACCAGCAGGGCAGCGAGGAGCTGCAGCGGCTGGTGCAGGAGCTGCAGCTGGCGCAGCGCGAGCGCGACAAGATGGCCGCCATCCTGGAGAACCGCGAGAAGCACGCCCAGAACATAGAGAAGGCCAAGGAGAAGCTGGAGGCCGAGGCGAAGCAGCTGCAGCTCGAGCGGGACCAGCTGGTCATCCAGCTGGAGAAGTCGCAGGACATGCTGATGAACTTCCAGCAGGAGCTGAACGCCAGCGAGGCCGAGGTGGAGAAGCTGCGCGAGGAGCTGCGGCGCGCCCAACAGCAGCGGCCGGTGCAGCAGCAGCAGCCGAGCGCCGAGTCGATGGCCGAGTTGCAGCGGCTCACCCAGCAGGTGCAGCTGCTCACGCAGAACCTGACGCGCGAGCGCCAGCGAGCCGAGCAGGCGGAGAAGCGGCTGCAGGAGGCGCTCCAACAGCAGCAGCAGCAGCAGCAGCAGACGCCCCAGTCGCAGCAGCAGATCGACCAGCTGCAGCGCCAGCTCGAGTCGGAGAAGCAGCGGGCCGAGCAGGCGGAGAAGCGCCTGCAGTCGGCCGAGCGACAGCTGCACGCGCACCAGCAGCAGATCCAGCAGATGCAGCAGCAACAGCAGCAACAGCAGCAGCAGCAAGGAACCTCCGGCCAGCAGCAGCAGCAGCAGGTCGAGAAGCTGCGCAAGGAGCTGGACAAGGCCCGCGAGGAGGTGAACCAGGCGCACGTCGAGCGGGAGCGCTTCCAAGCTCAGATCGAGATGCTCTGCCAGGAGCTGCAGCAGAACCAGGTGGCCCTGCAGCAGGCCGGCCAAGGCAAGGCGGACCTGAGCCAGGAGCAGCGGCGCCAACTCGACCAGCAGCGACAGCAGCTCGACGAGAAGGCGAAGGGCGTGGACGCCAAGGCCCGCGCCATCGACGAGAAGGAGAGGATGCTGCAGGCCCTCGACACCGAGCTCAAGAAGCGGAAAGCCAAGATGGACCAGCTCGAGCAGCAGCTTCAGAAGGTTCGCACGCCCGATCATCCTCATAGCCGATTTTGCGCACTTTCTCACTCGCTATTGTTATTCGCAGAGCGGCGGCTCGCCGGACAAGAGGATAGCCGAGTTGCAGAGGACACTAGAAGGCGCGGAAAAGGAGCTTGAAACCGCCAGGGAAGAAGCTAAGAGGGCATCTCAAGAGACTGAAAGATTGTTGCAACTCGTTCAAATGTCTCAAGAAGAGCAGAATTCCAAAGAGAAACAAATTCGCGATCTTACTGAGTGAGTATTGCATGTTCTCACTCTCAACTATTGCTCATTTTTCCTGAACGTACAATTTTTATTCTATGCGATTGATTCTATAACTCGTTGAATTCTTTGGCTAACTCTAAGATGGAATATAAAATTCTCCGCGAGTTTAGATCTACTCTATTACCGACATTTTTCATTTGATTTGAATTATTACGAAAGTTCATCGAAAGTGCAGTTTCGCGTTCAAATAGTGTAATTGGATGATCCATATCATCCAATTGCAGGATTATCCAATTGCACTATTTTAAAGCGAAACCGCACTTTCGATGAACTTTCGTAATAATTATGGAGAATTTTTAATTCCATCTTAAAGAAACGCAATTTTTACTGTGACCATTTTATTACAGAAAATCCCGAGTTTAATGACTATAATAATCTACTTTCAGAGCACTGAAAGCCGCACAAGCCAAGTTGAAAGCCACGGCACAACAACAAGATGTAAGTCTAGTCGATTATTTATTAAAATTACGAAAATACCACCTATACCTATTGAATTCACTCAATTGTTCAAATGCTTCTTTCCAACAGCAGGGAGTAGCCGGGAGCTTTTTCAAAGGTTTATTCTAAGCTCGCCTCACATTCGAGACATTACTTTCATTTTTCGTACAATTTACAAGTTTTAACAGTTTGAAAGCATTGAATGTGGCCAAATATATAGACGAGAGCAGAGCTCAACAGTCAAATGTAAAAAAAGACTATGTAATATTATAAAGTAATAAGTAAACAAGTAAAAAATTGAAAAAACAAAAAAAAAAACAAAAAACAAATGTTCGTCGAATACAACGGTTTTGCTTTTCAATCGAAAAGTTCAATACATGTAATCATTAATAATTGACGGCTACGGACCACTTTGTTGAGATAGATAATAACACATTAAACACGTGACGAGGAAGAAGATCAATATTGTTACAGATCGCTGATAAATACGTATAAAAAAAAATAAACAAGAAACTGCAGACTGAGGCTGGAAAAAAAAAACAAATTAGACTGTAAAACGATGGATGAACGTTATCAGCAACGGATGAGAGCTAAGAAACATTTCTCTCGTGCTTTATTTTCTCAGTTTCCATGCGCTATTTGTTTGAAAATCGAGTTCGTTTCGCTGCTCGATGCTCGTGCCACCAGTGATCTCGTCAGACGGCCTAGTGCCTGTTGAGAGCAACAAAGACTAAAAGCCACAATTCTAAAACGAGCATTGAGTAAAGGCTATCTTGTACAAGTTTTATCGATAAAAAAAAAACGCGCCTCACATATTTCCTCATCCTGGCTGCTCGAGAATCATACTACAGTATAATATAATACGTACAACAATTAAACATTACACGAAAAAAATAAACGCACTGAACAAGTTCAAACAACTCAAACCAACCGATCCGATCCGATGGAGAACAATGAAAAAAATCGATTGTTTTTATCGAATAATATTGGCAAACTCAATAATCATTGATGACAAGATCGACCAAGGGCTAGCATCGGTACATTTTATTTCGAGTAGGTGAGTTATCTGAAAAAAAAATCTTCAAGTTTCTCTCGAAGCTAAAAAGCAAAAAAATTATGGTAGCACTAAACGAACGAATTATTGTTTTCAGGGTCAGTTATTAATTTACTGCCACGACGCTTGAGAACATGCCTAAATAATTCGTGCTCAAACATACTGCTCACATGAACTATACTTTACTTAAGCCAATCGGCAACTGATCAGCAACTCGAAATAAAACAAAAAAAAAAAGCTTTCGGATGCCTTATACCAAAGAGGTACGTACGCCTATGTATACGGTATCTCTCGATAAACAAAAAAAAAAAAACAAAAAAGAAAGCGAGTTGCGCACGTTTTTTGACAATAAACTCATTTTGGCTTGTATCATGTCTGTTTCGACAACAAAGTATTATAGCGATGACGAGATTAAAGCTATGGCTGGGACAATTGTTGATATTCCTAAGTTACGAATCAACGAAAATCGAAGTTTCGAAGAGATTTTGCCTGCAGTTCACGTGCGACGTGTATATTACTACTTGTAAGTATATAATAGCCGGTAATAATCGGAAAACTATATTAGCAAGATATATACTCGAGACTAAAGTGCTGCTCTATTTCAGTTTAGCGAAGTACCTGAAAGAAGAAAAAAAAAATCATCATTTGCAATCAGCATATATCGAATTTTGTTGAACATAAATCATCATCTCATCGAGGCTATACGGTGGCGGCGGCGGCGTCGACGGCCCATATCCACGAACACATAATTCAGCGCACTTGGTTTCGTGAACGTAGTAAATGCTAGATGTATTTTCTCAGCGATTTAATGACTATTGACCCGAATTGAAAAGTGTCGCACGTGTATATGTTTTTCGAGAGGGCATAGCGCGTCGTCGGCGCAGAGTATATTAGAAAGATAGGCACATCATCATCGTCATTGCATTTTCAAAAAAAAAAATATATAAGAAAGTGTTCATAGGCTTTACTCTCATCATCTTTGAATCTCGTTGACGTACGTATATATTCGTTTGACATGTGTGTGTGTGCCGACAGTATGGTGCGCGCAATAAGTAGTACCATTATTATCGAGTATATAAAACAAAAAAAAAGGCTGATACAATATTGTTCAAGTTTGAGCAAATTACAGAAGTAATATTTATATGAATATGCGATAAATGTACTATCTGAATCGATGCTGTTTTCAGTTGCATATGTATACCCAAAAAAAAAAGTCAGGTGTGGAGTGCGTGGGATAGTAGATATTTCAGTCTGACACGTCATCTTTCCGAATAATCGCATATATTTGTACACACACATATACACACATACACACACACACACGAGTTTGTCAATCGCCGCGTGACACTCATAAACTCTAATTGCATTTTTTGAACAACACAACTATGCCCTGTGATTAATTAATTCGTATTTTCTCTCTCTCATCTTTGCACAATCTTAACAATCTTTCTTCTCGATCACCACTATAATATACATACGTTAGTAGCACTAGAAACTCTTGTCAATAATAATTTTTATAGTTAGCCAATTATAGTAGGTACGTACAAATTATATCGAGTGAGTTTCTTCCGCATTATAGACTATTGACGCGTAGAGCCGATTAAATTTTGGGCGTCCAAAAAATTGCTTTTTTTTTGGACCGCCGATAAACGTTTTACTTTGTATAATGTATAAGTTGCGAAAAATGATAAAAACTAAAAAAACTACGAAAGATAACCCAAAAAAAAAAATAATGCGCTATAAAAAAAGTCTATGTGTAATTAAGTAACATTGCGTGAAACGTGTGATTGACTACTTTTCAATTTCCAAGGTCTTAATCTATCCCAATAATAGTATAATACGTTGAATCGAACTATTTGAAGATAGTAGTCCTCAAATTGATATTGCGATATTTTTTTATTTGACCAAATTCGTTTGATACCATCGTTAAATTTAAGCCACACATAATCACACGATCTATAACTACTCTTATACTACGACACGTTTGCCATATCAAATACCCCGAATGCCTGCTTTTTTAAAAAGATGGAGAAAAGAAGCTGTATACTATGAAATATATTTCAACGGAAAAAAAAATCCAGTTTTCACTGAGTACTTTAACGATGATAAAAATATTCACTATATAGTCGTAAAAATGCAACGCGTTGCTGCGAATTCGTGCACAAACATAAAATTGTACAATTATTTTTTATCGACATTGAAACGCAGAATCTCGTGTAGGGCGCTATTTTTTTTTTTTTTCGTTTAGATTTTTTATTTTAACTGTAGCGTTGCATATGACCGAACGTCGCTTTCGTACACGTTTTGAAATAATTTTATCCGTCGAACACAACTAATCAGTTTTCAATCAGCGATATACAAATCAGATGAATAATATTATTGTTGATGATGATTAAATGATTTGCAGAAAGAGCATATATACATATTGACATTTAATAGATTATGATTATTGAGTATAGTTGTTTGTCGATCTTTTTGATATATTGTTAGCGATTGATCTGAGTAAAAAAAAAAGAAAAATTGCAAATAGTTCACTTACATTATACACACGCAAACCACACACGAGTTAATTAAAAAAAAAAAACTTAAAAGTTCGGCTAGGGAGTCTGAAAAATTATCGGATATAAGCATAAAACAATATGTCTCAACTAGATTAAAGAGCAAAATATTTGAAAATTCTTTATCTCGGGTCCAAAAGTCGTCATTGTACAGGTAAAGCGCATTAATCGTACTTGTAAATCTATGTGTGCGTGCGTGCGTGCTACCTCCCCTAAATCGCGCGCGCACGCAAACTGCACGTATGTAATTAAAGTTTGAATGTGGCTCGTTAAGGGGACATTAGCCGTGGAGCGTTAATTAAGCAATATATATAAAAAAAATACACACACGCGCGCGCGACTGGTGTATGCGAGACACCAAGTAAAAAAAAAATGTTGTGTCGTCAAATTACGTGCGACAGATCGGTATACCAATTATATTAATTGTAGACGAATATATCGAACAGTTCATTCAGTCGCCGCGGCGGTGTACGATAATTGCCATTGAAAGTTCAACTTTTGTTAATGAATTCGAGCTGTTTAACGGAGCTTACGCAAATTCGACTAAAAAGTAAAAAAAAAAAAACAACGGATTACCATGATTGTTATTATTATTATTATTATCATTGTAAGCATGGTTGATTGTTGCTATTATTACGCAATAGTGAAGGCGACTGGTGGCCGAATGGTGGTGTGGTGGTATCACGATGACAATAATAAATGTTTGTTCATTGATTGTTAACGAGCTCAGTGATACCGACAGCAAGGAATTAAAGCGTAACATGGAATTCAATTTTAGTATCGGTAGACTAATCGACTCGTATATCGAGCGGCAATGCCCCCCTCTCTGTCTCAATATCAACGGATCAATTGTACTTGAAAACCAAAAAAAATAAATAAAAATAGAAACAAAGAAACATGTAAATATAACGATGGAGCTAAACATGTAAGTTTTGACGTATATGTACGAGCCGATCAGATTACCATACGCTTATTAATTTATTCGTCGAGGTATGCAAAAGAAAAAAAAAAGAGTTGTTGTATTGCGTTATGATTTAAAGTTTGAATTTGAGTCTGTTGAATAAGATGCGCTTGGCTCTCGAGTTAACTGTATATATATTATACACACACTCGCACGATCGCGGGAGGGACTTGGTGCAAATGTGGTGTGCTGAATATCAATTAACAAGAGGCTTATAAGAGTTATATTCAAGTTATATAGATTGAATTGTATAAATTTGAATTCCTATTTGAAGAAAAAAAAAATCTGTTGCAAGTTCAATGCGAGAATAAAAAAAAACACACAAGTTGGAAACAAATGTATTTGTCATCTTCGCATGTAAAAATATATTGAGTATTTGAATAAACGGAGAATATTGCGTATAGTAGAAGGCTGAACACTGAAGCGTTTATTTTCGTCGAGTTTACTTTCTGGCGCGCGAGAATAAAGCAGAGACTAAGGTTTATATAGCAGCCGATCATGTCCAAAAGTTGCAAAAAAAAAACAGTCCAGAGAAGTACTCTCTCTCTCTCTCTTTCTCTCTCTCTCTATACATATATCACTATAGTCAGAATTATTTAGACGAAACTGTAATACGTATAGATATTGTAAGTAAATGTTGAAGGTTATTATCATTAATACCATTATTATCATTAGACGGCTTCCTTGACCTTCTCTAGAACACAGCTTTTCTGTTCATTCAATGAACGAGAAAAAGAAATAGGGTAGGAGGATAGATTTATTCATTTTTTATTTAATGCATCTGAATGCCGAAAACCGCAGAGATTTCCATTATGGGTGAGCACGCGCTGTGCAACGAGCCTAAACGAAGATCAACCCATATATTGGATCAATGACTATAAAATAATATACGTATACATACGAATGTTGCGTGTAAATACGGGACAAAGAGTAATTGTGTTTAGCATATACGAGCTAGCGACCCGCGCGCGCAAGTTGTGTAAAAGAAATATATATAAATTAAAATTACCGATATATACATATAAATAGTATATGCCATCGTCATATCAATCCTATATCATCGTGTTATATCGTGACACTCTATTATAATTCAGAAGTTGATTATTATATATGCCGTTATAAAACTATAATGCTGTTGATCGAGTACCGATATTTATTTGTTATTGTTATTTTCAAGCATTTCACGCGATTTTTGTCATGTCGTAGTCTTGTCGTTTGATCTTCATTCTCGTTCACTCAACTCCTACACACCACATTGGCAAGTGCAATGCTTGCGAGTCTGATTTTACAAGCGTTCGAGGAATTGCTGCAGGTTGCGTTTGAAAAGAATATCCAAGAGGCCTCGATAGTTTGATTGTAATTTTTCACAAAAAAAAAAACCTCGCCGAGAGGACGTATCTCAAAACGCCATAAACGATGAGCTGCGGATGATCGTCAACGGAGCAAAAAATTGTTTAGACACATACGCATATTGGTTAGCCGATTGTTCAGTCGCAGCAAAAGTCCTATTTTCAGGTATAATAGTAAAAATGCTTTGTTTTTTTATTTATTTTTGTTTTCAAAAATATTTAATGGCAATAATGACGTGCATCGATGCCATTTGTATTTCGGGCTATCGTGGGTTCTTGATAAGGAAGATCTTGGACTATAGGTGTATGGATTATGTATATTGGATTGTAAGAACTTGCTTAAAGATCTCAATGTAGTCTCATTCAAGTCAAAAAATAACTGCAAATAATATTCCTTGATGCAAGTGACATTTTCAGGAAATTTCTCGTTGACTTGCAATAGTAATAATTACAATAAAACTGAACTTAATATGTGAATTAGTATTTATTGAAATTCAATTTCAAGTTGAACAATGAAGAATGAAGTCATCAGCGTGTAGACCTCACAAATACACATTGAAATTAAACGTTAACAGGTGTTTTAGATTCGAAATTTTATATCTGTATGTGTTAATTATACAGCAAGTATTTGTTAAAAAGACCAGTTTTGCATATTGAAAATTTGCCTTTTTCTTTTCATTTCAGCAATGTATCCTTTCTCACGTTCGATTTCTCGTATATAGATCTTCTGGTGAACGACATAGCCGATACTAAATAAAAGACAAATTGTCTAGAGGATATGGCTGTTATATGTTTCACTGTTTCTTGACTGAACTATTGCATCCTCGCACATGGCGTATATATTTATTTTTTTTCAATCAAAACCTCAATCATACAAAATAAAATGCCTCTGTCGTGTATTAAAAGCCTTACTAAGCTTGATATTCGAAAAAAAAATGATAAATGATGGCAATTGTGTATCGATAAAGTTCCGACGATTAGCATGGTAAAAATTGTTTAACGGATTTATTAATTAACGCAGATATATAAACATGCAGTATTTCAAGTTCGAATCCATGTATATCCATTATATAAATAAAAGAAATTTTTTGTCGCAAATATTTCATCGGGCGAAGTGTATTTAATAGTAATCGAATTAACGGAAAGGGCAAACTTTGGAGCCTAATTACGTAATCTACAATTGCGACAGCTGATATTTCCCGTTGCGATACGGATGACCGCGTAAGGGGTGCTTGAAAATGCTTGAAGTTAAATCATAAGGTTGATTCTTATCTTCGGTCTCAAAATCGGTGGCGAGGGGGGAAAGTGAATCAGTTGTACACGTACGTCAAGAAATGCCGAAGAGTCAAGTTTAGATAATAAGCGATCTCGGGAGACACGTCAATTTTCCTCGATTATAATTGTTGAATTCCGTTGACGATTGTTTGAAGTTTGAAGTTTGAGTGAGCTGCTTGTTACTAGAACGGAATCACAAAGGTGTGCGCGTGATCAATTAAAATTATAAGGTTGCTGACAGTTTATATATCAAATTGTATTGATCTTTATATACAAAAACTTTGTGGTGTGAATATTGAATAAATCCATTAGAAACTTATACGAGGTAGCCGCACGAGTGCGCGTGCTCCACTGCTATTCGCACTTTGCACCGATTTCTTTGATGTTTTTTTTTTCGATTTCTCCTCACCTCTCCCTCTCTCTCTTTCTCTTCCACCTATACGATAGACAATAAAATTCGTTGTTTGGTCGCGTCGACAAGTGAGTTGGCTACGTTTGACTCGACTTTACAATATTTGGTCCGAAGATGCGAGCTTGCGAGTGTACGTAGAAAAAACACAAACTTACGAGGATGTTGGGATTATGAAAAGGGTTCGTGTCGAGAGAGAAAGAGAGAGAGAGAGAGAGATGTGAATAGGAGAAGGAATTCTAGAAAAAAAAAAGGGAGTAATTGTGTGCAATGAGAAAACGAAAAAGAAGGGAGAGAGAGAGAGAGAGAGAAAAGTCGTAGCTGAAGCTGAAATTCGAGAGAAAGAGAAAAAAAAGAAGCACAATAAAAGTAGGGCCGCAAGCACAATGAAAAAAAAAAGGAAAAATTCGGCCGAAACGTTTGTAGTAAGGAAGCGGCGCATGAGCGATATTTTAGAGCGGCGGCAGCGGCAAAAAAAAAAAAAAAACGATATTGTAAGTGAAATATAGATAGCAACAAAAAAAAAAGTATTATGGAAATAAAAAGCATATTGTCTATTGTAATTGTTGAATTTTACTTTTACTAAGCAAATCCTCTCCGAAAAAAAAAATATTATACCCGCGGAGGATTGATCGGGGCGATCAGCACATACATATAGCAAGAGCGAAAGAGCGCACTGTCAATTAACTGAGCGCGAGGCAGCAAGCAAGCAGCACCAGGCTGTCACATGGTTTTCCGCGTGGAATGCAGCAGCAGCATCAGCCAAAGGGGGGAATCGACTTGCATAGTTGAAGAAGCCGAAGCTGCAGTGCAGGTATATGCCGGCAAAGCTGTCAATTATGCCAGCGCACTGCCTCGGTTGCAGCTCGCTCTCAATCTCATCGGGATCTCGCGGTGTGTGTGTACAAAGTGGCCTTGAGAAATCGGCTCTGATACTGCGGATGGAATTAACTCGAGAGAGTCAAATAATTTCATAGCCCGTAGGGCCCTTGAATTTGGTCCTCATGACGTGTCAACTCGAAAGCGAGAAATTAGGCATGCAGGGACTTTCGTTTCCGGTGCGTTGTTGGAAAAGTCATCGGGCTATAGACATGATAAACAGCTGAGAGCGAGAGAGAGAGAGAGATTGGAGTTAGAGATGGGATATACGGGTGTGCGTGCACGTGTGGCAGAGCGATGATCACAGGTGCAACGAGCTGCACTGCACGGACGACTATATAGTATAAGGAGAGGGAGAGAGAGACTCGCGCGGCCACGGCAGCGGCGGCGGCTCTACTCGACTCAAGTTCAGTACAGTTACAAGCCGAGCCGCAGTTGCAGCAGTCCGCCGTACTCGCCTCCTTATATACAATTCGTGTTATATGCTGCGACCGTCCATTCAGTGGCACAGCTCTCTGAATGAGATGCAGCTCGGGCCCTTCTTCCAACTCTCTTCTTCTCGTCGCAGCAGCAGCAGCCAGTGTGATGGAAAAGTTGATCGACGAGTTATACGCTCTTTGGTTGCACGCCAGCCTCGCCTTGGTAGCCTTAGCTGGCCGAGGCGCGATCGCGAGTGACGATGTCCCTCTATATTATCCCATCAGAGTTCAGTTGTCCGAGTGAATCTTGAAATGCTGTGCCTGAAGAAGAGACGCACCTACAGCTTCGCCCAGGCCTACTGTCATGAACAGGAGGCGCCGAGGCAACAGCAGCAGCGACGTAGCAGCAGCGGGGATAATCGACTGCAGCAACTCTCTCGAGACAGGTCAGTGCATACCACACGCACGCATTAATCCATTCACATACACAGCGCAAGGTCGAGCCCCGAGTATAGTGAAAGTTGCAGCGGGGCAATTTGTCATGCGCACTTGGCCGGTCGCAGCAACCGTATGTATATCTATTGCAATTCTATTGCTGCCGGTGCTGTTGTTCAATTTTTTTTTTTATTTTGGTCGCGCGCTGACAGGGGAATCGTTGAACTTTTTGAGCGGCAAAAGCTTTTCGTCCTTCGAAGCCCAACTAATTGAAGCTGCTTTCCCGACGCGGACGAGAGTATATATATACAGCCTAACGAGCGCATGTCGAGTAAAGGGCCTTTATATACCTTCCTCCTTGCATTATAATGTACCGCGCGTAGCCATTATTTCACGCTCCAACGAGCCTCTTCCAACCACCTCTTCTTCTTCTTCTTCGCATGGGAAATAATCTCGGGCCACCACCGCCGCTTGCTCGCGTGATTTATCGATTTACCGTTCAAATATTTGCCGATTGTTTTCGATATGCATTAGTGATCGCTATACGCTATGAAGGTCGTGCGATCGTCTTCTTTGCTCGATAAAGAATGAGAAAAAAAAAGAGAGAGAAAAAAAAAAGGCAGTTTTAAACGTAACAGTACAGCTCTCTCTCACTCTGAGATGGAATGAAAATTGTGAGAGAATCTCGCGCGCGCTCGCACCAGTTGAATTTGCATGTAAACGAGTCCGTTAACCGCCGCCGCCTGCTACCATCAGCTCTCAGCGCTGATTGTTCGATAATCAATTGTTTATAAAAAAAAAAACGAGCTTGCCTACATTGAAAAGAACTGCCCTCTATAAAATCATCGCTCGAAGAACAATGAGCAAGTTGCAGTTGTCCGAGAGAAATGCAGTATCCTTATAATTGTCCGATTGCTCAATTATTCCTAGCGACACGTTTCCGCCGCATGCCGGAAGTATGAATTCTAACTGCTGCCCGTCTCGAGCAATCGCAGCTATATATAATACACTCGCACGTGCAGCCACTTGCCTCGACAATTATCGATAGTACATATATATTGCATTTCATTCGGGATGTGCTGCTGCTGCTTGTGTGCGTGCAGCCTCAGCGAGAAAAAGAGGAGAGGCAGTGTATACGGGGGATGCAATTATTTATATTTGCCGACGATATTGCAAGTCTATCAGGCTCTGCGTTTTCTCACTCGGAATAATCCGTTACATCTTCTTCGGTTTGCATGCAAATTGGAAAAAAATCAACGTAAGCGTAGCAATGAAAAACAACAAAAAAAAAAAACAGGAACGCATCTCGACAGCCTTGGCGTTTTTTTTTGTCCATCAAGAGTCGAAAGATAAATGTATAGCGAGTTTTGCAGCAAAAAGACAATAAAGAAAAGAAAAAAAAAGAAGGTGCACACACTTGCAATAGAGCGAGCAAAAGCAGCCAGTCGTGCGCGGCATTTAGGAAAATGATGATGCACTGTAGCAACAGCAGCAGCAGAAGCGAGAGCTCAGTATTTATACCGTTAGCGTTAGCAGCTTCGCTCGAGCTGCATGTACTGCATAATGTAACCTGTGATCAAGCGAAGCGGCAGTGGCGAAAGAACCGGAGCAAAATGCGTCAAAGTCGTCATTGACAAGTTTCGAGGGAAAAATATATATACATATATTTTCAAGTTCATCGTCCTCTCTCTATATACTCGCAGTGGCGGCTGCGACTAGTGCATCGACTCTATAATATACAAGCTCTTGGCTCTCGAATGTCTCGACGGTTGCATGCGCGCAGGTGCTTCAACCAGCACGACTTACATATATATATAATACAGATCGATTTAACGTATCTATAGGTTCTCGCGGCCGCGTTGCGCACGCAAATCAGACTCTCTGTGTATATAGAGAACGTTAGCCCTAATTCAGCAAATTGCTGGCCAGTTCTTATTCGAGAAAAGCCGCTAAGGAAGCCATATAGGACAAGTGACACACAATACCTATATCCTCATCCTATATATATATATATCTATCGCAGCCAACAAGGAAACAAGAAAAAAAAATATATAGCACAAGCTGTTGAATCGGGATTCGAGATGGCAACGACAAGAGTTGCTGATAAGATAGTGCTGCTATAGACACATAGGAGGGGGGTACCTGGCAAAAGTCACGTGAAACTGAGTCACGAGCACGACTGTATGAGTATAGTCAGCAGTAATGTTTCAACGGTCAGTGGCGGTGGTTTCTCGTGCGTGACGTTCCCTCGTCGTATAATAGTGCGAGTTTTTACCCCCCCGAAAAAAAAAAAAACCATAGCAGCGCCGCCGCTGTCAGCCAACACACCTTGTCGTCTCAGAGTTTATATAGACAGTTGCTCGGTTACTGCGGTTGCTCGATCGTCTTATAGTCGTCAGCTGATAACACCTGCTATACAATTGTATATCATTCGCGGCATTCCGCGGATTCTATACTTCGTATTTACAAGCTCGGCGTTGTCGTCGTCGCAGATGTATACCTTCAGATTAGATAAGCCGCGCTAACTATTAAGGCTCGTTGAAATTTCCACGAGTGCTTCGATGTTGTTTCGATCGTTGGCCGTCGATTCGTAATTAATTAAACCAATACGTTGGGAATTTCGTCAACAACGATTGGAAAGATTTGTGCAGTGCGATTATCGTATCGGCTCGGCAGCAGTGATAATCAAACAGTTTCGTTGGAAGAGGGTTTTCAATGAGTTACGCAACTTTTTTTTCGTCGCCCACGCCCACAGTGCCGATAAAGATTCGCCGTTTTATCGCGAGCGAGAGATGAGATGTCACTGTGTCGTTGATGCGCGCTGCGGCTGCAGTGAGTGAGAAACTGAGAAGAAGCAGCATCGAATCATTGCGGCGCAGCCGAAATGGTCAATTTTCGACGGTTTTTCCGCGGCTCACGGTAAGCGATCTCTTCACAGCTTTAATCCATTCTTCATATCGTTATGATTATTATAAGCGTATGCGTGCATCGCGGCCTCGATCTCCTTTTTTTCTTTTCTTTGCCGCGATCAATCGTCCCAGTGACACTACTCGCCGCTCGGCTTAAAAGTTTCAGCTGTTGAGCTGCAGTAGTGAGGCATGAGTCTATAAGAGCCACGGAGAAATTGTGTACGACGACGACAAAAAACTTTACACTCGCGGTGCAGAGGCGACTTCTTTTTTTTTTCAGACCAACGACGTCCGTTTCTCGCCGGATAATACCGTTACAGCGCTTTTATTTTTGCGTTTCTCTAGCAGCGCTTGGACCAAAAAAAAAACAACCACTGCCCCCCCCCCCCATTCCTTTCTTAATCGTCCCGAGCGCAATGAAAAAAAAAATTGAGGATTTTTAGTGGGCAGTGTTGCCTGACGACGCGACGAAAGTGAGTTTTTTAATCACGGATCATTAGCCGCTGAGAAAGCTGCTGCTGCTGCTTCTTACACTACTGCTATACCTAAAGTCCGATTGTTCAGCTGTGGCAGCCGTGTCGGAGAATAGCCCGTGTGTTATAAGTGTAACATCGCACGCAAGGGGAGAGAGAGAGAGGATGTAAACACGAAATACCGGTAGCGAGCGCGACAGATGTACATAACGCCTGCCGCGAGTTCGGAGAACTGCACAGATCGGGGAGACTCTTTTCAAGGCCTTTATAAAGCCAAACAAACCGTTGCTCCTTTGATTTTACTGCCCAATCTACGCTATATATGTCAACTTTCGACAGTTAACTCTCGGTGAAGCAATAAATTTATCTCGAGAGATAAGGCGCGTCAACTCCGACTGCGACGAGATATATATTCAAGGTGTAACTTTTCGCAGCCGAGTCGCGCTTTTCTTATTGGTATACTCATTGTATGTGTGATGGCAGTTGCGCAATATAATTCGCCTGCAGCAGCAGTATCCTCCATGTATATGACGATATCCTTAAAAAAAAAACACACTTTTCTGGGGTCTAGAATGGAAATTTTTTTTTTTTTAATGCTAAGGCTTCCGGACCTTTTTCCTCTTCTTTTTGAAGGTATATAGTGTCGGAAAATGCTCGTG
>JAWWMK010000001.1:13255318-13301247 GCA_035047105.1 Galeopsomyia nigrocyanea
AGAAACTTACCTACTTTTCGATTATTTTTTTAACTTCCACGAGCGGAAGAAGGGTGTCACCAGCATTTTTGTGGATGAGCCCAATTTTTTTTCGCATTCTCAAACCTCATAGAATAATATCCCGAAGGAATTAGGAGCGTCGATTGATTTTGACATTTTTTAGAACCGGTGCCGAATTATGGGCGTTTTTTTATGGAATTGGACATATATTGACGGAAAATGCGCGTGAACATTGGCAAAGTCTGCAGAAACTACTTTTTCGGCATTTTATAATCAAATGGGCTTTTCTCACAGAAAATGGGCGAAAAACGGCATTTCTTCAAATATTGATTTCTCTAAGACGGCTACAAACATTTTTGACCACTCAAAATGATTGTAAAAAAAAGACCTTTACGCAGAAAAAAAGTTTTATTCAAAAATAATTATCCGGTGGCAAGTTGCTAAAAAAATTGCAAAATAATTACATTTTTAGTTTGTTATTGATATGGGAAAAATGCTGAAAAAAGTAGTTTCTGCGGACTTGGCTAATGTTTACGAGTATTTTCCGTCACTATATAAGAAGAGGAAATAGGTCCGGTAGCCCTAGCGGCGAAAAAAAAATTTTTCAATTCTGGTCCCCAGAAAAAAGGTATTGTTTTATATACCTCCTTTGATCAAGCCATTTGTGCTGATGGCCGACATTGACAATGCCGTTATTGTCGTCACTATTGTCGTCGTCAGAATGAGCACTATCGCCTGGCCTACAATTTTCAAATGGATTATACGCGCGAAAAAAGAGCAGGCGCGTGTGGATTTATATACCGATTCCCGTCTCGGCGACCACCCAGGACAGCCGCAGAAACAGCATCACACCCCAAATGTTGAGCAGACATCTTATGAGGACGCCCTGTATCCAGCCAAACTTGACACCCGCCGTCCCCGCCTTCCGAAGCTGAGCCGAAGCGGCATCCGCGTTGCCCGACGATCTCTGCACACACACACGCACACATGCGAGTATGTATATTTTTAGCATATATACCGCGCGATAAAACGGAGCGCGTTTACGATCGAGATTTGCGTCAGTGCTTTAATAAATATACCTTGGGATCGTGGAGAAGAGTGGGGTTGTGCAGCTCGTCGAGGGAGGGTCGATGGGCCGCCTGGATGCTGAGGATGTTGCGGTAGTTGTCGAGCCGTGGCAGTGCCTCGCGGGTAAGATTGCGCAAGGACTTGCGATTGGCCTCCTCGCCCAGCAAACTGGCCCGGCCCTCCATGCTGTCCACCCTGTTTACGTGAAAGCGCGTGCGTCTGTTGCCGATCGGCCGCAGCTCAACCCCCTCGTACTCGCCACCACCACCACCGTTTTGTTGCAGTTGTTGCGCCATCGTCGCACCACACCACCGCCCGCGTCGTCGCGACCAACGTGCTCCAGCTACCAAGCCAACACTACTGCTTGGAGCAGAGCGAGCAATTGCAGTCTAAAGTCGGTGATGGGCGTGGGTGGCCGCTGCTGCAATTAAGAAATTAGTCGTTGCAATAATTACCGATCGGCGCGGTTGCGAGCCGCCGCGGCGCGGATCGGCCGAAAGAAACTGTTCTCTCTCCGCTGTGGCGATGCGTCTCGACGGCATTGCAGCTGCAGGCATTACATTACCGCTCGGGGAAAGAAAAATCGATACGGCCCCTGATGGCCTGCAGGATATAGTAACCGTGGTCCGGAAAAAACCTACTGTGCCTACCTACATATATGTGTAAAAGCCACGTGTGTAGAGTTGTACGGTTGCGCGCAGGATGTATAGAATGTACCTTTGATGTCTTGTACTTGTACGTATCAACGTATATATATGCTGCCAAAATCGACCGCGGATGTTTGCTTGATTTATACCTACGCCAGCAGCTATTTTCTCTCCATCGGTTTCTTTTATAGACGCGCGCCCGCGACAGAGACCAGCACACGACTGATTGCGCCCCCCCATTTTTTTTTTCAATCCACCGTCGACAACGCCACGCACTTAATATATGGTATACACAAGTACGCACCGTTTTTACCGTTTTTCCTTTGATGATACACTGCTCCCAAACGGCTGCTGCTGCTGATGTTGCTGGCGCCTCGAGCTGTTACTTGTTGGCTGTCTGTGGCACGATTATAATCCTACATTATAAAAACGCGCCGCGCACACGTGCTCGTCTACCAACAACTTTTTCTCCCCCCACTCGACAGTTTCTTTCTTCTCTCGCTCGCTCCCCTCCATAGACGTCTTTATAACGTTGCTCTTTTTTTTTTAATATCCCAAATACGTGTCTCATTACTGCTTAATTCATTTTTAACGCACGTGTATACGCATACTTATCATTCGCGCTCTTATCGCTCATCGCAATCGCGCCTACTCGACTCTTAATTGCCAGCCATATATTATCGTAACAAACTACGCCTAATTCAAATGTATAAGTATGTAACTGCTGTTTCTATTCTTACACTCTGAGAGATCAATCGACACACCAAGTGCACCCAATTTCCAACGATATCTCACCTTATTGCATTATGTCATCCAGTAAATTCATGCTTGTTGCCTGCAGGCGCTATTTATTACAACACTTTCAGCTCTCTGATTCACCCTCTTGATTACAATTATTATCTTGATCTCGCGCGCTAATTCGGCTCCGCAGACGACCTCGCGGAATGAACACGGAAATTTGGTCGGTCTGGAATAAGAAAAAAAAAATGAAAAGAAATCGTTCGAATAGAACGGCACTATTACGCGTGGGAAAAAAAAAACGACCCGTTTCTTCAAACTCGATTCGTACCATCTACGACTATTATCGATTGTATTCGATTAAAAATCGCATTTGTCAAACGAATCAAGCGGTAAAACTTGCAACTTGGGATGGTTGTTAACCGTGAGCATGACGAGTTTCACTTATTAAAGGCGAAAAAAGAAGTGTGAGGAGGCTTTTTTTACCAATACTTGTTTTTTAACGAGTTTCTTTTTTTTTTAATTTTTTTTTTCATCTAGTTTTGTAAGTGTGAGTATCAAGGTATTTTATCCCGACATTGGATAATTAATGGAGGCTCATAATTATATTTATGAAAATTGCAATTTATTTATGACAATATCACAGTTTATGGAACAGGAAAAAATTTGTTTTTTATCAAATTTGGAAATTTAAGAATATTATAGCCTGTCATATAGAACAATATTTGTATCTTTTATGAATGAAGTGACGAAATACACGGTGCAATTTTTCCATATGACAGCTTATATCAACAGAAAACCATTTCACGTTTCAGATCAATCATTTAATCTTTATAGTAGTTGCAGTATTTGTAATATTACAAGAATTGTTACGAAAAAAATTATTAAAAAAGTAAATAATAAATTCTATTTGTAAGACTACCTTGGGGCAACTTTTCAAAAGCTTGACTGCCTCAAAATGTATATAGAAAATCTACTTTTTCACGTAAGATTACTTTTAAAAAGAATTGATCAATCTTTTGTGGCAATCAACGTACTAAATCGATTTACCGCGGTGAACGATTCTTGGCGAAACGTTTGAGATTTAATTTAACTAATAGAATAACCAGACACAAGTCGTCGATGTAAATCAATTTTCACCGAATCCACTCAACACCAATTCAATGGCAGCTTGCACATCCCCGTTGGTGATTGCTAGAGCTTGCAGATTGACGGCATCGTTTCGAAGGCCCATCTCGTGCATGATTGTTATTTGTCTCTGAACGTCATCGGGAGAAGATGCATTGTGATTTGTAACTGGCGCTGGTGCTGCTGGTGTTGCTGGTGCTGCTGGAGCTGAAGATGGAACGGCATTTGCAATGTCATTCATTGCAGAAGTCGCAAAGGCTTGTTGCATCGCCTGATTGAACATTTCAAACGTGATGACCCCTCCACTGTTGGAGCTATTTTGAGCACTAGTCGGCACAGACGGCGACGCATCACTGCTGGTATTTCCATTACCAGAGGTCGATCTCCGAGCTCTTTGGATTGCAGCAAACAATTGAGCGGGACTTATGATTGATTGACTTCTGGAATTGCTGTTTGATGGTTGTGTGGAATCGGACGATTGTGACGAGTCTGCGGCCATTTCTTCGTCGTCGCTAAAGTTTTCGAGACTAAAAGAATTTCCCATGTTTTGTGCGCTGCCTGATGGAGAGGCAGCATTGGCTGTTGAAACGGCAAAATTGTGAGCTTCGTCGTGAACAGCCGAAGCAATATTTTGGGCTGCTTCTAGAAGAGCGGGATGAGTTTTGGCGATCCTAAAATTTATTTAAAAAATGCAACCATTTCTCAATTTATAAATTAAATTAATCATGTCCTTACTTGTGCAATGTTTCAGCATTTGTAAAATGGATTATTAAATCAGGATCTTGCAAAATTGCAATAGCAACTGTATCGTCAGACAGCCCAGGGGAAGAGGAAATGATATTTTTAATAAAGTCTGGCTTTTTAATCAAGCGCTGCAATAATATGTAAACATGAGTACAAGTGAACATTAAGTTTGTCTGATGGCACTTACCCTCATGGCCAATTCTAATAAAGGATTTACTGCAAATGACTTGAATATGTTTATCAGCATCTCAACATTTGATTCAGGATTTGATGAATTTGTAGACATTGATGATTCTTTTAGCTCTATCCTTTTTAAAACGTGAACCATTGAACCACTCTTTAGCCCATATGACTCTAGGGTGGAATTATTTTCAAGAAGACATCCACAGTAAATCAGATCTGAAAAAAACAAGTAACGTATTTGGTAAATTTACTGGAAGAAAAATGGCTTTGTTGATTCATTTTTCAAGAACAAAGGAGTGATGAAGGAAAACAACACAAAAAGTATTAATAAACTTGAGTGAATCATCTCTTGTTGTAGATGAAGAAAGAATTCTTTATGGTTTTTAATCATTTTTACCGCGTTTAAATATTAAATTATTAAATACAAAGCAATCGCTCACCAAAAGCATCGTTTGATAGGTTAGTTTGCTGAGCAGTTTCTGTTCGCAATTTGTCTACTTTTTCTTTCAAATCAATTTCGTTCAATTTGATTACTGTCATCTTCTCAACAGGATTCAATCTCACGCCCAAATACAGTTTGGAAGTCATTTTGAAAATAAAGTCTCTGACAAAATACAAAAAGGACTTTCTGCAGTTCTGCTGTCACTTGAAACTGCACTGCACTGTACCACACTGTACACTATGCATCAGCTGTTCACTCACTGACAGGCTGCGCGCCGTGTGCAGGTTTGGCGCTCTCTCTTTTCTCCCGTAACAAAGGAATTAAGGAAGGCGAAGGTATATATACTACATACAAAGGAATTGTTATAGTTTTAAATTCATATGTACAAATTTTGTCTAATGAAAATGAAAGACGTCCAAGTATACAATTGATAATTGCTAAGTCAAATATCAAAACTAATTATTCATTCCAATTTTAAAAACACTTTTTGAAAGAAACTGATAATCTTAATTTTATAGTGGAAAATTGCCATTCTAGACGTTCAACTATCTATCTAATTCATGCACGATATTCAAAATAAAAAGAGAATGGAAGAAAAAGAATGGTCGCAACCACCACTCTCTCTAGCTGACTGACCCCACCACCGCGCCTGCTCACTTTCTTGATGCGTAAGTGTATGTACATATGTGTGTTAGCCGTTGCGTTGTGATTATCGCGAGCTTGCGCGCGCGTATAGTATATGCGTGTGAGAGTGAGTGTTGTGCGCAATGTCTGAATGGATTTCAACTAATTTGGAGTTGTGTGTGGACTTGAAACGAAACGGCATAGCAGCTATTATAGCATATACACACAGCTACCAGAGTGCCATCATCACATTTACGTCGCGCACAGGTAGTTCGAGTGATCACTTGATCGCGGTGCTCGTGTGATTTTGTGTGTATCGCTATAATGTTTCGTTTATTATTAGAAAAAGATTAGAAATACAATAGGAGCTGCCTGTTGCCTAGTTCCTCAGCAAGAATTTTCGTTTCTTTTCCGTGTGGGAGTTTTCGCGTGAGTGAAAGCCAAAAGTGTAAAACTCTCTTGAGAGGCAGCTCTAGTTTGAGGTGATAATAATAACGTCTCGATTCATTTTTCACGGAATTGCATGAATGCTTTTGCAACGATTAACAAGGACGTCTGGTTTTTAGCGTGCGAATCAGGGGCCTCTTTTATCAAATACCGGCTCACTAATAACGTTACGGCAGTCAAGATTTTACAAAGTCATTGAAACCTCGATTGAAACAATCTGTAAGAATGCCAAAATTCAACAAATATGAGATTAACAAAACGGAATGGGAAGTTCCCGACAGGTATCACATGCTCATGCCTGTAGGTTCAGGTGCTTATGGGCAAGTTTGGTAAGAAAAATTGTTTTTTTGCACTCTTGGTTATCAACATTCAACTCCTCTCTGCATTGTGCAGGTCAAAGAAACTAAATACTTTTGTGTTTTTTCAGCTCTGCTGTGGACAAAGAAACTGGTCGTAAAGTAGCCATAAAAAAGTTGGCAAGACCATTCCAATCTGCTGTTCATGCAAAACGTACATATAGAGAGCTACGGATGCTTAAACATATGAATCATGAAAATGTGAGTTTTAAAAAAGAGTTTTGCTGAATGTTACAGATATTAAAACTGATTTGCAATATGTATATAACCATTTTTGCTAATTGTACAAATCATGTTTGCCAGGTGATTGGTTTGTTAGACGTGTTTCACACTGGCTCGTCATTGGAGGACTTTCAGCATGTGTAAGAACTCATGACAACTTAATATAATCTGCAAATGAAACTTTATAAAATTTGTTTAAAACAGTTATTTAGCAACTCATCTCATGGGAGCTGATCTAAATAATATTGTGAGAACTCAAAAGCTTTCAGATGACCATGTCCAATTCTTGGTTTACCAAATTCTTAGGGGTTTAAAGTATATTCATTCTGCTGGAATAATTCACAGGGTACACTCACACAGTCATAGATTTTTTTGATTATCATAGAAAAAAATTAATTTACATCACTGTTCAAATTGCAGGATCTCAAGCCATCAAACATAGCAGTAAATGAAGACTGTGAATTGAGAATATTAGATTTTGGTTTAGCAAGGCCAACAGAAAATGAAATGACTGGATATGTAGCAACTCGTTGGTATAGAGCACCAGAAATCATGTTAAACTGGATGCACTACAATCAAACAGGTTTCGTATATTAATCTGTGCCAAATAAATAGACACGAATTCCAATTCCTTGTAAAAATTCACACAATTTTCAATAAATTAAAATTCCAGTTGACATTTGGTCAGTTGGTTGCATTATGGCCGAGTTACTAACTGGAAGAACATTGTTCCCAGGGACAGACCGTATCCTTTTTGTTAATACTTTCTGCACTTTTCAACAATTTGAACTGTTTAAAGTGTTGTATGCATTTGATACCTGCATGCTGCTTTGCTGTTAACACTGACTACTAATTTTTGAATGCTAATCATTGCTGTAAAAAATACTTAAAAATCGCTTATTGCTAAGGATTAATTGGGCTGTTTTGAATAAGCTTCATTGCTTTTGCATTTCTACAGAGGAGAATTAATTAATTATTACTTTGAATATACATAATTTTTGAAGCTTGAAATAAAAACTAGTTGTCAACTGATTTGAAATAGCACAAGTTTTATTAGAATTTTCGTTATGCTATAAAGTTGCCTGCTCATGCAAACGACTAATTACAATAAAAGCGCAAAATAATACTATGCATTAATAATGGCCAATGCTGCTTACATAATAAAATTATGATAAGACTTTTGATAATTTGAATTCTATTTAATTTGAATTGATAAAAGTAATTTGAATATTAGAGAAATATAGATAATTTAGTTGTACTTAGAATACCTTAGCAAAAGCAGATATCCACCAATTAAACCTTATTATGGAATTATTGGGTACTCCACGAGACGAGTTTATGCAGAAAATGTCGTGCGAATCGGTAAGTTTGTGTGCACCTTCCATGTAATGTTGAAATTGTGAGTGAAGCAAAAAGAGCTGAAGTCTCCTAATCACATACAAGATTTCCAAAATTTAATCAAGTTTAAAATGGAGTTGTCTCATCACTTTAATCTACTATATATGTATGATGAAGGCATGATTATTATCATACGCACTATTAGCACCCTTCTTACTAAAATTCAAAGCATGTGGCATGAAAGTAGAATTAGTCAGATTGTTGTGTGCTTTGCATAGACTGATTTAAAGCTGATTAACATCAATTTTGTAACATTTCAATTTGAAATTCGGTGACAGAATAGTGTTGCTACCAAACAATTTGAATTAATATAATCGCGAAAATACACCCAAAAAAGTCATCGATCGATCGCCTTAACAATGATCGGGCAGACATCGATCATCTAACTCGAGTATTAGTGCTCTGTGGTACACCCACGGAAGAAACTATGAGTAAAGTTACAAGCCAAGAGGTAATCCAAAAGCCAATCTAAATTGTTTACGTTACTAATAAACCGGTAAACCGCGCGTAACGCGAATGTTACAACACAAAATTTCTTTTTTACTTATCGAATAATCAATATAGATCATTAATTTTTAATTACATTACAACGAATAATGTTGAAAAATAATTTAGGCGAGGAATTACATACACAGTTTACCTCCACTAAAAAAGAAGGACTTTAAAGAAGTTTTCCAAGGAGCTAATCCGTTAGGTATTGATAAATAGCAATTCGATATACTACTATATAAACGAGTTTCAGTTTAACTAATTAACATATGACTTATCAGCTATAGATTTATTGGAACTCATGTTGGAACTAGACGCTGAAAAAAGAATAACGGCCGAACAAGCTCTCGCGCATCATTATCTGTCTCAGTATGCCGATCCTACCGACGAGCCAGTTTCGTTGCCATACGATCAGAGCTTTGAAGACATGGAATTGCCAGTCGAGAAATGGAAAGGTAGCCAGCTATAGTTTTTCCAATAAAACGCCATCAACCAATTGTTGATTTTTCATTTTTAATTTTCCAGAATTGGTTTACCACGAAGTTGTAAACTTTGTTCCTCAACAGCAGGTACTTCCTGCATCGTGATCACTAAAAGCAATCACCTAGCTGTAACATGATTATCACATATTGTTAAAAATTTATATTTACACATACTTGACCTACGAATAGGAATGGGCCATATAAAACGTATCAAATATTGTACAGACACTATTTTTGCGAAAATAATTTTTGCAGTCATCAAGATACTCGACACACTTACCTTTATACCGTCTTACTATGGAAAAGATTTATTTTTGTTATAATAATTATTAATTAATAAACGTGTATTTGAAAAAAAAAATTATTTCAAAATTTTATTACTGTTTCGCTTGATTTTGCATTTTAAACTACTTTGAAAGTTGGACCCAATTCCATGTTCCTTATGTTTAACTCAGCGTAGCGCTACGTGGAATCAAACCAAGCAATTACACATTACACTGCTTTTCACTGAAAGTGCCGTTTCGTTGCCGATATACGATTGGTGAAAAACAGTGAAAAGTGAAAACGCCTATTATATCTTATTGGCCACGCAAATGCAGACGTTTTTTCGGTCCACATTTCATGTTTAATGTTTATCATCCGAGAACCTCAATTTAACGCATAGTGATTAGTGATATTGCTACTTTCATTACTATTTTGTACTTGATTCGCGTATATACGTAAATTTTTTAAGAATCTGTGCGTTCATCTTTTATATAAATTTTGATCAGTAAATTATTTTTCGTAATGAGTAACATAAATGTAGAGATGGACGGTGATTGTGCTGACGAATACCTAGAACCTTCATTGAAAAATGTAGTTCAACAGCATTCATTGAGATGGATATTTGTTGGTGGAAAAGGTGGTGTTGGCAAAACAACTTGCAGGTAAATGGCGCTAATGGCAATTCATGAAAAAAAAAGAAACCAATAAACAAACCTGTTTATATTTACATATGAACTTTTAGCTGTTCCTTGGCTGTGCAACTGTCAAAAGTGAGAGAAAACGTTTTAATAATTTCAACAGATCCTGCGCACAATATATCAGATGCATTCGATCAGAAATTTAGTAAAGTGCCTACCAAGGTGACAGGTTTTGACAATTTGTTTGCAATGGAAATTGATCCAAATGCTGGTATAACAGAGTTGCCTGATGATTATTTTGAGCAAGAAACTGGTTTGTACTAATTTATTTTGAAACACACACAAGTCTCAATGTTTATCAAACTAAAAAGAGTAATACATTTCAGGAGCTGGTGACACTATGCGTTTGAGTAAAAGTGTCATGCAAGAAATTGTAGGAGCATTTCCCGGTATAGATGAAGCAATGAGCTATGCTGAAGTTATGAAGTAAGTAAATTCTGCTACATTTTGTAAAACAGTTTAAATACATTTTCCTTTTTTTTTCAGATTAGTCAAAAGTATGAATTTTTCCGTTGTGGTTTTTGATACAGCTCCGACTGGCCATACGTTGAGACTCTTGTCATTTCCACAAGTTGTTGAAAAGGGTTTAGGTAAATTAATGAAGCTGAAAATGAAAATAAGCCCATTCATCACACAGGTAATTCAATTATTATTGATTCAACCTGAAAAAGCAATGAAAAATTTTAATACAACTTTTGTGTTTTTACAGTTTAGTACTTTGTTTGGCATAACAGATTTCAATGTAGATTCATTTTCGAATAAAGTTGAAGAAATGCTTGCTGTTATTCGTCAAGTCAACGAGCAGTTTAGGAATCCAGACCAAACCACTTTTGTGTGCGTCTGTATAGCAGAATTTTTGTCCCTTTATGAAACTGAAAGGCTAGTGCAGGAACTGACCAAATGTGGTATTGATACTCACAACATTATAGTAAATCAATTGTTATTCCTCAAAAACGAAGAATCACCTTGCCGATTGTGTTGTGCTAGGCACAAGGTGCAAGCAAAATATTTGGATCAGGTAAGCTATTTGTGCTGATAATAATGTATTTATGATATTCCAACAAAATTTACCATGTTTATTCCAATAGATTGCAGATCTATACGAAGATTTTCACGTAACCAAGTTGCCGTTATTAGAAAGAGAAGTTCGTGGAGTGCAAAATGTTAAAGAGTTTTCAGATAATCTTATTAATCCATATAAACCATAATTTTTTAATGCAAATAATGGATGAATTTCAATGACATGAAGAGTGTTGCATGTTGAAGATTTTTTCAATGATGATTCTCATTTTTCTGAAATACTACTATATTGGTTTGAATGGTTTACCAACTATCATTGATAAATTCTATGAATATGAAATGTTGATTTGTAAATTTTAAATAGTCTTCAATAACATCAATTTGACGGAAATATTTTTCAAAAGTGGCTTGAATGTGCAATTTAAATGCTTGGTGGAAGAATAAAATGTTTTATTTATACAATAATATAATTTTTGTGAAACTCTTTTGACACTTTATCATTCGAAATAATAAAACAGAATGTATTTCATGTTTTGTTCAAGTGTTGTGAATGAGATGAAAAAAAGATTGCCAAATAAATACAATTTTTTTATTGGATTCTTGGTATTCATTAAAAAAGGTAGTTTGAAAAATCGGTAAAGACAGAATGTTGAACGAATATAAAATTAATATTTATATTTATTACTCCTGAACATTTATTTATGCATATTGTGTGCAGTTGTAAGTGTGCAAATCTAGTAAAAAAAATTGCACATCGCATTTGTACATGGAAGTAACATGTTAACAAGAGACCAATCAGCAAATAAAAGTTGATCAGTTGAGAATTAGAGGACAAGAATTATAGGGGATGCCTGGATCAATCCTCTAAATCCAGGTCCCCCAACTCGTCTTCTATACCTTCCAAATCTTCTTCGGTAAAGAGGTTTTCATTAATGGTTAAAGCCATTGCTTCATCTTGAGCTATTAAAAATCGAGACATTATTTTATCAGCAGTTTGGTTTGAATAAATATACGAGCTCATCTTAAAAACTTACGAGGTACAGAATCATCATTCGTGTTTTCGTGAGGTTCTGATAAAGACGCTGCATCTTTTGATTTATCACGGTTTGATGCAACAGTACATATCCCAGTAGTGTCAACTTGACTAGCTTCCAACATGATGTGATCTAGATCTAATTCGCGGTACTGTATACTTGCTTCTCCTTCTTCCTCGCGATCGTAAGTTGCAACTGCTTCATCTTCATCATCGCCAAATCCTGAAACCAAATGATTTTCGCTGTACCACATGAAATCTAGAAATACTGATAAAAAATTAAATTAATTTGAAAAATCTCACCATCACCAGCTGCAAGCTCAGGATTAAAGTAAAACATTTCTCTTCCGGAAATACCAACTTGACGACCAGCTTTATAGTCACTCCTCTTCTTCTCTTCATCTTTTAGAGCTTGCTCTTGTTTCTCCTTTAGTTTCCTCTTTTTCCAAGCCAAAAATGTTTCTAGCGTAATCCTGGTCTGTAAGTTTAAACATAGAGTATCTTTCGTAAATAAGGCTGAAAAAAATGAGTATACAAACTTGATTGGGACCCAAATTGGCTCTCTCTTTTTCTATGAGATCTTCCAAAGATATTTCATCTTTCTTGTCTTCCTTTTTTACATCTTTTTTCAAAACAAATCCTGGTGGTAAGGCATGCCTGTAGAAGCATTTTTGTCCTGATGGACACTCCCAAAACCAACCATACTTGGATTTTTCAACAGCTTCCAAAAAGTGTTTGCAAATCTAGAATGATAAACAAGAAAATGAGAGATTCTTGCGACTAAAGACTGCCAACGTGAAGGAAATTACAATATCAGTAGTAGGTCTGTTTCCTCCTGCCCCATGCTTCTTTTCAACCACTTGCTTTAATTTATCTTCATCCCAACCATCCATTGTATCTGCTTCTTTATCATCATCCTTGTCCATATCACAGTAGAGTGATCTCTTCTCTGCCTTTCTCTCTACACTTAGATCGTGAGAAAATTTGCACTTGTCTCCTTTGGTACATTGTCCCTGTTTGAAGAAGGCGCAAACAACAGATTTTGGATCGGTTCCTACAAGGCAAATCAATTTTTATAGAGTTTTTAATAGAGCATGTTGAAGAATCGACAAACCTTTTTCAACTTTTTGTGTTTGTACAGGCTTAAATAACAGAGCCAGCTCTTGCTGCTCTTTCAATTTCTTATCCTTTTCAAGCTTCTTAGGATCATCCAATTTGCGAGGATGAACACCACCAGACTTGACTTGCTTTTCTACTTGTTGAATGAATTTTTGCTGTTTGGCTCCCTTCTTATTTTTAAGACCAAAGGTTTTATCCTACAAGAAATTTAAAGTACTACAAGTCATGTATTGTTGAAAAATGGGCAATTTTTGAGTAAATAGCAAGATCCATATTTGAAAAACGTGTTCTCATTTGGTTAGCAATAAGTACCTCTATAACTTTTTCCTTCTTCTTTGCCTCCGTTTTTTTGCTAGGAGCTGCCGCAGGTTTTTTAGGTGGCATTGTGACAGCTGTTTGGCTTTTGTGATGGCCCAAACAGCCTACACAAAATTATAATTGTGATTTGCAAAGAAAATTTATCAATCCGTTTTGACTAGTTTAGCCTGTTATAGCTTTGTGGCTGCGGCAATTCAGCGAGCAGAGCAGAGCCACACACATCACACATGTATTAAACTGTAGCAAACTGTACAGTGCACACGCATGTATGTACTATAGTCAAATATTCAAGCCTCTCGACCCTTCTGATTGGTGCTGCCATCATGTCATTCGGAATGAAATTAACAACAAATAAAATTCAAACTTTTGCAAAAGTTGAAAAATCATTACAACAATAATTATGTTTTCCAAGAAAAGCTTTTTTTCTCCTCATTGATAATGTCATTTTTTATTTTTTTAACTTTTTAAATTATTACATTTTGGCAACTAAACTTTCTGTGTGTATGATTTCAAATTCCATGTAGCTACAATCATTATTGTTTATAGATCAAAAAAAGTAAACTGCTATTTATAATTTCATTTTTTATTTTATTTGTCAAGTAAAAAAATTTTTCCAACTGACATTAAATCAGACTTCAATTGTTGTATAATATATAGCAGATTTTAACAAAACACAGGGTAAAGGTGATAAATAAACAAACTTTTTTTTTTACACATGATACTCTCCCCCATCTAATTTTTCATCAGTCAGCCACCAGATTAAATTAGCACTGGTCTCATAATCCAGATATATAAGTCCAATAAATAAGGCTTCAATAGTCCCTAATATACAACCAACAAACACATCAAGGAGATGGTGTCTCCTCATCAATATTCTTGATAAACAAATACTGATGGCCCAGCATAACAAAGGTGGTACAAAAATAAAATGTACAGGCCAAATATACAAAAAGAAACAAACTATGTATAAGGATCTTGAAGCATGACCAGAAGGAAATGAGAATTTATCTGGTCCTACGTCTATTGCACTTGCTTTTGTAGGTCGTCGGCGTCTAGTGATAGCTTTCAACAAGCAAATAACCACAACATCCAAGAGTAAACCTGAAAAATTTACCGATTATTCATTTGTTGCAATTTTTTCAAATGAGAAAAACAAAAGCATTACCTATGAAAAAGTTTACTTGCATCTGATATAAACTTTTACTGCTAAAGACCCAAATAAAAGCTATCCAACATGGAATCCAAGTAAATCCATGACATGATACCTGAAAAATATTCTCTTTGTAAACGATGCACAGCTAAAATTGCTGTTCCTTACCTCTAGCATTTTGTAATGTGTTATGAGCTGGCGAGAAGCTAAAAGTTTATCCATTTTCTTGACAAACTGATCTGTCAGGTAGACATCTGTGGCTAAAATTCTTGCAAGCATTGGAGGTATTTGTCTCTTTTCCTGAGCCTGAAATTTGCCAAATATGCTGTTAAGATAAGTGCTGCTATTTTTAAACAAATCAGCGATATAATTATAATTCAGTACGTTTAACCTTACCATGTTTTTCTAGTTACTATATATTTGCGTAGTAGATTTTAATTGAACAAATTATCACTTTATACACAACAAAACAATATAAGAAGAAATACACGTTTTGTTGCCAATCACATATTTTTATCAAGATAGTTTATTTATGCTTCAAAAGGCAACGAGGAATCATTGCCAGTCTAAGCTCCAAAGCAGCCAAGTGAGCCAAGTCAGTAGGTATGTATGTATGTATATGTTATGTACCTACGTGTATTGTGTACTCTACAAAACTTGCGCTTAGTGTCCTGATTCCTGATTGGTTGTAATTTTTCGACACGACACTCATTTCAAAATATTTCATTAATTATCGAATCGATAATGCCGACGACTACGATGACAATACTGATTTTTATCTAATCTTTATTGAAAAGCATTGACGCGTCATCAATATTTTCATGCTATAAAATTAATTTCTGAATCATTTCCAAATTGAACTTCTCTTGAAGGATTAATATAAATTTTCATAAATAGGGACAATAATTTGAAATGAATGAGGTTTTGTAATACGTAACGTAAATTTATTAAAAATTTTATTCATCACTACAAAACATTAACAAAGATGGTCACCTTACAAAAGAAACACTCATTTTATATGGCACGAAATTTAATTGCATATTAATACGGAATCATGTTTAATTAATAAGAAACTTTCAAATTATTTTTACTGTAAAATAAAATAATGGTTAAAGTATTTGTAGATCAAGTTTTTTTTAAATTGCGTGCCTGGTTTCTTTTGACTGTCGCCTCCAACTCAAACTATCGTGAAATTGAACGCATCAAGTGCATCAAGACGTGTAATACATTAATAACTTACAATAAAACGCCAACTGTTTATCAATAAATTAAGTACAATAATTATCTTCGTGATACTAATGATACATATTCACTAACTATGTAAATTTAGATAAAATCTTTGTGCAAAATAAATATGGATATTTCCATATGACGATGTAAGACAACATGCACGATTTAATACGACTAATTAGTGGCCATTCTTATCAACAATTATTAAATAGAGTACAAAAAAATAGTGTAAAATACTATCTAAACAGTAACCGTAAATTACATTCTGCTAACATCTTAATTTCTACTACATATACAGAAATGTTTCTATACTCAGTCATTTATTATACCTTTTATTTGATAACTTAGACAGAATGTCATTGGAAGACTAAAATAAAATATGTTACAGTTGAATAATATCGTTCGTTATAATAAATGAACTGTAAGCATTTATCAAATCGATTTACCACAATTAAGATTTTTTTTTAAAGAAAAAAAAATTTGACCTAGTATAACTTGCGCGCGTAAACCTTATTTTGCCTATAATTCCGAGGCAATTTAAAAACGTTTTAAAATGTTATTAACAATACGAAATGCCAAAGTGTATGTAAGTACTTTTTCACGTTTAAGAATCTAATAGCGAGGCAGCCACATTTGATCACAGTTTTTTCAAGAAATTTTTACCTAAATATCTTGGACTTTGAAAGTTGATTGGCGAAAAATGTTCAAAAAATGTTGTTCCACAATGTTATTTCAGATATTGAATCTTTTCTCGATGTATACTTTCTGACTAATCATTTGTATAAAACAAATGAAGATTGTTGCCTCAGATTGAATTTTGACTAACAAGAAGGACTGTTAAAAGACTGTTTGCAAGTCCAAGATTGTTGCTTATGAGGAGAGCTGTATTAGGCTCTACTTGAAGAAGTCGAGGATGAGGATTTTTCCCAACAACATAACCATTTTCGCCAAACGGATGGTGGCTTTTGATGCCTTGACAGTAATTTTGCTCCAGCCCGTCTCATGCTGAGTGCGCTAACAATAGCCTGGTCGAAGGCTTCCTTGAGATCTTGCTGAGTCAATGCAGATGTCTCTACGTAGCTAGATGCTCCTATTCTGTTGGCCAGTTGATGGCCTTGAATAGTTGTGACAGGTGTCTGTCCATACTTTGCTAATTCTAATGATATTTGTACATCGGAGCGTAGATCACTTTTAGTTCCCACCTATTGACAGAAGAATCAATAATCATTTGATGCTCAAAGCAACATGCTGAAGTGACAAAAAATCTCACTAGAATAATTGGAGTATTAGGGCAGTGTCTTTGTACTTCGTTGATCCACTTAGTGGAAACGCTGCGATAGGACTCTGGTTTAACAATGCTAAAGCATATTAGGAATACATCAGTGTCTGGGTAGCACAGCGAACGCAGCGGATCAAAGTCATCCTGGCCAGCAGTATCACACAGTTGCACGTTTATGGGCTGCCCATCGACATTGACGACAACTGCGAAGAAGAGAGCACAACGATTCAATAAAGGGTTGAGAGGGAGCGAAATGTTGGCCGACGCTGTACTTTCACCTGTTGTCTGTCAGCCAGCGGCGACTGGCTACTCGTGATTAAATGTACAGTCGGGCAAACAAGTCTAGCGTGGTGGCGAGTTTCGCGATCGCAAAAAAAAGGGAGAGAGAGAGAGAGAAGAGCAGAGAGCAGGTGTCTTTACTGACCATTATAGTTGTCGAAGGCCGTGGGTTGATATTCGGGGGGAAAGCCGTTGGTCGAGTAGGAGACGACGAGGCTCGTCTTGCCGACGGCCCCATCGCCGACGAGAACCACCTTGATCCTGGCCTGGCTGCTTGGCGGCGAGCTGTCGGTGTCGTCGCGCAGCAGGTGTTGTCGCGGAGGCGGACGGGGATGCGGACGCGGCGACTGTCGGGCCTCGGAGGGTGGAAACTTGCGGTGCTGCATCTGCGGTGGCGGAGTTGGCCTCGGGGGCAGGAGCGGCCTGCTCCAGGATTGCGAGGACGAGTGATGCCCTGGCGGTGGCGGCATCCTACCTGTCGCGCTCTCTCTCTCTGCCGTACGCACAGGTATCCCGCAGCGCAGTCTGAGCAGTGCAGTCGCTACTGTCGCCGCGAGTAGTGGAGGGCAGTGGTGGCAGCACTCGGCAGCAGTTCAGCAGCAAAAGCGACTCTGGCGCCGCGAACTGGCAACGCCGCGTACCTATCCGCAATCCGCATCCATATTCCATTGCGATTCCCACAGCGTGTGCGCGGCGGTGTGTGTATACAGCGCGCGGAGGTGCAGTGTTACGGGTTGCGCGCGCGCTGGTGGTGAGCAGCAGCGTCGTTGTCTCATTGACACCTGTTGCAGCGCGTGCAGTGCTCCGCGCTGGAGAGTGCAGTGACAGAGAGGTGATCGTGTGTGCGAGTTAGGAGTTAGGATGCAGCATCAGGAGGCTGGAGGGGGATCGGAGCAGGGCGGCTTGCCGGAAATAAGGACGCTGCTCTCGAGGAACAAGGCGAGTTTGTTGAGGGAGCTCGAGTCGACGAACCTGCTGGGCGCCCTGCTGAAGCGCGGCGTTATAACGGAGCTGGACCGGCAGGCGCTCGCCAGCAGCTCGGCAGCCTCGACAGACGTCGACCTCTTTATCGACCTCATCCAGGCCAAGGGCTTCGAGGCTTTCCGAGAGTTTTGCTTCGCCCTCGAGGCTGAGGCTCCGCATGTGCTCACCGATCTGCTGGTCGTGCAGCACGCGCTCACCGGTAAGTATCTTCGGACCCGCAGTGTCTCTAGACCCTCTTCTACCTGTGCTTCTGTTGCAGAAGAGCAAGAGCGTCAGCATCAGCACCAGAAGCAAGCCAGCCAGAGCGTAAGCGTCAACCAGGAGGCAGCTCCAGCAGCGGTGGCGTCGTCGGCGGTGCCGCCACCACCGCCGCCGCATTCCAAACCTGTTGACAAGCACAACGAGTACAGGTGCGTCGATACATACTTGGTTATTAGTGGGCCTCATTGCGCGCCCATTGTGCGCTTCCTCTTCCGTATCCTCAATCATCAATCATCAATTACACACGCATCTTTTTCGTTCGGCTTCTACTTGGTTGAATTGACACGCGCGCGCGCGCAGGAAATGCCGAATGATTGACTCGTTATACAGAAGCAGCAGCAGCAGCGACTATTGACCCTTGTAAACCTGCACCTGATTGCTGGCTAATTAAATTCCTATGGTTTCTTGTTGGCTTTCAGCCGCCGCCGTTGCTCTACTTTTCCCGCGGATATATAGAAAGTATAGTTGCTGCTGCTGCTCGCGTGTGCGGTCAGCTCCGTTTGTTCAAATTGTTTGTTTATAAGCTGGTGTGACCTTGCGTGTGGCCGACATGCCATAGTGAAAAAGGTATTGCAGAGGGAAAGATGAGCAGGAGGTGAAGGTGCATCTATAATAGAAGAAGTATATAGAGTGACACGCACAGCGTGAGAGCGAGAGCGGCAGAGGTCCAGTAGGCGCTGCAAGATGTGTGTGTGTGTAAAGAGTGCAGTAGCATACTGCCGGCGAATAGAAACGTGCTTGCCGGGGTTATATTCGCACTATTTATAAGCCGCTGAATCAGGCGTTCTGAGCCAAGCTGCTGCAGAGCGCAGTAGCCTACTCGGTGCACTGGCGAATCTTTGTCCCTTTGTTTAGTTGCGGGCTTTGGGCTTTTGGGGTGAGATGCAATGAAAATGCAGTTGGTTCGATCAAGAGTCTATAGTGAACAGAGTTCAATAGAGTTTATTTATTTGCCTATTGATACAACGATTGTACGGTGTGAAAATGGACAGCAGCATTCACTGCGCTGTGCGTCGTCTTTTTGCAATTTTCGTAATAATGCGAGTCGAACGAGAATGTATTATAATAATGCTCTGTGCGCACGGAGATTGAATCGAGACGAGCAGTATAGTAGATAGATATAGTAAAATAATAATAGCGTTTAACAACACATGTCCGAATAAAAAGTAGAAGAAGAAGAAGAAGAATGATGTATCGCGAGGAGGAGGCTGCTGGGCCTCCGTCGCCCGTGATAGCACAGTTTGGCTACTTCATAGCCATCGATAGTCTCTACCGGCCGACGACCTACTCATCCCGGTGAGTTTTCTTGTCTCTCTCTCTCTCTCTTCTTGCCTCATTTTTTTTTTCTCGAGGTTTGTTGTGGTTGTTCCTTTTTGACTCGTTCGATTCCGCGTCTTTGTTCGCCTCCTTATTGTCGTCGTATACAGAAAAAAAAAACATTGTAACTTCCTAAAGAGACTTACGTAATAACCCGTACGTGTCAAAAATAATCGTATCATACAATATATATATATCTATATAATCGCGTACATAACCTTGCTTGCCCTTTTTCGTTTATTAAATCACATCTTGTTAAAGCTCCGTCGTCAGCAGCAGTAGCGACGGCTTTGATTCTTTTTTCGCGCTATTTAGTTGTAATCACATATTTACAGCAGCATCAGCTAAATTATTAATCACTTAATAATAAATACAATATTCACACACGAAAGGTATATATATCGAAGAGAGATCTAACGTAACTAACAAAAACAATACCGTTGACACGAGACTTGCCACCCTGCGCTGCGGGGCTCGTTATTATTACAGAACGTACTATATAGGACACTTTGCGCGATAATATTCATTCGTGACTATCCTTGCCGATTGTGCTTTTTTTTGAATTATTACAACGCAAGACAAGGGTACTTAGACAGTAGACAATTGACTTTTTACACTCTGTGCGCGCGCTTCTTCATCTCTCGCGGTCTCCGCAATACATTGGCGATTTGAACGAATGTAAGAAAAAAAGAAGAAAAAAATATATAGTGGCGCACTGCGCGCGATGCAGCTTACATAGTTACAACTATTTGTACATATACAATGTATACTTATATATCACACGCACTAGCCGACCTGCAAACGAACAAAGGTGATATACATAACGAGGAGTTGGGATAAAATAGAGACAGCTAGTAGTAATACAAGAACGCAAAGAAAGAAAGAAAGAAAGAAAAAGAAGGTAGAGAAATACTTGTCTGATATGTCGGGCTGCGAGTCTGCGTCGTCGCGGTAAAAATACTAGAGCGAATTCGGGGAGGTTGCGGCCCGTAGGTTCTAAGAATAGGAGACGCTTCGTAGAGGCACTTGGCGCTTCGTAGAGGCACTCTGGAGAGACGGCTACAGTAGCAGCGGCAGTGCGGTCATTCAAGCCGGGGCCAGCGGCTGGGCCTGCTTGGCGAGGCCGTTGGTGGCGGCGGCCGAGGCGCCGCCGCCGGCCTGTCGCTGCAGCCGGGCGATGCGTCGCTCCCGACGAGTGCGCGCCAGCTTGGCCTGAATCTCCTGCAGGGTCTTGCCCTTGGTCTCGGGCACGAAGACGTAGGCGAAGAGGGCCGACATGGCGCACACCGAGGCGAACATCCAGAAGGCCACCGAGCTGCCGAGCAGGTTGGTGAGGTCGTGGAAGGTGCGCGTGACGAGGAAGACGAGGAACCAGTTGGTCATGATGCTGATGCTGCCGGCGATGCCCTTGGTCTCGGGCGGGAAGATCTCGCTGATGATGGAGTAGGGCACCGAGCCGTAGCCCAGCGAGAAGACCACGTTGAACATGCCGATGCAGACGAGCGGCAGCCACTTGATGTTGTCGGTGCTGCCGTCGTTGGCGTCCATCAGCCGGTAGTAGTAGCCGAGCACGCCGAGGCAGATGGTCATCGCGGCGCCCGAGAAGACCAGCAGGGGCTTCCTGCCGAACCTGTGGGCAGCAGACACTTGCGTGAGCACCGCCCGCCACTCGGTCGACCAAACAGCAGCCACCGCCACTCACTCACCTGTCGATCGTCACCGCCACGATCACCCCCATGACCACCTCGATCAGGCCGATGATGATGGTGGCGATGTTGGCCGGGATCGAGCTCTTGCTCTTCTCGAAGATCTCCACGGTGTAGAAGAGCACGGCGTCGATGCCGCAGAGCTGCTGGAAGAGCATGAGGCCCATGCAGGTGCCGATGGCCTTGCGGCCGGGCTTGGTGCAGAGCAGGTCGTGGAAGCCGCCCTCCTTCACCGCCGACTGCTCGCTCTCCTCCAGCATCTCCGCGATCTCCTGGTTGACGTCGTAGCGCTCGCCCCGCAGGAACTTGAGCACCTTCACGGCGTCCTGCTTGCGGCCGCAGGCCACCAGCCAGGAGGGCGACTCGGGCAGCAGCACCACCACCGACACGAGGAAGGGGATGAGCAGGGCGGCGCACAGGCCGTTGAACACCAGGTAGGAGGTGTAGCCGCCGGCGGCGTAGGAGAAGACGATGCCCACGGAGAAGAAGATGGGGAAGAAGGTGCCGAGGGTGCCGCGGATGCGCGGCTCGGCCACCTCGCCGATGTAGACGGGCACGAGGACGCAGGCGGCGCCCGAGCCGATGCCCCCGAGGAAGCGCGCCACGTAGAGGATGGGGATGCGCACGCCCTCGGCGAGGAAGGGCACGGCGATGGCCATGAGCCAGCAGATGAGGAAGGGGATGACGGTGATGGCGATGGTGGGCTTGCGGCCCCAGATGTCGGCGGCCTTGCCCATCGGCACCGCGCCCACGATCGCGCCCAGGGGCATCAGCGAGGTGATCCAGGCGGCCGGCGTCGAGCCCTCGCAGTCGGCGTACGCCAGCGCGATCTCGGGCACGAAGCTCGTCACGTTGTTGCAGAGGTTGGGCAGCACCGGCGACGTCCAGCCGAGGTTCATGCCGCTCTGGGCCATTATCGAGCCAGCTGTAAAATCCACTCTGGCGTCAGTCAAAACAATCGCACGTGCCCCTGTGCCTGTGCCGACGCTCGACCAGCCAAAGCTGTATTTTTAGATGCACACACGCGCCAGAGCCGGAAAAATCCGGATCGAGCTAGATTCCCGCGGCTTCGTCTCTTTCTCGTTCTTTCTCTGTAGACGCCTATAGACCGAAATACTCGTCGTCGTCGTCGTCATCGTCGTCGTCGTCGTCGTCGTCTGGCCAAACTTAATAATAAACCGCGCTTGATCATATTCATTGCTGTGGGAAAAAGCGAGGGAACCGCCGTCGTCGCTTGGCGCTACACTCTTATGCGGCGCTATTACATGTCCGATGATTGAGCTGCCCTTGGGCCAACGATCTCAATTACAACAAGTCCACAAATCATTTTCGAGAGCCAAGCCTTACTGTACTCGTAAATTCCCGTGGCGCACGCACAGTAGTAGTACGTATAGATCTCGGGAGCGGCGAGGCAGAGAGAAAAAAAAAACGTCGATAGCGCTCGCGACGTCGCGTTCAATGTTGACTCGCGTCTCTTTCTCTCTCTCTTGAAGGTAAACACACTAATTTTTTTAGATTCCGCTAGCGAGTGAGTGAGCGTGCAAACGCCAGTTGGCAAGTGAGTCAGGGTCAGTCGCTACAGCTCGACTCCGCGTGCGCTATAGCGCTGCTGCTGCTGCTGCTGCACGATAATGACGAATTACACACTCGCGCGCGCTTATTATGTAGCTTTCTAGCTGCGAATCTTTGATTTGGCCTAGAGGCATTGTAACGTGTGCACTAATCCGACGACGACGCGAGCTGCTTTGTCGCAGTGAGCGCGCGCCAGAATTCAATGGTCGCGAATGTGGGTCAGCAGCAGCAGCCGTGCGCGTGCTCGCGGGCTTGAATGGAGTATATTAAAGAAAAGAGAGGGAATTTGAATTTCGCGCCGGCCGTCGCGAGTGGCAGTAGAGCTCACACCTTTGCTATCAATTCGACAGTGATGCGTCGTCGTCGTCGCGAGAGAGAGACAGAGAGAGAGAGAGACGTTATTATCTAGATTGCTGCCGGCCGCGGCGCGAGTCCGTTGAACTTTTAGGCCGCCGGTAACAGATAAATTGGCGTTTGTCGCGGCTGCACACCACTCATAGGCCATTCGTGTCGGGCAATTGGTCATTGACGGATCGATGAACCTTTGAAAAGGAGATGTAAGATAGAGAGTGCGTATTAAAAATAGCCCGAGCGCGCGAGTATAGTATATAGTATAGCGCGTGGAAAAAAACTAGCGCGCAAGCGTTGGGTTAATGTCAAGGCGCCACGCCGCGCTCGCGCTCGCTCCGCTCTTGTATACGCCACAAGAGAGAGCGAGAAACAATAAAGAGAATTAATCAAGGCCGCTTCCTGCTGCGCTCGACACAACTTGGCTGCTGCTATGCGTGTAACTCGTTACGCCAGTGTCTATCAATTTGGCAGAGAGCGCGAGAGACGACTGCACTACTCCGCGCGAGAAGGAGAGAGAGAGAGAGAGAGTGGCCGATTGCGCGAGTATGCGTGGCTTTCACAACGTTCTTGTGTATAGGCGCAGAGTCGTGTGTCTGATAAAGCACGGAAAATTTAGCGTCGGCGGCTATATCGATGCAGCGGCGAGAGAGAGAAAGAGAGTGCGTAGGCTTGTGCATGTGCGTGCGAGCGAGATGTCGCGGAGAGTGAGAGAGTGAGAAGGAGGCTTACCGATGACGGTGGCCAGGTACTGGTAAATCTTGCGGCCCTCGTGCCTGTAGGCGGGGCTGACCGTGGGGGCCTTGCCCGCGGGCAGGGGCAGCACCTCGGGCGCCGTGGCCGAGTGGCCGAACTGCCCCGTCGCCGTGCTGTTCTTCCTGATGAAGGAGCTCTGTCGAGACATCTCGTCTCGGTGTGCTAGCGACTCGTTTGTTGTTCTCCTTTTATTTCGATTTTTTTTTCGCGTTGCCGCGAATCGGGTCTCGGATCACTGTAAGATATAGAGTGGGAGAGAGAGAGAGAGAGCGTGTGCTTTGATTGTGCGCGTTATCTTCTCCTCTTGTCCTCGCGCCTCCTGCATCCCTCTACGGCGCTCATGTATCGCTCGCTCGCGCAGCCGACAGCCAACTGACGGCGATGACGAGTGTGCGCGACTGCTATACCCGAGCAGAGCAGCGCGCGAGACCGGCAGCCGCCAACCGCCGCCGCCGCCACGGTCCGCGAACGCAGCCGTCGACCGCCGAAAGCGCCAGCCTGTTGATTAGCCAACCAGCCAGCCAGCTGATTCTCACTCTCTCTCTCTCTCGCACTCGTTCGTTGACACTCTCAACCACGTGCTGCCGTGCACGCTAATTCGCCCGCTTTCTTGCGCACTCTGCTGCAACAACGCCACATTAGAAAATTTGGCAGCTTTGCCTATCTGCTCTTATATCTTATCTGAGGCAATCGCGTAGGCAAACACACGCACAGCACGCGCGCACACACGTACATGCACACTTGAGCGACGATCGATTAGCCGCCGCCGCCACCGCGTATCGCCTTACATCACTAAACTTATTACCCGCCGTGTACATGAGCTTGCGTGCGTGCGCGTGTGTTAGTTGGCGTGACGCAGGCATTTTTCATCTTTCCGCAACTAGCGATTACCAACGCATACTTATTATTCAATGACTTTTCAGCAGCAGCGCCGCCGCCGACAAGGAGAAGACGTCGACGCTGAGGAGGCCGGTGGTGTTGGGCCGACGATCCGTCAGTCCGCCACCCCCGCCGCCCACTCCGCCACCGCCGCCGCAGCCACCACCGCCCTCCTCCACTTCCACCTCGTCGCAGCATAATCATCGTAATCATCATCAGCAGCAGAAGGAATCTGCCTACAGCGGCCTCGGCATTGTGGTCGGCAATTCCGAGCCAATACTCGAGCTGCTCGACGAGCCCGTCGACGAGTTGGTGAGTACTGGTTGACGCGTCTGCTGTATTACACATGGGGATTTCCGGGGATTTCCTTGGGGAGAGCAAGTTGCTCTTTTCGCACTCGGAGCAGAGGCTCGTCACGAGCGACGACATGTTTCGCAATCTTGCCGCAAACGACCTCCGCATCATCTGCCTTCTTGAACAGTTTATTTGCTATATGCCCCCAAACTCGTCGGCATGGGCTAATAATACTTTTTCTATTGCCCACGTCAAAGCCCCTACGGATACGGATTTTACTCATAGTCTGGCAAAATACATAAAAGCGAATAACACGCGTACGCGTAGGTCGCGCGACCTATTCCGGAATCAGCGGAAAGACCCACTCATTCACGCCAAATACGAAAATCGCGTGTTTCCTCCTGTATATTTTGTTATATATTGCTCGCAATTCGGCTGCACGCTATGCCAAATCATTGAGCCAGTTTGCCGAGGACCAAAGCCGTTTGTCATTCCGCAATTATGGAGTCTTGGAGGGCATACTATTAGTCTATGATTGAGATTTACTTTTTATTTGTTTTTATCGACAAGTTGGCGTAAATATACAACAGCCAACGTTAGCGTTTAGCGAGTGAATCATACTCGCGCAACATGCATTTAATGAGCCATTGAAATATGACTTATAAAATTTTCAACTGGCGGTTGGGGCCCGAAATAGAATTGTATTTCCATCACAATGCGCGCATCAGTGCATTGTATCAATTCAAAGGAATGATGTAACGACATTTAAATGAATTCTCATAGGCATATTTAATCAAGTGCCGCTGCAAATGCACTTGCTCAAACAAGGCGCTTCTCTTTCATTATTTATCATTGCTTTCGTTGTCGATTCCTTTTCTACGACAAGTAATGCACATTATTGAATTGTCGTCAGTGTGTGATGGCAAATGGCAGTTTTTTTTTTTTTTTTTCGAAATGCTATATCGTTTGTCGATAACCACTAAATTTCCGCTGACAGATTCGTTATCAATCTCAAATTACGCTCAATCATCCGACAACTTGCTTGTTGTAGAGTTGAACGTCATGAAAAAATAAAATAAAGCTCGCTCGGATGGTTCGGTTGGCCGAAGAAAATTTTGGCAAGTTTTTGTTGACAGTCGCGCGGCTCGAATTAGAAAACGAACATTGGCGTCAAGGCTGCGGCCGCGCGCTGGTTAAAAATAGATCGGGCAGGCAGATTTTTAATAGTAAAAAAAGGCGTAAAACGCGCGCGGTAAGAACGGCGATAGCGCAGTGTACGCCAAGCTTGTGCGACACATTGGTAAACAAACAACGCGCAGTATATAATCGGGCAGCAGGAAATCGGTTATCTCGCGCGCAACTGTTGCAAGAACGGAACGGGCGCAAGTATGCGCGATGAGAGATAAATCGCAGCAGGCTGGTCGCGGGGCTTCTAATCCTATGTCTCCTGTTGGACGGTTTCTCGTTTGCAACCTTGGTCGCCAGCGGCCAACATCAGTCGCTGCTCGGTAGCACTGGCGTGTGCGCTGGTTGTCGTAACGCTGAGCAGAGACGCCTGCAGAGCAAGCAAGAGGCGATAAGCCGATGGAGCCGCCCCCCGGTCGCCGCTCGCTGGCCGAGGCTGCCGGCTGTCGTGGCCGCTGCAGTGCCTCGCGGCCAGTTTGCTCATGAAGATCTTTGGTGCGTTCGAGTTGCGCCGTGCCCCGCGGGCGTCGCCGTCGAAAGCCGGTGGTAGCAGGAAGAGGCGCAGGCAGGACTCGGAGCGCAGCAGCCGCGGCCGACGCAGCCGTCAGCATGCATACAAGGTAGGAGAGATGGCAGAGTAGCGAGAGAGAGAGAGAGAGAGAGCTTGCGCGTACTGCAGGCAGGTGAAAGCCGCTGCTGCATCGAGTATAGAGAGTGGCAACAGCGACCTCTGGCAGCAGACTCGCCAGGCTGCGGCTGCGTACGTGGGGAGGGCATAGGTTGGGCCCGTGCTCGCTGCCGGGGAGGGGGCAGGCAGGCAGGCAGCCGTATCCAAGTCCCAACCTGGCATGAGCGGAGAAACCGGTGCGGCCGCATGTGCAACCTAGTCGCTTGTTGGCTCGCCAGCGCTCGAGTTGGGCCGCGTTCGCTAGTCGCGCGAGATAGTCGAGAGCATTGGTCGAGTACGAGTATAGTCGAGTGGAGTTGGCTGGAGGCACGCTGAGGAGGTTACTATGCCTCGCCGGGCCTGAGCCCCCCGCGCCCTCCTCCTCCTCCTCCCTTGCCGGCTCCTCGGGCATGGAGCCCGCCGATGCTCTGGCAAGTAGCAGCAGCAACAGCAGCCCTCCGGACCAGCAGCAGCCAGCGGAGCTGCACGGCAGCGCTACTCAGGTAAGCCTCACGTGTTTCGCGCACAGACTCCACCGCAGGAATTTTCACGCCCCTCCCTCGCACCTGCGTCGGTGCTGCTGCTGCCTCGCCTACTCACCGATGCCAAACTGCGAGCTGCTTGCAACTCTCGAGCGTGCGTTGGCCGTTTGCCGTCTTTACTCACCGCTGTCGACCTTGAATTTCGGAGCGATTCTCTCTCGCTCTCTCTCTCCCGTCTCAGAGAGGGGCGCGACACGATGACCGTGATTAAGGTCGTCTTCTCTGCTGCTTCTGCTGCCTGCCTGCCGCGCTGCCACTCCTATTGCCTACCTGCACGACTCTCGCTTTCTCTCTCTCTCTCTCGGCGGCTTTGAACGGTGTGCGTGCCCCAAGCACTGACTCAGCCTCTTCCGATTCGTCATTCGCCGCGCATGCAACTAGAAACACATTCTACTCACTTCTTCTACCTTCTTCTTGTCCTTTGACCATGCATTCCCTAGCCCCCTCCCCGCGGCTACGGCGCGCTACCGTTTTCTATGATTGCGTAAGAGCAGTTTAGTTTGTCAAAGACAGGTGCTGCTAACAAAAGCCTAAGAATTAGCATGATAAGCGAGAGCCAGTATCGAGAGGATCGTGGGTCGATTCCAACAAACCGACTTGACGAGAAGGTAGAAGCGAGCCTGAAATGGAGACACGAGTGTCAAGTCGGCAGCTGCTGAAATGATCCGCGTGTGTTGCAGATTGTGTGTGTGTGTGTGTGTGCAAAAAAGAAAGGCAAACTGCCAACATATTGGCAGTCGTATTATAGAGTCTTGGTTTACGAATGAATAAAGAGTTGTGGTTTTCGAGCTATAATATAAGCGAGAAAGCGAGTGACGTAAAAGCGCGCCTGGCTTTTCCGACACTTTTCTCCTCCTCCTCACCGAATCGCGTTTTTTTTTTCACGCGGTAAACTCGTTTTTCTGCGCTCAGCTGTGATGCAGTGTCTTTAAAGCCCAAGCAAGAATCCACTGCATGCACGCGCTGCAGAGAGTTGCCAGCGCGAGAAGGGGGAAAGAGGGTGGTGGGGCGACAGCTGACGAAACCGGCTGAAAAATCTGCATCGCGCTAGTCGCGCCGATGAATAACGCCGGAAGAATGCCTTTGTTGCTCTCTCTTGCTCTTTCGCTCGCTCGCTCTCATGCTGCTGCTACTATTTATTGGCTGTCCTTTCAAGTACGCCAATTGGAATTTCTCTCTCTCTCTCTCTCTCTCTCCCACGGCGAGCTGCTGAGGCGGTGCGGATTACTGCTTGCGGAAGTCACTAGGCTAAGTATGCAAAGTGGGTGGCAGCCACATAGATAGGGCTTCCCCGATAGGCCGTTAGCTCTCTTACTCAACTCGTCGTCGCCACTCGCCGCCACCGCCGCTGCACATATATGCTACTTACTTTTTCTCTGTGCAGCCATTCGCCGCCGCTACTCTCACACGGCAGCGAGTTCGCTGACTCGCGCGTGCCAATTCTTTCGACGCTCTCGCTTAGCCTATAAGTATATATACGTATACATGTACCTCTACAGTTGTTTTGCTGCAGCGCGCCTGAATGAGAGAAGGGACAAGTATATATACGTAAGCAGCACGTGCGCACTTGCATCCCAAATCTCAATCGCAGCAGCAGCAACAGCAGAGAGCTGAATGCATGGCGTGCGCTCTCTCTCTTATGCTCTCGATTACATACGCAGCGCAGCTACCATGTGACCCGCAGCTCAAGAGTGCTCAAGACAGCTCATCGCAGTCTCATGCGCTGTCAAAACAATGCAATTACCGCGCCATCAATCTAATCTCGATCTATACGCTACAAGTTTTGCACTTATCGGGCTTCCTCGATAGCCTACAAACGCCACTCGCGCGCACCTCGTCACTCCAAATATACTCGCTCGTTAGTTTGGATCTATCCGGATCTGGCTAGCGCGTAAACAGCAGAGCGCATGAGCGCCAAATTTTAATTGCTGCGTGTGTGCGATTAAGCAGCCCCCTATAATCTTGTGCAGTCTAGACGCATTTGGCCGACGGCCAACTTGCGATGTCGTGTTTGTATAAACATATATATACATTTTTCTTTGCAGGTGGGAGGAAGCGAGCGGGGATGGGAGGTGCACCACGTCACCGTCACGAGGGTACCTGGCTACGGCTTCGGCATCGCTGTCTCCGGAGGACGTGACAATCCGCACTTTACCAACGGCGACCCCGCCATCGCCATCTCGGACGTGCTCAAGGCCGGACCCGCCGAGGGAAAGCTACAGTCAGTTTATACATATTACACCCCTCTACTCTGCACCCCAAATCACGCATTCATTCAGCCGCGAGATAACGCTTCTCCCCCCTCGTTCCTCCTCCTCGATTCAACTTTCAGATTGTAAGAAACTGCTCCCGAGCTCCTTTTGCGTTATGTAAATGTCGGGGCTAAAAATATCGATGAACGACAGCTGGCTATTTTCGGCCACGTTAAAAATATCCACTCTTTCGACCGTGTTTGACTAAATTTGAAATTAAAGCACTTGAAAATGGCACGCAATCGAAACTAGGAGCAGTTTCTTACTTGTTATCGCGTAAAGATCGTTGACCGACTTTTTGCGTCGTTATCGTTGTTGACACAGAGTGAACGACCGCATTATCTCGGCGAACGGGGTGTCGCTGGAAGGCGCCGACTACGGGGCAGCGGTTCGCGTGTTGCGCGACTCGGGCTCGACGGTGCTGCTGGTGGTGAAACGCCGCGCCGGCACCACCGTCTCGCCGGCCAGTCCCAAATCCGCCAGTCCCTCGCACCTGCACCAGCAGCAGCAGCAGCAGTTTCAGCAGCAACAGACGGGCAGCCCACTCATGGGGCCCGGGGGCGCGCTCCCCGCCATTGGCGGCTCGCCCATCCACAGCCAGACTCATCGGCTCAGCTTGACGCGGCCCAGCAAGAAGGACGACTTTGGCATCGTGCTCGGCTGCCGGCTGTACATTCGCGAGGTGACGCGCGAGGGCACCGGCGCCAAAGTCGGCGACCTCGTCACACGCATCGCCGGCGTCTCGGCCGACAACATGAGCCTCAAGGAGGCCCGCAAGCTCATGGACCAGAGCAAGGAGCGGCTGTCGCTGGTGGTCAGCCGCGAGCCCCTCTCCGACTCGTCCGACTCGTCGCTGCAGCAGCAGCTCTACCAGCAGCAGCCCTTGCAGCTGCAGCAGACGCCTGGCAAGGGCCAGCAGACCCAGCAGCCAGACTACCAGTCGTCGCCGGCCTACAGCAGTCAGAATCTCTACGTGCCGCCGCCCACGAGGCAGCAGCAGCCGCCCCTCTCGGCGAGCATCGACGACAAGAGCAACCTGGCGCCACGAGGCCGCTCGCGCGGCCCCCTCATGGACGTGTCGCTGAGCCAGCTGGATCTGCCGGCCACGCCGACGCAGAGTCAGGCGATCGAGCCCCCCAGGCCCCCGCCGCCTCGGCCCGAGGACTATTACAGCTCGCGCCGACAAATGTACGAGGAGGACCCGCTGCTGCAAAGGACCGGCAAACAGCAGCAGCAGCAGCCGATGCCCGACCCGCGCTTCATCACCTTCCAGAAGGAGGGTTCGGTGGGGGTGCGTCTCACGGGCGGCAACGAGACCGGGGTCTTTGTCACGGCTGTGCAGCCGGGCAGCCCAGCGGCGCTGCAAGGCCTCCAGCCCGGCGACAAGATCCTCAAGGTCAACGACATGGACATGAAGGGCGTCACTCGCGAGGAGGCCGTGCTCTTTCTGCTCAGCCTCCAGGAGCAGATTGACCTCATCGTGCAGCACCGCCGTCACGAGTACGAGCAGATTGTCGCCTCCGGCAAGGGCGACTCTTTCCACGTCAAGTGAGTTGTCGTTGTTGTGTCTCTTGATCGAGCGTTATTCGACACTAATCATTCTCGAATTTTTGCAGAACCCACTTTCACTACGAGAACCCGGAAAAGGGCGAGATGAGCTTCCGCAGCGGCGACGTGTTTCACGTGGTCGACACGCTGCACAACGGCGTCGTCGGCTCCTGGCAGGTCTACCGCATCGGCAGAAACAACCAAGAGGTGCAGAAGGGCATCATACCGAACAAGGCTCGCGGCGAGGAGCTGGCCACGGCCCAGTTCAACGCCACCAAAAAGGAGATGAGCGCCAACGAGAGCAGGGGCAGCTTTTTCCGAAGGAGAAGGGGCAGCCATCGCCGCTCCAAATCTCTCGGCAGGGTAAGCTAATTGTTCTTCTAGTCCCTATATCATCATTTCCATAACGTTGCTCGTCCACTCGACAGGATCATTGGGACGACGTTGTATTTTCCGACAGCGTCAGCAAATTTCCGGCCTACGAACGGGTGGTTCTGAGACACCCGGGCTTCATCAGACCCGTCGTTCTGTTTGGGCCCGTCGCCGATTTAGCTCGAGAAAAGTTGCTCAAAGACTTTCCAGACAAATTTACGTCGCCTCGTAAGTCAACATTCTCTCTTTCGCGTGAACAACTAGGTAATTAAAGCGATTTTCTCGTCACAGAAACAGAAAGTCAAATAGAGGAAGGCAGTGGAAAGAGCACGAAAACATCTGGAATCATACGCTTGAGTGCCATCAGAGAAGTCATGGATCGAGGAAAGCACGCGCTACTGGATATCACGCCAAACGCTGTGGATCGTCTGAATTACGCCCAATTCTATCCGATTGTCATATTTCTAAAAGCAGAGACGAAACAAGTCATCAAAGAAATGAGAGCTGGCATACCAAAGTACGTTGTTCTCCGCATTTAATTAACGAGTTGTTTGTCTAATCGAGATACGGGTTACAGGTCGGCACACAAGAGCAGCAAGAAATTATTGGAACAGTGCCAGAAACTGGATAAAATTTGGGGCCATGTCTTTAGTGCCGTAATAACGTTAACTTCGCCGGAATCTTGGTATCGAAAATTGAGAGAGCTGATTGATTGGCAGCAGCAAGGCCCCCTGTGGATGAGCCAAACGAAGGTGAGTAGTATTTGCCTCAGCAACGTTACGAGAACAGTCTTTAATATTCGATTGACTTTTTTTTTTGCTCAAATAAATAATGAGCTGGGTCGGCTGTCTATTTGCTTATCGCTGTTTGCAAATTAAATTAGCTGTAAAATAGTGTGTGTTTTCGAGATTGTTTTTCCGCATGCTATTTTTATCCGATATATCGACTGGGAGACATTATTATTATTATTCGCGAATGCGTAAGATTGAGCAATCGGCGGCTTACGCAACGGATACCTACTCTTTAAGAGATGGTTTCGTTTTATCGCGAGAAAAACATGGCATACATATATATATTTGACGTCTGATGGTGTCGGTTGTAGCCCATAGAAATGGTGTCGGATCTCTACTTGCAACCCTTCCAACTCTATCGTGCACCAACGCCAATCGTATCCTACGACACAAGTGCTGCTACTTTCTACGAGTGCAACAACAACACCAATGACCTCCGAACCGTCTACTCATCTCCTGCACTCGCTCCCATCTCCTACGACTTCCCGTCGTTCTACAACTCCACCTCCAATGTCATTCACGAGCAATTTTTCGGCTACATATGAGATTTTCTTCTCGTCCCCCATTCACCCCATTTTTATCTGTTTTTATTTTTATGTTTGCCATTATTATTCGTTGCTTTCGCAAGATTCATGCACTACTCGAATATCGCACTTTACTACTACTATACATTACTGCGACTCGGACGTACTTTTTAGTGTAGTATCCTTTCACAGCACGATACAACATGTGCAGATGTGTATGATTTTTTGCTCTTTTTTTTACGACTGTACAGCATGTTTTTTTACTTTGTGTTTGCTTATTAGAAATTTTTGTTGTTGTTTTGCTTGATTCATTGATAGCTATATACGTAAGAGTAGCGTAATCATTGTTATTGTGTGTCTGCGCGAGTGTACGAGAGAGCGTGTGCATAAAAAAGTATTGTCGTCCCTGTGGAGAGTGAGAGTATGAATGTAAATAAATGCTGTGTTGTTGTTGTTGTTATTGTCACGCTGTTGTTGGCGTAGCCGGAAGAGGCTCTCTCGGATGACTTCCTGTTCCCGATGACTTCACGCCTGTCCTACGCTTCCTCCCCGGAGAGTGACCTGGAGCTGAGTTCCGCGCCTCCCCTTCCCGGCGCCCTCGGAGTGCCGTCGCGGCTCAAGAGCAGCTCCGACCCGAGCATCGCCACGCAGGACGACGCGGTCGCGCCGCCGCCCTACACCAGCAGCTACCAAGTGTCCCAGCTGCTCCAGTCCCTGGGCAACGAGCAGCATTTCGTCACCGAGCCCGTGCTTCAGCAACAGCAGCAGGCCTTTGAACAGCACCGTCGCCGCTCGCAGCACCAGCACCAGATGCAGCAACAACAGCTGCAACTGCAGCAGCAGGCACCGCCGGATCTCCCGCCGCGGCTCGATCGCAACAACAAGCCGACGAGCCCGGCCGCGCGGATGGGCACTCTGGGACGCTCGGCGCAAGAGAGGCTCATCAACAAGACCGACTCTGTCCTCGAGATGGCCAATTACATCAACGCCACGCCGCACAGGGCCAACGCCTCGTCTCTCGAGAGGACTCAAGCTAAAGCGGTAATTTTCTCGAATCAACGGCCTTTTCAATGTCGTTTAGCGCCGTAATAGCCGCCGCAGACTTTCATTCTTCATTTTTTTTTCAATGTCTTTAATTTGTCCAACAGGGAAGCTACGATAGCATGTCCTCTTACGACTCGTTTAATACAAACGGCGTGTCCTATTCGACGGGCAATACCTCGACCGGCCGACTTGGGCCCAACGTCCCGGACGATCTCAAGAGCAGCAGCATGGCGGGGACCGCGAGGCCCCACGACCCCTACAGGTTCACCAGGTCCACCGCGATACCCGTGCAAGAGACGCAGTTGCGAACCGACTACGCCAAATACAGGTGAGGATCAGGTCGACGAGCGTTTCACTCGTGTTGTTTTGCGACAAACTGTATTATTTGCGTGTGTTTTAGCCGCGCGGGCGACTACAAGCCTGTGCCAGCTCCGCCGGGAAGCGGTAAGCCGAGTGGAACGTATAAACCGGTGCCGCCTCCGAAACCAAAAAATTATCGACCACCCCAGCAGGCCATCATTCAAGACGAGAATGGCGGCGGTGCCAATCTGTACCAGCACGCCAAGAGCTACTCCATGGGCACGTCGTCGCACATGTACAACGGAGTGAGTGCTCGCGAGGCGGCTGCCGGCTCGGACGACAATAATTGTCTCGTTCGCGAGTCAATTGGCCGCGATGCGCTGATTAATTTGGCAAATTGCGCTTTGCAGGCGGTGGAGAACGGGGGCGTGAGCGCGCAGCGCAACAGCGGCCAATACTACTACAACATATCGCCTCCCAGCCGAAATATGCAAAACGACAATTACTCGATGAGCGGCGGCGGCGGCGGCGGCTCGAGTCACGCGCATAATCACGCCAGTCCTGCCAGTATGTCGCACAACCACGGCATGTCGCACGCCATGTCGAGTCCGCCAATGACCTCGCACTCCCACAGCAACAGCTCCGGCCAAATTGGCGTGGCGCACAATCGCAATAACACGCTGGCGATGAATGGCCACAGCCACAGCAACAGCCACAGCGGCGTCACTCATCAAAACTCCACAGCCGCCAACAACAATCACAATAGGGAATCCAGTGGACTCGATTTGGCCGGCAGTAGAGAGCAGCGGGGCAGCGCGTTCGAGCTCTACCGGAAGCCATTGCACCATCACAATATGAGGTGAGCAGCGACAACGTACATCGTCTCTACCTAATAATTGCCAACATCCCGTAACTCGCAACTAATTCATTATTGAATAACCTCGAGCGTCGGCAATGAACGATAATTATTAAAATAATTAACACTGGACTTTTGGTGACGGCCAATTACGCAGGACCAAGGGGATGGCACGAGGTACGTTTGGTAGTGAGGGTGGTGTACTGGAAGGGCCAGGAGGCGTTACCCTGATAATACCTCCTGGTGCCTTGTCACCAAACACTCTACAAGAGCTCTACTTTAGTGTTACCGATGCTAATGCTATCGAATTGCAAAGCGATACTCGTGGCCCTCGCTCTTCACTATCGCCTCCCATTCACAATGGTGAGCTACTAAATCCAGGCAATTGGTGGCGGTTATCTAATTCTAAAAATTCTATGAAGCTTTTTACAATCAGCGCACTCCTGACTCGATTCACTCGTAGCGCACATGTCAAAATTTTTTCCCTTCCGTGTTGCAGGTGAATCCATGCTCAGTCCACTCGTGGAATGCGGACCAAAGGGCCTCGAGTTTCGAAATCCAGTCGAGCTTAGAATTCCCCACAAGGCCACACCAGCTCATCGGCTCGCTCTGAATGCCACCGATACCGAAGACAATACCAGCACCGATTGGTTGAACGTTAAACTGCCAGGTCCAACATCGGACCACATTATCGTACGACTTGATCACTTTTAATTCACCCTTTTGACATGCATTCACTTTTTCTCTGGAACCCATAGCATTTACTTAAACCTTGTCGATTTGACGTGCCTGGTAAAGATGATTTGTCAAATTTCGACTTTTGTTAAAATTATATGACCAAAATAGGAACGTCACGCTTTCATTGTTGTGATAAATATTATTTTTTTGTTACTTTTGAAATATCTTTAACAGGACGCAAATCAAGAGTATGAGAATCAGCATCAAAGTCTGAATTATTTATAGAAATTTAATCTTTAGCAACAAAAAATACTAGGAGATTTCATAGCTACTTAGATACATTATCGGTAGTTGTTTTTTTTTTGACTTGATTTGCATTTACACGACGATACCACCTGTAAATAGTGGTTAGCGAGATTATTATACCAAAAGAGCAAATACACTCCGATAATTGATAACACGTTGCTCAGCATTTATTTGACAGTCATGACATTGAACGTAAATAGCGTTACTCATAAGCATATGCTGATTGTGATTTTTGTTTTTTTTAACGATACTTTCTTATTTTTTTTATAACTTGCGAAAATGTTGAATGGTTTTTCAACGAAAGATCTCAGGATCATTTATAAAAAGAAAAATAATTTGTCTTAATTAATAATTTGTGGTTTAATGTAATTTGATTTCCGGAAATTTTCCTAGTCCCGCATGTCTTGAATCATTCTGCATAGATAAACATTATTGGTTCAGATTAAGCCACAAACTATTGATAGCGCTTAACGTTACGCAATAATTGATATAATTAGAGCCATAGAAATAAGATTTATAATGAAATTTTAAAGAATACGTATATAGTAATGAATCAAGTTGACATTCAACGAATCTCAAATATATTTATATATTGGAAAAGGTTGAATCTCCACAATATTAATATTTCTTGTTAAAATATAAGTATATTTTTATGACAAGTCTTCCAAGATTACAATTTGCAATAACATGAGATTTCTGAACATTGAAAAAGAGAAATACTATTCAAGTGTCGCAAGCACTCGTAATTAATGACTAGAAATAAATATGTAAATACATACATAATGAACAAAAAATCTATTTACATCGTTGAATAATGAATCTCTTTAAATTTTCTACTCGCTAATATCCTTGTTGAATAACTTTGTAAACTGTACTATTGAATTTGAATCCAGCAAATAAATAATTTTCATTCATGTGACGAAAAGGTGTTAAAACTTGAATATCGTCGGCCCAATACGACATCTTTTGTTGAAACATCTAAACGAGAAGAAATGATTAGTTTTCACCTATTAATTTTTTATGTTCAATTATCGCCTTACCCCGTAGAACATGTATTCATATATGTACAGCCAACCATCTTTCGTAGTTGTAACAACGAAAACATCGCTCTGTCCGAAATCTAAAAATAAAAAAAGCTCATGTTCTTTCTGATTTTTTAACTAGCAGTGGTCTTTTCAATGAGTATTACCTCCGCTATAGAAAACTCCCAGAGAAGTTGTTCGAGACTGGAAGAATAGAATTTGATAGTCTACAAAAGTGTCGGAATGATCCTCGTAATTAAATATTTGCAAAGCTCTGACGTCTGGGTTGCTCAAAATGACAAAAGTCTTTTCGTTGGAGCTGACTGACGCAATGTACTTGCTGCCACCTGTTGCGAAAGTGCGGATCATCTGAAACTATGTTGGGCGCGAAAGTTGTGGCACTTTATGTAACTTGTTGATTCGAATTTCATAAAAAAAAAGTTCACGCTTATAAGTATATCTGTAACTATACCTGCCGAGTTATCGGATTGAATCGTAAAAGTAAGGATTCCGCTCTTCCTTTCACGCAGCCAATTAGAACGTGTATTCCAACTTTCGGAATTTGGAAAACGTTAATACTTTTAGCTCCGTCCGTTGGGATCCTTTGAACCAAAAATGGCTTTCCGTTTGTCAAATCAAACTGGTACAGCAGAGAGTCTGTCGCGTGAGTTTTTGTTTCCTTGTTGTAAAATATCGCCATAATCAGGTACAATTGGTCTGCATAAAAAATAAAGTAGATGGAGTACAATTTTTCGTCATATTGCGTTGATCACACTCACCGTCAACCTGAAAAATTTGAGCGTCCGAAACATAGCCATTTACTAGGAGCGAGGGTGTCTGCCTCAAAATCTCTCGATATTCATCAAATTTGAACCAAAATATCTTTGAATGCTCGTCAGCAGACGTTGAGCATTGTTGGCTGTACGACGCGGAACTGCTGATAATTTTCAAACCATAAGACCCCTCGGGAAGATAAAATGAGTTGCTAACGTTATTCGCGTTTTCCTCCTGAATTTCATATACTCCCGATGGCAAAATATCGATGACGTACTGCTTTCTACATAAACAGTCGCTTCGCAAAGCACAAAGTTTGGGTTCTTCTGCTGTGACAATCTCCAGTCGAGTTTTATTTTTTACCGTTAGACTTTTGATGCTTTGTACCCCAGCTAAGTGCCAATTGAGTTTTCTCTCCTCTTCCAAGTAGAATACGCTCGCCGCAAAACTTTCTTTCTCAATTTCAGCGGGAGAAGTCTTGAGCAAAAAAGTTTCTTTGCTCAAGGTATTCTTTACCAATCGATTTGCCAAATCTATCGTTTCGCTCGGATGCTCAAATCCATTGATTTCTTCGGAAACACTAAGGTTGCCAGACATTTCGACTTTGCCCTCAAATATCTAATTTAAATAATAAGTAAAAAAAAAATTACTAGACTTGAGATACTTGAAAAAAAAAGAACCTACCAAACTTCCGAGAATATTGGCATTCGCGCCATTCAAAACTGCATTTTCGTAGATTGAATCAACTAGGAAGTCGTTTATTAGTGGCGCTTCTACGTTTTGCTCCACAGTGAGTTTCGAACTAAATATTTTATTCCCGTGAACCATAATGGGTATGCCGTCGGTACTAATTTTTATTAAATTTTCCGGTACCACTTGGTTCACCGATGCGACGACAGTATCGTCTACGAGATGGAGTGAATTAGAAAAAAAATGGATCATTTTTGGCTAATTGGAAAAATTAGCTATACGTACTCAATACTCGAACCGAATGCATAAATTGTGCATCGACAAATATTTCTTCATCTTTGTTCACGGTGACTCGACGCTTGATGAAATCGTCAAAGTCAATCCCGTCGAGCTTTTGAAGCGAAACGTTGCCATCAACGTGTAAATCATGAAAGTGTAGATTTTTCGGCATTTTTTGGCCGACAACTGCAAGTTGCTGCAGCGCAACTCCGTGGACGTTGTTTTTCGTGAGCAAACGGCCAATTTCCACCGTATCGAGAAAAGTGATATCGGCCGACACGAGTTCGGCTTTATCTTTTTGAACAAGCTGCAAAGCGATTCGACGAATGTCAAGGCCATTGACGTATTCGATATCGATATTGCCATCTACTTGGAGATTGCTGGCCATCAGTCCTAGTTTGAATATTTTGGTGCCTCTGATGGTTATCGAATCGCCGCTATCGACAACCGTATCGGAAATAATCTCGCTGATTTTTCGGGAAATCTCGGAGCTGCCGCCGTTACTCAAGTAGAGCGATTCCACGACGACGGGCTTTTCAAAAGTAATTGGACTGGCAACGAGCTGACGCTCGTGCTTCGTGACCGCGTTATCAAGTAAATGAGTTAAAGAACGCAAATCGCTTGACGCCTCTTCCCACTTGACGTCGGCCTGTACCAGTAAATTGACCATGCTGTTGATCGGTAGGCGGCGGAGCCTTCTTTCGAGCTGAAATTTTTTTTCACATAATCACTGTATATGAGCAATTCCACAAAAAAATTGACATAATTCGGCACCGTTTGATCGTAGGATGATACCTTTTTTTATGCCTTCCTAAAGTTCTATAAGTAATGACAAATTTTGCGATTTTCACGGTAACTAATACATATTTTAGGATAAAAAACGCCTATAATATTTTTTCAGTAATTCCTATACGATAAAATAAATAGCACCATCTCTTATCTACGTGAAAAAATACATTGAAAACATGTATTGCATTATTGAAAATAATGTTTGGTTGCTCCTCAATCTCAAAGAAGTAAAAATGTTGGATTTGTGCACTTGCAATTGCCCCGTCCCTGACTGATTAGTCCATCTAATGCATTTATTTACTTGGGCTTTGTCGGGCTACTTCAAATTATTTTCAACAATGTGATGCATGTTTTCAATGTATTTTTTCACGTAGAATACGATTATGCTATTGGTTTTAGCATAGGGATCGTCACAGAAGCACTAGGAGCGAAAATATGTATTAGTTACCGCGAAAATCGCAAAATAATTGTCATTACTTTTAAAACTTTAGGAGGGCATAAAAAAAGGTATTCATCCTACGACGTGGGCACATTTTTTTCCGATTCTACACACCAAATAGTTTGTAAAAATGGCTTCCATTAGTGCGTGCCCCTAATATGAAAATTCGGGCAAACGGTGCCGAATTAATTATTGCAGTTTTTTTTTTTGTGGAATTGCTCATATAAGTATCGCGGTCGAGAGAACGAAACGACGAATACTTTTAAAAAAAATACAGTTTATATAATACCTTTGAGACATTTTGTCCATTGAAAGTTTGGCTGGTGACATGTCCGTCAACGTGGAGGCGAGAAAAAGACACATTGCCGTAAATCACCAGCGGCCCATCAACGTAGATCAATTTGGATAAGTCCAAGCCGTTTATCGCGTCGGCTGTTAGATAATTCATTTGCGCGTCAATGAACGTGACTCGTTCGCCGAGCGTTTGCCGCTCGGCTCGCGATAGCGCGCCAGCGAAAAAATCATAGTCAAGTTTTTGCCCGTTCAGAAGGTTGACCTCGAAATTTTCCACGACAGTCAAGTTAACGAGGCTTTTAATTTCCATCAAGCTCGACGGATCAGCATCTCTCATGCGGCTGATGTAATCACGCGCTTCCTCGTCATTAATTCGATCGACTTGCAGGTCTCCTTCAATCGTAACTCGAGCCTCGATCGTCACCACCTCGATCGAGCTGTTTGCACTCGACAGCTCTTCCAAACTCGCTAGCGCTCTTTCCAAATCTCGGCCGTTGAGTTTGCCCACGCTCACGTTTAGCGATGTCAAGTGGAGTTTGTCTAGAGACAACCGATTCGGCAGACTCGCGTTGTGATCGGTTCGCAGTGCAGCTCCAAATTCAGCGATGCTCTTTGAATTGAGACGATCAACGCGAAGCTCGTCGACTCTCATCTCCGCGTCCACGCGAACCGTCTCGAATTCAAAGTCATCGGGAAGTTGCGGCAAATCGCTCGGTCGCATTATCGACTCGATCGGAATGCCGTTGTACTTGTCGGCCAACAGCGTGTCCCGCACGGCCAAGTGTCTCATGCGAACGGCTCGGCGAAAGGTCAGACGATCATTGGTTTCCTCGACGAAACCGGCCAGTTCTCCTCCACTTTGGCCGACAACGCCGTTGAAGTGGAAATTGGCAAAAGTCACGTTCTCGAGGTCGTCCAGTTGGCTGGAGTCGGTGTAGAGAAAGTCGTGCTCGGCGAGGTCGTTCAAGTAGCGGCAGTCGAGTCGATCTATCGAAGCGCCTCTCCGAAGGGTGATGGGCGCCTCAATCAGCTGGTCGGTCGACTTGGTCCACGAGTCAGCCATGAGGCCTCGGCGAAGGTTTGCCCTCAGAGGCTCGCCACTGATGTTTAGCGCCGTTTGCTTCTCGAACTCCAAGTTCTTCACAAACACATGTCCGTCGATGTAGATCTGATCGTAGACTTGGGTGGGATGCGTCAACGGTATCGCGATGTTTTCATTGACGATCAACTCGTCCGTTATAACGAGCTTGGCCAGAGTCAGTTTGCCTGCGAGCAAATCGCTGGTTATTAGTCGAATAATTACGCGAATACCGCGCATGTATTATTCAACGCGCAAATTACCTTTGATAACGTTTTCTCTCGACATTCTAGCGGCTCCGTCAATTGGAACGCCGTTGATTTTTTCCACGTACAACTCGTCAACTTCCAGCTTATCGATAAACACGTCTTCTAGGCTCTGATTGGACGGCCTGGTTATTAAATCCGATGACGAGACGTTATTCACTTTGCCGCTGTACAACCGCGCCACTTGCACGATACCTTCGTAGCGCACAGTACCTGCTTACAAAACAAAATACAATCTCGCCAATTCACAATGAAAAAATTAATCTTTACCTCTGATCGTTTGCTCTTTTCCGATGACAAAGACATTTTCAAGGAAATCCTTCCAATCAATGCCGTTGATGCGTCGCGCGTTTAGCTCTTTCATTATCAAGTCCGATTCAATGACAATCGTGTCGTCGTCGACGATAATCGATGAGCCATTGGTATTTTTCAAATTGACAATGCTGCTCCTCGCTGAATCATTAACTTGCATCCAATCTAAAATAATATGTCATTGGCCGTTTTATTCGCATTGCTTTATTGACGACACGAGAAATACTTACGATCAAAACCATAGCCGCACAGCGATGATACGCTCAGCTCGTCGATGCTCACTTTTTGGACGTTCAAAGCCGTGGAAAATTGCTGATCGATGCCGGAAATTAGATAATTTTCTAAATCAGCACGTTTGCCATTGATGTAATTTGCCTTCAGACTGTCTATGCGAAGCTCTTCGATGCGAACCTCACTTTCGACGCTCACGTTTCCCGACAGACGAGCTCCCATTTTCAGCATATTATCCTTCAAGGTGCTCACATTTTGCTCCAATTTAATTAATTTTTCCTTCATTTGCCGAGGACTCGCGATTAATGTCGCGTTGTGCTGCTTGCGAAATTTTACTGAGGATATGTTTCCACCATTCATTTTCAAATCACCGATATGCAATGTTTTGCCAGACTCGTTTGATTGAGCCATCTGATAATGATTTATAGCCGCTCCTCTCGAATCTAATGCGCCCTTCAATTCCCTCAAGCATGCCCATACTTTTGCCCAACTATCCACAATAGCATCTGAAAGATTCAACAGCTCATACAATAATCTCTCTTGTTTTTTTTTATTCCAATTGAATCCAATTATATAGTTACCCGTCTGCTCTACGCGCAGATGAAGCTGCCAAAGCTCCGTTTGGAATGTGCCGTCGGCATTCATTTTTACTAAAAGCAACATGATTGCATCTTTGTACTTCCAAGCTGTAATTTCAATTACGCGTTGTCCGTTCACCAATGCCAGATCTGCCAAGTGTGTAGCTTCTTCATCTTTTATCTTGTAGACGCATAGCGCATCCTGCATTGAAATTTAAAAAAGAAATTATCAACGAATAATCAAAGATGAAAATTTTTCTAAAAGTTTCTACTTTTAATGATTACCAGATAACTGAAAAACAGCAGTGTTTCATCATCGATTTGCACTATGCGTATTTGATCAGCGGTTGGCTGTATATCTGGTAAATTCGCCAACGTTTCGAAACCAGCACCTTTGTCAAATTTAATAATTTACCAACAAAATGGTCCAAAAATTACATAATTAATATAATTGCGGGTGTACCATTCCAGCGCGATATTTCAGCCGAACCCATAGCATCGAGTGTCAAAAAGAATTGTCGATTGGCGTAATTGTAAGGATGAATCGACACAACGTCATCCACATTCGCGTGGCTCAGTCGTCGAACCTCATTTCTATCGTTCAGTTGGTAAATAACGCAAGCGCTGTTATCAAGAGTCGCGTCAGCATTTTGCTCAACTGTAAACATTATGACTGTCGATCGGCCGTTTTCAAAAGTGACGACAGACTTTGGACTGCTAATGACAATGTCGTCGACGCTAATCATACGCGTCCCATTCCACTGATATATCCTGCGGTGGGTGATAAATCAAATCGTTGAGAGTAAAAAAAAAAGGACAGCAGTCGAGTGCTATCGATCCAAAACTTACTTGGAAGAAGGTACTGCTCCATTGGCGTAATAATAATCATCGGAATCGTAGGCAATAACGAGATGGGGTTTGTCGGCGTGGCTGAAAAAAGCTGCATCGATCGGAAAGAGACCGGGATACTCGATCGATTGCTCGTGTTGAAAGCTCGAAATGTTGACAGCTTGATAATGAGTGCAATAACTCGGTTGACAGACAATGATAAGTGACAGCAGGGGGCTCCGAAAATAGGTCTGAAAATGGGCGCGGAATGTAAATAAAGATTAAATAAAGTGCTGCAGCAGCGACGAGCGAGTAAATAAGAAAGCTGAGCTGCCGGCGCGTCATACCTTAATGAACTTGATGGGTTGATTCGGAGAGGCAAGATTCAATTGATGCTCTTCTCGTGTATTATTGGCTTCGTCTAAATTTAACGTAACAGACAACACTTGCCGACGCTCGTCGATGATGAACGTCTCATCGAAAAGATTTACTGCCAGAGGCTGCTGCTGCTGATGATGACTCGACCTGCTCCATAAATTTTTCCACTTTCCGGCTGAAGCCGCCGTCTCGTCCATCCAAATCTCATCGTTGGCTACTACTCCGAAAATTTGATTGAAATCCGATAAAATTTCAAGTATAGGAGGAGTGTTTAACTGCTTACCTGCCGCGTAGCCCTTATTGTTGAGAATCTGCTCTAATCGAAAATTTATGTAATCCTCGCTTGACGACATTGGCCTGGCGACATGTCCAAGCGCACAATTATTAGACCAAACATCATAAACGACCAATGACAACAGCAACAAATCCAATAGAAAAGGCATTTCGAACAATTAGAAAGGAAAAAAAATTGAAGAAGCGGCGAATCAACGAATTGCTATACTGTATATCAACGCTGCGATGCGCGCGACACTGACTATAATATATCGAGCTCATTTATAATTTTGTTGTCGAAATCCAATTGTATAGCTATTCGCGTTTGTTTTGGTAAACGCGCTACGACTGCGCATCTTATACACATACACACGTTTATCGTCAATTTCTTTGCGGATAATTTGAAATTTGGCGCTCTTGTTAATTATGAAATAATCTTGCTGCATATTAGAGTGCAAAAAAAAAAATTAAAGTGGCGACAGCTGCGAGCACATGAACAGCGAGAGTAGTCGTAAACAGAGAAATATTAATCATAGTCGAGATGCGGGGAATCCACTCTATAAATAAAAGCTCTTCCTTCTTTTTCGGTTCGCCATCAGCACAATCGATCTTATATTAGTTTCAGGTGTGTTTGAAGTAGGTTAGTCGATTTTTTTTTCATTGTTGACCGCAGCCACGCGTCATTGTATGTATGATCGCACTCCGCGACGACACGAGTCGTTGCTCTCTGTCTTTTGTGTTGGAGCTTGCAAGGAGCGCACTGCGGTTAATGCGACGTAATTTGAGCTGGGCTTGCGCCGACCGAAATGATGCTTCCTGTCGGGGCGTTATTATGGAAGCGCTTTTATCTCACCGCAGTCCAAAACAGCTTTTGTCTAGTTATCAGTTCAAGTGACAACGACGAGATCATTATCCCTCGGGATTCCAGTGCTGGGTAATTCTTGGCTATTTCAATCACTCTGAAACATTGATATCGTTGATTTTTTTTCAAACTTGGCACACTTGTTACTTATGCAGAGGTCAACATGTGTGTACAGTTTGAGATCAAAATGTTGATTATCAGCTGAGTTATCAACAGTGGAAAAATTTTGAGTTTTTTTTTTTGAAACGCGATATCTCGGTAGCTATTAAAGATATCGGGACGATCTTTTTTTGAAA
>JAWWMK010000001.1:13304600-13356833 GCA_035047105.1 Galeopsomyia nigrocyanea
AACAAGTGTGCCAAGTTTGAAAAAAATTGAAGATATTAATGTTTCAGAGTGATTGAAATAGCCAAGAATTACCCTGCTGCAGTTTGATCAATTATCAATTTTTAATTATATTAAAAAAGCAAGTTGAAAAGGTTCGATCGCGCCGATATGTTGAGAAAATATTTAAAACAACTTGCGCATGAATCATTTAGAATTTGCGATCGTAAGATAACGTTATAAATATATATCAATTGTTGTTGTTTATATCGAGTGCTACACTTTTCGCTCTTTCTCTCTCCCGCCTTTAGATATGCATAATGCTTTTATATATTATATCATAAAACTTTTTAATCCAGACAATATCCCAAACATTAAATGCACATAGAGACGCGTTCGACAATTGAAAGTTATATGACAATCGCGCATGCATGAATAGGCATGTGGCTAGATTTTCGAAAGAACTGAGTAAATTAACATGCATATCCATTATCCATAGATAGTAAAATGTATATATTAACACCGTTTGTCTGCAAAACTGCAAGTCTTGAAACGCAATCGATTGCATTTCACTTTCGTACCCATGCATGTAATTTCGATTGAGTCTTAGATAAGCCGCGACGCAATTATTTATCAGTGCACATTGCTTCTTATCGTGTCGTTTTCTCCTATTTGTTTATTAAATTTATTTATTTATTTTTATCTATGATCGCCAATATTACTAATGAAACTGATTGCAATTAAATACTAAACACAGATATACACTTATCACTACTGAATGTACTATTCCAATTCAATTATATAATTGCCATATGCATACTTTAGCAATAATCATTTCTTTTCATTCATCACCTATGCGACAGTTACATAATATATACGTTAATAGTTGTACTACTTTTTACTTTTTACACTCAAAATTATGAAAATTCAATAAGACTCGTAACGTTAAATTTAATGACCAATTTAGATTTATTTAAAATTATTTTTATTTCGACTATTTGCCGAGTAGCGGCGTGGCGTGAGCTTTAGTTGCGCGAACCGCGTCCGCGCGTCTTTCTCCGCCTACAACGTATAACAAACACTTACACCTGACCGGCTCCAATTTAAGTTTTAATCAGCTTTACGTTGCTCCATTATTTTATAACGGTTTTAATGTAATGTTGGAAAGTTACTTAATGCTATAAAAGACTGAATTTTATGCTACGTGTGGATTAAGTATTCTCAAAAGGTAAAAATTTAATTTTTTGAGGTTAAATTTCATCAACGAGTATACAAGCATTCAAAAATTGTTTTTTTACATCATTTTATTTTAGAAATCATGGAGTCGCGTACAGAGTTTAAACTCAAGAGTCCTCCTACTGATGCCGTTTCAGCTGTAGAGTTTGGGCCGAATTCCACACAATTTTTACTCGTGTCTTCGTGGGACAGTACAGTACGGTTGTACGACATACAAACAAACACTTTGCGATTGAAATACAATCACGATCTACCAGTACTCGATGTGGCATTTCAGGTACGTAATATTTTGTTGATCAAGCTTCATTCAAAACACTCAACTCTTTTGTTTACAGGATGCTGTACATGCATACAGCGGTGGATTAGGCAAAGCTTTGAAAATGTACGACATCAACACAAATACAGGTACAGTTGGCTTGGTGTCATCTTTCCCATTGGTTATAACAAGCAGATGTAAAAACAATTGTTTTTTTTTTTCAGAAACGATTATGGGTACACACGAAGAGCCCATCAGAAAGGTAGAATATTGTCCTGCTGTCAATGCTATCCTAACTGGTGGTTGGGATGCTACGGTGAAATTATGGGATCCAAGGTCACCAACATGCGTAGGAAGTTACATTCAACCCGACGTAGTCTTGGCCCTTTCAGTTTGTGGTGATAAATTTGTTGTTGGCACGGCAAAGAGAAAGGTATGCATTTGGGATTTGAGAAATATGGCTGGCATGTTCCAAAGGCGAGAAAGCAGTCTTAAATATCAAACTAGGTGTATCAAAGGATTTCCAAATGAACAGGTAACAAAACACTATTATCTAACTTGCTAATTACTGATGAGTTACATGTTTACATCATTTCATATTTTGCTTCAGGGCTATGTTTTAAGTAGTATCGAAGGCAGAGTTGCTGTAGAATATTTAGATACCACGCCAGAAGCTCAAAAGAAGAAATATGCATTCAAATGTCACCGAATAAAAGAGAATAACGTGGAACACATTTATCCTGTAAATGCCATAAGTTTTCATTCTGGATATAACACATTTGCAACTGGAGGTTCAGATGGCTATGTCAATATTTGGGATGGATTCAATAAGAAGAGATTATGTCAATTCCATCGTTACAACGCCGGTGTGGCAGCTTTGAGCTTCAGTCAGGATGGCTCAGTTTTGGCAATTGGAGTGTCGTATCTGAATGAAGCCGAGATTCCACCCGGTGGAAATGACGAAAGAGAAGTATACATAAGATATGTGAACGATCAAGAAACTAAACCAAAATGAATTACATTCGCGGGCCACTCCATCAGAAAATCTCTATGAAAATTATGAATTGAACTCTAGAGTGTTTATTGCATTTGTATAAAGTTTTGTGAGTAAAAATGGATTTTAGAATAAGAAACATTCAATATTTTGTACATTGACATTACTTTTTGTAAGTAAAACATATGGTAACTGTGTAAAAAATACACTAATTTATTTATAAATTTTAACAAATTTATTTTCAATGAGTACAACTCGTAAAAACAAAAATTTTAGTACATTCCAAAAGCAGTTTATTTGCTATGGTTAGCTTTACACTATTTTTGAAATTAATTAAGTTGAAAGCAGGAAAGATAACGTTCATACATCAATGATAACATTAGCTGATATAGAAATCTAGAACAATATTTGTATAAAATTCGTTTAGGATTAAATAAACTTATTTTGTAAAAAAAATCATTATTGTCAATATTGCACATTACATGAAAGATTTTTTTTAAACAGACATTAAATTTTAGGAAACAATAAGTATACTAAACTAAAAGAGCCGTTGATTAAATTTAAAATCACATCAATTAAAACCATTAATCGAAAATAACATAAACAAACTTAAAAAAAACAGAAATATAAGCAATATATTTCTTGAAATAGCAAGTAGTAAAACTTAGGTAGAGTAAACATGCAATTTTTACAATTGAATTGACTTGATACTATAACATTATATAACAATTTATCAAGAGACCCATCGGCACGCACGCTCCTAATGCACACCATTCAACAATTTTTCCTCAATCAATCAGCCGCCTTGTATAAAAAGAGTATTCAAAAATAATTACATATCCACGAGCTTATATGTATAGGCGACGTCAATAAACTCTAAATAATCTACTGTTTATATAAAAAAAGGATTTTTAAATCTGTTCCAAATAATTTTTGGTCGGAGATTTAAATAAATCCAAAAATTCATTTGGAATCGATTAAAAAATCTATAAATTATATTACACTAAATTAATGAACCGACTTGAATTTGTAGACCTAAAAGTTAAATTTAATATGTATTTAAATTTAAGCTGATGTTTTTAATTTAAACTATACATAAAATTAAAAATGGCCATTTTGAATCACGTTAATGATTATTTCATCACGCGCAGCTGTACAATTAACACAAAACTCTTCTAAGTAAATCCTTTACCAAATCATAAGTAGCAAAACTAATTCCAACAGCAATAGGACCTTTTACCCAATTCATGCTTAAACCCTTGTAGAAAGACATAACACCATCTTCGCTGTAAAAAGTAACAATAATGAGAAATAATCATCACGTTGATAAAATACGTAAATGAAACGACTGGATTTGACGAAAACTCACGCGTAAATTTTTTTTGTCATAGCAATAACACCAAGTGATTGTTGATTTTTGAGCGAAGAGGTTTGCATTCTTCTGCGGACTATATCTAAAGGATAGCTACTAGCCTGACCAATCATTCCTGCTATTGCACCAGATAAAAGGCCAGACATGGCATTTAATCCAGGACTGTTGACTGTATAAACTGTAAATTAAAAAAAAAAACTTGATAAAGAGTAAAGCGAGGAAGCAATGGGAAACTTACCAGCAAACAAATTCTTGATTGTGTCATAGAAAAAGAAGCTACAGCCAGCATAAGGTATAACTCCTAAAATTGTCGGAGCAAAGCCATGATAAAAAGCTACTATACCTTCTGCTTGATAAATTTTAATGAAAACTTGTCTGAGGGTTTTGAATTCATCTTTTTGCGTTACAGCCATTTGAGCTCTTGCCAAGTCTAAGGGATAAGTTAAAGCTTGAGATGTTGTGCCGGCTAAAGCACCTGCCAGAAACCTTTTTTCTTTGCTCCTACAATGACATCAGTGAGTTGAAATTATTATCACGAGAATACAAGTGCTGTAACAATTGACGAGGAATAATAATTACGCTTCAGGCGCATCAACAATTAGTATCCTCTTCCACTGTTCATAAGCTGTGAATTGAATAGCAGCATATGGCACAATTCTGACCATAGTTGCACTATTTCCTCGCCAGAGACTCAACAGTCCATCTTTTCTGTAGGTTTGAATTAAAAAGTTGACTGCAGCTTGGGCAGAAAAAGGCTTCTGTGATATCTGAAAATTAATTTTTGTTCTGTCTAAAGGTGCTATTGAGGTTTTAGCTGCTCCTCCAGCCACAGCTCCAGCCGCAAGACTTGTCCAAACTCTTTGTGAATTTGTAATCTTTTCATTTTCAGAGGATATTTCAGGAACTAACTGCTTGTCCTGCAAGAATTGTTTTAAAATTATAGCTTGTTGCACTTGAAACCTACATTTAGCAGACTTACAGTGTCACCGTTGACTGGTTGAACTTGAGCAACTTGTAGAGAATGCGAAATCAGGGGGGAAATGGGATTGTTTATTGCAGTCAGCTGGACATTTGATCCAAGACTGCTCTCCATGTGTCCACTCATCTTTGATTGGTTCTGTTGACTCTTTCAACTTTATTTCAACTCTATTCATTTTTCATTTTTTCCAGAAAGGGGCACCACCTAGAATCATTAAAACTAGTATTATTTTTTGTTATTTCAATACTTGAAATTAGTTGCCCTGTATAAAAAAAGTAGAGAGCTAGGAGAGGGCAAGTAAAAGTGCACAAATACATGTTCCATGCAGCATGTGGTAATCTTTTCTAATTTATGCAGCAATGTCAAGATATAGAGCTTTATTACAAATTTTTTACAAAGCTACAAAAATCTACTTGGGTATGATTGTCAGGAGCAATTGAAGGGCAGCAATTAAAAGTGATGGTTCTATTAATCAATTTGTCAGTAATACATGCTTACATAATGGTCACAAATCAACCTCTAAATTAACCAAATAGTTCCATTGACAAGAATTTAAAGCATTGATACCATGAGACAGTATGCACAATGATTGATGCATTCTACTGCGTGCACTGGCTGACTTGCAGAGCATTAGGTAAGAAATGCATAAATCGTTCGAATGACTAACGCATTGTAAACAAAGAGAAAATTAAAAATTAAAGCGCGTCAACAATTCAGTTGCAAATCGTAGTCAACAACTATACTGCAGGCATGCGCGTAATGCGCGAGTGACTTGGCAGAAAGCAAACGAAAATGGGATTTATTTGAATAAAGTGACAATGAAGAAATATCGATGGTAATTAGATACAATTGGGAAATGGTTGAGCTTTGCTTACCTTGAGCTTTGCCCTTTGATGGGTCCACAAAGGTGATTGGTCGCGTAGAAATTAAGGGTACACAAGGAACGTAAGAAGAATCGCAATGACTACGTCATAATTAATGAACGATATCTAGTTGACAGAGATGTTTACGCGGGGCAGAAGCGCACCTTTGGAAGAAGCACTAAGATGGCCAAGTGTATAATGGAACAATGAAAGTTTGCGAGGCAGCTAGGTTCCTGCGAGCAGCAGCACTACAAGAACACTATCTCAAACACTATACCTACATTCTTGTTTACGTGGGACTGCCTAGGCGGCGGGGCCGCTCGCTCTCGTCCGAGGCAGCAGTCTCTCTCTCTCTCTCTCTCTCTCTCTCTGAAATCTTGAGTGGTTTGGACTTTGTTGTTGCTCTTTGGAGGCTGCTGTTATGCTCACGTCAGCTGTCTGCTCGGCGTGCTGAAAGCTGATCCTCTCCTCGCCCCGCGCGCCTGGCACGCGGGTGGGGTGGCGCCCGTCTACGCCGCAACCCACAATACGCATTCGCAAATGTTTTGCCCGTGATCAGGTTAGTAATCTTAGGTTAGTAATCGCTAGATAATAAACAGCGGACGCGATTAGAGCCTGCATAGCTGCACGGATATATGCAGGCTCTAGTCAATCTCATTCTATATTTGGCATAAATCTGCCCATATCGGGGGCGCGCGTGAGCTTCGTTATCTGCAGTGTCGTTATCTTGAAATGTACGTTTATGGAAAATTACGGAAAAAGTAAACAAGAATTTTGCGGTGAGGGTGTGTGTCATGCGTGTGTGTGTATTAGCAGACGAGTGCGCGCTACTGCAAGTTCGACGCAGCTCCGAGAGATGGCGGATGCTGTTGGTTGCCGCGCCGCGATCAAAGATTCTGGGATTCATCTGCGTGGACTGCATGCGTACGGCCACAGTGAGTGAGTGAGGTCTGCTCGTCTTGTCGCTCGTCTCTCTCTGTCTCTCTTTCTCGCCTTTTGCCTCGCGGATTATTATTGTATCGTTCGGCTCGTTTGCGACTTGCTCTATTGTTGAGTTGACTGCGCTCGCAAACGTTCGCTCAGGCCCAAACTAATCAACTGTAAGGGTCTTGTCGGCACGAGGTTCAGTGCAGTGGTATGTATAGCAACACTTTTTTGTATTTTTGGCAAAACTCACGCGACTGAAAGTACCCAGCTACCTTCACAGCTCAGATTTCATCTGCATGTGCTCGCTATCAACGAATTTAAAAGAAGATGGTGGGTATTCGTGGTCAGTGGTTGTGTGTGTAGTGTGTGATATGCAAGTACGTAGGTATATAAATCACTCCCAGGATTTAATGTCGCTCTATCTCTCTCTCGCTCTCGCAGAGCGGGCTCGACTTTGACGACACAGCGGGACGCCCGGGAGTAAACTCAGGGGGGTTCGATAGTTTTTGCTGCTGTTACGCACGTGCATCGTCAACGGCAGCAGCAGCAGTAGCTCAGAAAAATTCATCTCAAATGCAGCCTGCAGCAGGCTGCAGCCTTATCTGATCTGTCCTTGCCTCTTATCTGCCGACTCTTTCATCATTTTTGGTATTTTTCTGTTTTCTTGTTTATTTAATTTTTATTATTCATGGAAACCAGCGACACTAGAGTTGTTCGATTGTTGGGTATAAATATTACGCGCGCACGTCATTGCACCGAGTTCGCTGGACGTCACAACCTCGTTTTTTTCTCTCAACAATTACGTGATTTTGATCGGTGAACGTTGATTCGATTGCGCAAACATTATCCTTAATTTTCCTACAAACTGGTTCATTATAAAAGAAAAAAAAAAGAAGCGAAAAAAACAGTGCGGATGAAAAAGAAGCGACTATATTGAGTCTACTGCAGCACTGATGTTTACGCTAAAATGTAAGGCAAAGATAAAGCTGATGGGACGTTTTTACTATACTACTCGAGGAGAATGAAAAATCTGGTGTTTTTCATGCAGCGCGACTCATGTCAACGTGTAGAGAGAGATAAGACTTGTGTACGTGTTTTTCGAAAAGCATACGTATGTGCGTGCTCGATAAGTAATAGACAGCTAATTGATTCGGTATGCAACGACTATTCGTTTGCACAAGAGAGAGAGAGAGAGAGAGAGAGAGAGAGACGAAGACAGCGCGAGTGTCATTCTTATCCTGCTGTAATGCGCGAATGTTTTCGGTGAAACTCGCGCCAGTAGCCTGTCGTCGCATAATAGCGATGTACTTGCTTACTTTCCATCAAAAGCACGCGCGCCAGCAGCAAAGTGAGAACGGCCACGAGTTGTTCGTTTTTTTTTTCTCTCTCCATTCGTTACTTAACTTCCGCTAAACCAACTTTCACTATTCGCGAGCAGCAGTGGGAGAGCCGGGGACAGATTTGACCAGCGCGCACTTTCCATTCCCGTGCGGCGCCGCGTCACACATGCCTCGCGTCCCCCGCGACCTCCATCCAAATTAACATAATGGCAACAACATCTAACCCATTGCATTATACAATTGAAGGTTGAAGCTTGAGAGATGGAGAAAGGACAGGCGACCGGAGGAGGAGTGGGAGCAGCAGCAGCAGCAGCTTCAGCTCCGCTGCCCTCGGCCCCTCCGTCCTACGAGGAGGCGGTTGGATTGACGAGCATCGGTCCGAGCTCGATGGGCTCAGCAGCAATGCAGGGAGTGCCGCCGACAGCGATGCCCGGAGTGCCGCCCTACCCGATCGCCGGGGCGCCGATGCCCATGCCTGCCCCATGTACGATCGCGCAACTCAAATTTGCTTCCCAACAAGATAGGCAATTTTCATTGTCCGCCTTTTCTTTTTCGACAGATATGGCGCCAACGGTGCAGATGCCTCATCCTCAGCAAGTCACTAGCCAGACACAAGCGCCAGAGGTCCGAATCATTCACCAGCACGTCACCCTCACGCTCGGTCCCAATCCCGTGAAGATGCGTTGCCCCTCCTGCCACGCCGACATCAAGACCACCACCATGTCCGACCACCAGCCGAGCGCCCACGTTTGCTGCATTATTCTCTGCTTGTTGGGGTGAGTCCCTCCAAGTCCCTCCCCCCTTCACTGAAAAAAAATCCTCTTATATCAAAAAGATTCCTCTTGATATAAGAGGATTTTCATCCCAATATACATAGCTGCAAAATTATTCTTTTTGTAACAAGAGGATTCTTTTTGGTACAAGACGAAATATTCCTGATACAAGAGGAATCCTTTTGTCGGAAGAGGAAATTAGTCTTGTTCTAAGAGGAATAATTTTGTAACAAAATGATTTTATTTAAAATTAAATTCCTCTTGTTACAAGAGGCCTGTTTTTTCAGTGTTCCGCCCTTTCGCCAATCTCGATTAATGCTCATTTCGATTTTGATCATTGCAGATGCTGCTTGTGCTCCTGTCTACCCTACTGTCTCAGCGCCTTCCTCAGCGTGCACCACTTTTGTCCCAATTGCAAGGCATACATCGGCACCTGGAAGGGCTGATTGGCCTGCCCGGGCTCTTGGATTTGAGCGCATCGGCCCGCGCGCGGTACCTCGCCAAAAATACCGCACTCGATGGCCACCACGTCGACACTCGCCTCAGCCGATGAGTAGCGTCATTCCTATATTCATCCTCGAGTCGGATCGAGCCTCTCGGCAGCTCGAGCATTCTCAGGATGGGGCCACATGCACACTCCCCTGCTTTTTACCCTTTACAAGTTCTTCCTCGCTACCTGTATAGCATCCACTTTGTCCCTCTCGCGAGGGGGATATTTTTCGAAACAAGGAATTTTGTATTTTCTTACGAGCGTATATCTGCTGCAGTTGCTTCTAAAAATAGGAACGCGCTAGTTTCTTATCAGTATTTTTCTAAACGTACAACTAAGACTATATCACAGCGGTTACTTTATTCTTGCGCTATTCAACTGCTTATACCAACTTGATTTCCAGTCCACATATACAAACGCGGTCAATTATTTTAGCCGAAAAAGCCTATACGTGCAACTACAATAGTTTAGAGGGAATATATTAACTTTATTTTATACAGCGTATCTAGTCCGTTTATATAAGATCTGCCAATTCTTTATGTGAATTATTTTAGAAATTATCTAGAAACTATTCTAAACTCTAGGGCACAAAAAGCGCAGTTAGCTTTAAGTGTTATTTCGTTTGTCGTACAATCTCAAGTGAGCGACTATTTCGCGAACAGAACGTGTATTCCGAACAAACGATAGTTCTCATATTTAGCTTAGTTTAGTTTTGAAAATTTGAACGGGTCGTCGGAACAACTCGGATTACTACATCTCAATTGACAGTTTTTTTCAAAGATAATTGTGTTCTTTTTGGACAAACATATCACGTTGTCTATATTACGTTTCTTACTCTTCTTTAATAAATCTCAAAATAAATATCTAGATAAGTGTATATGTTCGGTACATCGTTTGTAAAAATGTTTTCTTTTATATATTTACTATTTTGTAATGTTTTTTTTTTTCAATTTTTTTAAGTTCCACACGTTTGATATAATTTTACAAAATGTAAATTCTCGTGCTAATGTAAAAAGTTTTGATCAAGCTTTGAATGTATTTTGGAGCGATTTTCAAATTATAATACGTTAATTATGTAATTAAACATTAATAAACAAAGTTGTTTGTTAAAATTATCTACACTTGATATTAATTGCTTCCTATTAGACATCACTTCTACGATACGATCAATATGCGAGGCGTGGTAAAATTAAAAAGACATCGGTACGGTAGAAATCTATTCCGTCCGTGTCAGTAAGGGTAGCTGCTTTTTTAACGGTGATAAATAAAACAGGGCAATAATCAATACAATTCCTGACAATAATATTTTTATAATGGTAACTATTAAAAAATTAAACAGAACGAAAAGAACAAAACACGTGCATAATTTTATTTACAATCTCATGTAATTCTTTTATTGGTTGTTTTACAAAACCAGAGATGAAATACAGACTTTATGCGAAATAGTCAACGTCCTACTGAATGTATCTTTTTTTTTGTCATTTTTTTTTTCGAAATAAGGATAAAAAATGTCGTTTTTTTTATAAGCTGTATAAAAAGACTACGCTTATGTGTTTACAAAATATTTGAGTCAATGCGCGGCGAGATATTCAATTCGAACCTGTTTCATTTTCAATTCATTGTTACATTTCAGCCTTGTTATTTTTTCCCAGCCAATAGAAAGATGTTGATTTTTTTTTTTTGGCAACATTTGAGAATGAACGTTGATAATAATAACCGATCGAGTTGTTGATCGACGGTAATGAATTACAGCAACTTGATCTTTGATAACAAATAGACGTAAGATGTATATATATGTAATAAACATTTGAAAACAGTCGATAATACATATGTATATATAATAATAATAATCATTTGCAACTTTATAACACGTTCGTCGATGATCGATTAATCGAATAGTACGTCGGTAGGTATTAGGGCTAAATTGAATTGTGTGTTTGATTAAACATGTCGTCTAGAAAACAACGATTGATTGTTGCGTATGGCACGCGCTCTAATAAACGTCGAAGCCTTAGTCTCGAGGCAATTATAGCGAGGCGGCGATTCGTATTGTTTTGTACGTATATCCTCTATAATACGTAGAGCTAATAATTGGAATGTCGAAAGTTGATAAATATAACGATTTATGTACAAAGATCGAGTAATATTGATTGTGTAGGCAGTGTTTGGACACGCTTGACTTATTAACTTCCCGCGAGTTGGTGGAATTAGAAAGGAGTTGGCGGCGGCGAGAGGTGCGTAAACCGGAGATGCGTTCGCTTTGATTTCAGAGATATCGATCGATCAAGCGCGGAAGTTTGATTTGGCTTGGAAAACGCACTTGAACTGGGGGATTCAATTCCGGGGCTTCATGAGGTGCTCGAGCTGCTTGTTGGGGAAGAACATTTGCTGGGCGACCGAGGAGAGCTTGATGTCGATGGGCTTGGTGTCGTCGTAGAGGGCCGGCGCCTCGCAGAGAATGGCAAAGGTGCCGGCGAGCGAGGCGATGGCAAAGACCCAGAGGAACAGCCGGTCCAGCACCATGGCGACAAAGCCCCAGTCCTGGTCCTCCTGGAGACGGGTAGACGACAGTGAGTACTAGGATGCACGATAAAAACGAATAGCAGAGCAATGCATAAACTCACCGCGCGAAAGTCGTCCTCCCGCTGGATGTGGTGCTGGATAAACATGACGTTGTGGATGGCCTTCTCGAGCTCAAAGGGGTACTTCTTGCGGGCGGCCAGGTCGCTCATGGACTCGTCGAGGCCGCCCGACATGACGGTGGGCAGGCCGTTGTACTGGAGCATGTTGCCGACGGCACCGAGGAAGCGGTTGTGCACCTGGGTGGTGTGGTGCAGGCCGTTGCAGGCGAGGCCCGGCTGCTGCTGGCCGTGGCGGGGCAGCGACTCGGGCGAGGACAGCAGCGAGGAGGACTGCTGCTGCTGCACCGCGGCGGCGACGGCCGCGCTAAACTTGCTCTGGTGCTTGCCGTTGTCGCTGCCGGCGCCGTTGCTGCTGGGGGGCCGCGCCGGCTGCACGATCCGGCCGTAAATCTTGTGCGCGGCCATGTTGTCCAGCAGGTCCTCGGGCACGCGCATCAGCAGAATTTTGGGCAGTCGCCTGATGAAAAAGTTGCGCACCCAGGGTGCCATCTTGTGGGTGCTGGGCTTGCGGTAGTGCACGTTGAGTATGACGATGGTCACCACCACCGACAGCGCCACGAGTATCATGGTGAAGAGGAGGTACTTGCCGAGGAGCGGCAGCGCCAGCGAGGTCGACGGTATGATCTCCGATATTAGCAAAAAGAACATGGTTTGCGACAGCAGAATGTTGATGCAGAGGGCAATCTTCTCGCCCGAGTCAGCGGGCAGATAAAAGGCCAGCACCGACAGGTAGGAGATGCCGACGCAGGGGATGATGAGGTTGACTGTGTAAAAGAGGGTCTTGCGGCGTAGCGTAATGTTGAAAAAGATGTCGATGTAGGGCTCGGTGCAGCACGGGTAGTACTTCTCGTGGCGCTCGGCCGGCACCCCCAAAATGTCCCACTCGACGCTCGGGTAGTACTCGTGCAGGTCGATGCCCAACTCAACCTGGTTCTCCGCCCCCTTCTGATTGATGTGCTTCAGGTCGATCTGCAATTGCACGCCTCGGCCATTATTCAATTATTCTGCTCGATTTGTCAATTGGCACTCGATCGTATCTTTCCGCTCACCTGGAAGCCGTCGTAGGTCCACGAGCCAAACTTCATGAAGCAGATCTGCTGGTCGAAGGGAAAGTAGCGCACGTCGATCTCGCACGACGACTTGAAGATTGCCGGCGGAGTCCAGTGCACTTTGCCCGTGTGCTGCAGCACGGCCTTGGTCATCGTAGTCACCCCGTACTCGCCGTCCGCGCTATTGTTATCATCATTATTATCAATCGACAAGGACGCAAGGTGTAACACATAAATAAGCGAAGCGGTCGTACTTGTTGTAGAGCACGATGTCGGGCAGCCAGATGTGCTCGCTGGGCACGTACAACTCCGTCACCCCGCCGTACTCGTTGGGGTCCCACTTGAACTTGTGGTCCTGCCATTCCTATTTCAACATAGAGTAACGCGATGAGTCGCGGGATCAGTTGTGGGATAGGAAGAAATAAAAGAAGTAGGCTACTCACGTGCTCGAGCCAGACGTTGGTCGTGAGAATCTGGTCCTTGAGATTCTGCAATGCAAGCAGGTAAGCGAGTTCATCTCGTGCCAACGAACCAAGAGAGAGAGAGAGAGGGAAAAGGGGGAGGGGGTGGAGGGCTTACCAGTTCGATGAGCTGCGAGAGACGCAGTCCAAGCTTGACGACGATGGTGTCGTTGTTGCTGGGCACGGGTCTGAGCAGGCGATTGTAGTTGGACAGCAGGTCGTCGTAGAGGCGCTTGGCATCGGGGTTCGCCCGGCCGAGACCCACGAGCGCGGCGAGCCCCAGCAGCAGCAGCAGACACCAGCCTCGGTCGGTCATCATCCTCCGTCGCTCATCGCTGCTCGCCGTGCGCGCGGCGCCCGAGCACTGACGAGCAGTGGCTGGCAGCTCGGCAAGCGAGCCCCATCCACTGGCTGCACTGACTCGCAATCGATAGGCCGAGGGCGCGTGCGCGAGACGCCCCGAGAGAGCAGAGTTGCTCTCGAGCTGCTGCCCGACAACCCAGAGCCGACAGCAGCCTGCTCTGCTCCTCGTAGCCGTTTGCCCAGCTCTCTCTCCAAATCTGCCGTCGAGTTTGGCGAAACCGAGAGAAAAGTGGACGGCTGACCCGAGGCCGAGCTCTTCCACTGATTGCACTCGGGGGCTAATTGAGCGGAGGTGCCGCATCGATTCGGCCGAGCCGCTGTCTTTTGTCTTTTGTTTACGCACCGTGAGCCAGGGGGCGGCAAGGGGGCAAGGGGGTGGGTTGCACGTGGCCGGCGCACAGGAGGGTGTGCCTGTCGGGCCGTGGGTCGGGTGGGCTCGGCCCTCGTCGGCTCTCGCCTTCCACATGGCTTGGTATTGGCTCCCGGGCTGGCTGGCTGCAGGCTCTCGCGCAGCTCTGGCGTCGTTTGCGTCGTTTGCGCCGTTTGCGCCGTATCGCGTCGACGGCGGCGGCAGCGACGGCGACGGCGGCTCGGTTGCGGCGGCGCGTCGGGCTCTCTCCCTCTCTCTCTTTCTCTGTCTCTCTTGGACGCGCTCCCTCTCTCTCGCTCTGCCGTAGGGTCGCTGCGGCTCCGGCTTCGCGGCTCTGCGAGCGACGGCAGACTCCCCGACGCGGCGGCCGAGAGCGTAACTCGTGGAGCGTCGGCGGCGCCAGCAAGCAGCAGCACGCGCCACCCAAAGTCGAGAGCCGAGAGCGGAGAGCGTAAAGCGCGAGTGCGGGCAAAGGTCGCGAGTTGAGTGCGCGAGACAGTTATGCGCGGGGCAGCAGTGAAGCGTTGCTGCCGCCGCATCCTCGGACAGTTCGCAAGCAAGAAGAGGAAGCAATCGTCACTGCCAATCGACACTGCTGCAGCGGCATGAGGTGCCGCAGGCCGCCAGCCGGATCAGCGGCGAGCCCAGCCCTCTTTGCCACTACTAGACTCTAAAACGATCCTCTTCTCTCTTTCTCTCTCTCTCTCTCTCACTCACTCTGTTCTTCTATCATTCTCTCTTCTCTTTCTCTCTCTCTCTCTTCTCTCTCTCTCTCTCTCTCACTCTCTATCTATCTATCTATCTATCTATCTCTCTCTCTCTCTCTCTCTCTCTCTCTCTCTCTCCGACCGCGGTGGTAGTGGTTGTGGTGGTGGCAGCAGCAGCATCAGCAGCAGCAGCTGGTCGTCGCTTGATGTCTAGGCTGATGCGAGCAGGCGGTCCACGCCCGCTTGAGGCAGACCCGCAGCACCCGCAGAGGCAGCAGCATCAGCGCCAGAGGGGCAGTGATTTAGGGGTGCTGGGGCCCCGGTAGCTCGTGCCAGCAGCCCCCAGCCCTCCAAAGCCCGCGGGCGATGTGCCCTGCCCAAGGAAGCCGCATCAGCAGCAGCAGCGCAACGTGAGTCTCTCTCTCTCTCTCTCTCTCTCTCTCTCACTCTTTAACCCACCTCAGACCTACAACGCCCAAACGCGCGCTCTCTCCTCATCCTCTCTCTCTCTCTCTCTCGACGCGCAGACCCTACGCCCAACGCCGGCCGCTCCTCCCTCGCCGATCCCCTCCCCGCCCGCCACCTCCCCGGCAGCCCCCTCCGGCAACTTATATTCATTCTCGATGCGATTAGGCCTGCATGCAAATCTCAGCTGCTGGCATACTTTTTCCCTGCCGCATTGCTCGAATTACCAGCGCGACTCGCGGTGCAGCTGATCGAGGTTGGACACCGGCTACCCATGACCAACGCTCTACTCTCTCTCTCTCTCTCTCTCTCTCTCTCTCTCCCTCTCTCTCTCTCATTTATTTATCGAAAATATTCGCAGTGTCGAGTTCATGCTCGCCACTTTATTAATGCACGCCATCCTCATTCCACTGTTTCGCTGCTGCTATTCTTCGCTCTGTTTATTTTCACATTTATCGGGTAAGCAAAGCTCGCACGAAAGCGAGCTTTTATTTTTGAATTGGCCGCAATATGCAGTTGACACGTCGTTAATGAAAAGAGACGCTAAATAGCGATGAAAAAAAAATACCTGTGCTCGAGTGCGTTACATGAGAAAGAGAGAAAAGGAGGGTGCGCGGAATTGGAGCGTTGGGCGAGGATAACGAGGAGGCATAATGCAGCTCCGGATAGCTTGGCTTGGTGCAAAAAATGCCTTGTCAAAGAGCATAGGAAACGGCCCTTGTGTCATCGTCCGCGCTCGCCGAGTCGTCGTCGTCGTCGTCGTCGTCCTGATTAAGATAAAATATTTAAAAAGGCAACGGTATTGCGCAAGCAAAAGTGTGCCTCAATTAGTCGGCAAACAGTTGGCTTCGACAAAGCAGCAGCAGCTCTCATTATGCGCCTGATTTATTCGCAAACCCGTAGTTTAGTCAACCTCGGCTGGCTTAATCCCGCGACATGATAGTTTAACGAAAAAAAAAAAACAGGCCGACAGTCGCAGGCAAAAGAAGCCAAGTATTCTCGGGCAAAGATAGCCGGAGAGACGAGTCGGTTTGGCGGGCGGGGAAATCGGCTTAGAGGCCGGCGGAAATTGATCGATGAGCCTGCAAATGCGCGCCTCGGCCGACTCGATAAAGATGCCTCGCGGCTAACAGGTGTTCAGCAGCTCTGGCGGCTCGGCGCTTCAACACTCGGCGGCTCCAAATTTTTTCGGCACCGCAGTCGGGAAGTGCGCTTATCGCCAATTCCGCTCCATTCGGCCGGTTTTGAACCGTGGCGCGGCAGAGAGATATTAATTTGAGCTGGCGGCTCGGCGCCTTTCTTCTAATCCGGCTGCTTGAACACTGCAGCGCAAGCACGGAAATTGACTAAAGATGATTATGCTGGCCGCGCCAATTGCTTCAGGCCGGCGCTTAATCTTCTCGCTCATTACTCAACGGCCCGCGCCGTTGCCGCCTCTCGCGCGCTAATTCCAGCTAGTTGCCTTAATAAAGCCGATAAGAAGCTAAATTTATGCGCTTCTGCTGTGCTATTATTAATTTTTTTTTTTTGCGTCTTGTTTCTGACCCCTCTCGATCGCAACTGGACCGCGACAATGCGAGCACTGCATCTACGCGCTCGATCTCGCTCTCGCAACAATGCAGTCGAGTCGACGCTCGCCGATACGAGCTGTGCTGTAGCGCGGAAAAAGGGGATGAAAGGAAAAAAAAGCAACAAACTCGCTGCTGCTCTAGTCTCGAACGTGCGCTCGAGTGATTAAAAGGGCTCGAAAAGTGTCAGTCGGCACTCAGCAGCTAATCGTCCGGTTGAGCGCTGCGGTTTGGGCGTTGCAACTTTTGTCCCTGGCTAATTGGCGCGGCTCAATGTCCAATTGGCCGAGGTTTGTAGGGTCCGCGGGGTTCAATGGATCGACCATCTGCTTGAGAGCCCAAGCGCAATTGGCAACTATTTGCCGAGGCATAATCACAGTCGCTGCTTTCGATCCGACGAATCGATCATCGAGGGAGGAGTGAGAGAGAGAGAGAGAGAGAGAGAATGAGAAAGAGGGAGAGAGTGCAAGTACAAGTACAAGCCTCAGAGGAGGCTCGAGGGGGCTCGATGCGCTTTGAAGCGTTGGAGCTTTAAAGCTTTAAAGTTCGTTGACGGTTGCTCAATAGCCATCGACTGGCGCATGTCATCGCGGCTAATCGTTTTGGCAATAGCGGATTGACGTCTGGTTAGGCGGCGTTGCTGATTCTGACATTGAGCTGCCTCGGTGATCGATGTCGGCACTCGGCGCGCTCGCGGGCGTTAGTAGTGGCGTACATGGCGGTGAGCACTATTAGCCCCGGGGCCCACCTCGACACAATTAGTTTGGAGTGTTGCACCGCAGCAGCAGTAGCAGAGCTACTTTGGGCGAGCTGCTGCTGCTGTCTTAAGTATAATGACGCTGATGTGAGCTGTGTGTTGTGTGTTGCTGCAGGGGTGGCGGACTCGGTGGCGTACGATGCTCAAGGATGCTAGGACGGAGGGCGGCGGCGCTGGCAAGTTGCAGGCGAGGCGTTGGCGCTGGCGGTGGCGCGACTGGCACGAAGCAGCAGCGAACGACAGAGGAGCCACTGCTCGGACTGGCACTGGCGGTGTAGCCTGCAGGCGCCTCGACTTGGCGGCCTGGCTGCCGCCGCTGCTGCAGATGCTCCTGCTGGCGACGGCCCTGCTGGCCCCGGCGGTGCAGGCCAATCCCGAGGCCAAGCGCCTCTACGACGACCTGCTGTCCAACTACAACCGGCTCATCCGGCCCGTCGGCAACAACAGCGACAAGCTCACCGTCAAGCTCGGCCTCAGGCTATCGCAGCTCATCGACATCGTGAGTAAACCATTTTCACCAGTTTCTCCCCCTGCCCTCCTTTGCCCCCGTCATCCCCCTCTCGTTCAATGACAACACAAGGCGGACTTGACGTTTGTGGGCAAAGCCCGATCCGTGTTGATTCAGCCCGGTTTTTCCTTCGTCTCCGCGCAAAGACTCTGGGTTATTTGTGCTATTATACGTATAGAGGTAGCACAGCACAGGGCGGGACTTGAAAAATGCTGTCGCCGCTGATTCTGCCCTCTTTTCCCGGCCGCTCCTCTCTCTCTCTTCTGGAATTTCCCAATTTGCCCACTCCTCGCATACAGCAGCAGCAGCCTCGGAGATCTAGAGGACAATCGTGGATTCGTTTAATGCCTGGGGATCGCGCCGAGATTTTCCCGATAAAAGGACTATATTTCAGCTATAAATAAGCCGTCTAATCTATAAAACCAGATCAATTAAGGGACACAGCCTACTTCTACCACCCGCGACGAATTAAGAGTTATACCTGTATATCGAATCGAAGGGAATCGCGCCGCGCGAGAGCTTTCTCGTGTTCACGTCGCGTCGCGTCGAGTCGGGATCGTCGGCCGCGAGTCGAGAGCGCCAGCTGGCTGATTTTTCGCCAAGAGCGCGCGCGTCAGCCGGGCTCTTTGCCGAGATGCTCGACGACGCAGCACTTTTTCGCCGTTCAGCAGCTGGGAATGGCATTCGTTAGCGGATTAAAACTTTTGACGACAAAAGACGCAACAAAGATGCCCAAGCAAAGAGAAAAGGGTCGACAAGGCAGTCGCTCGGAATTCATCGTCGAGCAATAGTCGATTGCAATTATGTAATCCGGTCGTTCTCGGCCAAGATATTTGCCGCCGTTTGACGCCGAGGTTGGCTAGCCGCGAGTTAGAGTAGGCGTTTGTCTCGGTATTATTAGGTCGTTAGCCGGCTAATGCACTTGCAGCGATATAATCTACTAGTGGTGCCGCCACCGCAAGCTGCGCTTGTCAAAACGATTAGCTCCTATGCAGTTCTCTGCGATCGATCGGAGCATGCTTCAAGATTATCTCGTCGTCGCCGGAAAAATACTTTCGTCTCTCACGCGCGACCTCGCGGTTATTACTTTGCCGAGCAGAATCTGCCTATAACACAGCTCGAATCCGCGCGCGCTTTACGTTCATGTGCAGTGCTAGCTGCGATTTATTTGGCCGGGAAGTGGAGAGGGAGCGAGAGAGAGAGAGAGAGAAAGATTGGAAATTCGAATCCCTCTCCCTCGTAGGATGAAAATAGAATGCGGCACGCGATTGAATTCTCGGGATGGAATCGGCTTTTCGCCGATATTTAAATCCGATAGCAGCTATAACACGAGCGAGCTAGCTTGTGCGGCTTTAATTATGCATTTTGATTTGGCCAAGTTTAATCGATCGCCGAGTGGAGGGAAAGTTGGGCGAAATTGTTGTTAATGAAAAATGACGAGTCGCGGATCGGAGGCGTCTCGATGGGAATATAAAAGAGTGGCGTGGTGGGCCACGCGAGTCAAAGGCGAGTCAAACGGAGGAGGCAAGACCGTGCGGGGGCGACGCGGAGTCGAGTCGAGTCGGTCGAGGGAGAGAGAGAGAGAGAGAGAGCTAGTTGACGCTTGACGTAATTAAAACTTTTCTACTTCCACCGGTTAATTTGTCTTTGTTCAGCGCTGTGCTGTAGCTCTGCAGCTGGCGTTACGTTGGCGCTTTCGACCCCCTTTTGCCAGCCTCCACTCTCTCTCTCTCTTTGCTGCAGCTGCCATTCTGCGTCCCCGAGCATGCATTATTCATTTAGGGACCAACAACTTTTTCGATTGACTCTCTCAAACGAGACTTGTTCCGCCACATGCACCTCGTCGTCATCAAGCGTCCACTTAGCTTCTACTCTCCGACGTGCAATTAACCTCACGCACTCTAATTCTTCGTTGAGCAACGTCAACAACAACATCAACGACAGCAAGCTTTGCCAACGTGTTTTTTTGCGCGGTTGCACGCGAAAATGGAGCGATTAAATGAAGCGAGGGCAAAAGTAGGCCGTCGCTGCCGGATTGCACGCGCAAACAATTGTCTTTGCTGCTGCAGGCAAGTCGCGCGCGCTATGAGCTGCCGTGTGTATCGTGCGCGCACCTCTCACCGACTTGGCTTATTTTAAAAGTTTAAATTGATTTTTTCCTACGTGCGAGCTGCGAGCGAGCTTGAGCGGAGGGTGAGGAAAAAAAACAAGTACCGCTCATCGTGCGCGACTAATCAATAGAAAAAAGAGGAAAAAAAGCGTCGCGAGCTAGAGAGAGAGAGGCTGGTTTTTCCGCGGCTCGCGTGGTCGGGCAGAAAAAGCGGCTTAATTAGATCGCTCGCTTGAGCCGTGACCAGAAACACACGTGCAAGAGGAAAAAAGAAGAAGAAGAAGAAGTAGTAGTAGAAGGCGAAGACGAAGAGCAGAAGTGGAAGTAAAAAAGTGAGAAATTTGCCGGCTAGCACAGTTCAGCGGCTTATAGACTCGTTTGAAATTCTTAAAGTGGCAGCCGAGCAAATCCCCGGGGAAGTTTGAAATGCCAGCGTAGCGCGTTGGCCGGATTAAAGCCGGCAAGAAGACACACCTATGAGTATAGAAGGGAGACGGGGCGCGGCGGCGGATTTATTTACGCGCCACAGCAGCATGAGATTCTTTGACAAATCGAGCGTGGAATTTGCGTCGTAAGAGTATAGAGAGGCAGAGAGTGGTTGCGTCGAGTCGAGGTCGAGCGAGAAACGGGGCAAGCCAAGTCGAGTCGAGCGGAGCTGCTCCCTTTTACTAGATCCCATGCCGTGTTCTGCAGTCAGCTCGAGTCACTGGACTCTGCCAACAACTTGCCTCGGCTTTATCAAGCGCCTTGCGAGCCTCCTCAGCAGCAGCGCCGGCAGCTCACCCTCTTCTTCTATACCAGCAGCAGTTATCTGCGCGCTAAACGATTTTTGAAGAGCTCGCCCGTCGACGTCCGACCATTGACAGTTTCCCCCTGTCCGCAGATAAGCCCCTCTTCTACTCACTCACGTCTCCGGTAAGCTCGCTCCATCGAAACTCAATACAAACCACTGTCACCCTCTCGCAAAGATGCTGCATTTGTTAATCTTTCCATCCAGTTCACCGTCCCAAACACAATCAATCCGAGCACTACTTCCTTACAGTCGCTGCTGAATTATTCAGCTCGTCTCAATTATTCACCGCTTTTTTAATGGATCGCAGTCGCGACTGCTTGCACTCCATTGGCCCTTGTCTAATGTCTTCTCTTGTTTTGACGACGACCGAGTGCAAGTCATTATTCGCTCTCGATGGCCATTTTAATTTTCCAGTTGGCAATCACATTCTCGCCGCTGGAGCGAATCAATTTTCCGCCGAGATGGAAAGAGAGAACTGTTCCAATAAAGAGCCTGCAGCCCGATGAATTTATATGCGCGGATGAGATTGATATTCCAGTGGTCGCTTTTTTTTTTGTCATCCCCCTGCAGCAGCCATCTCTCGTCAGTGATTTGAAAGCCTATGACCTTGACCCCGATCCGATGGCCCGGCTGTTCGCCACACTAGCCTCGTCAAAGTTTGCTTCGATTATCGCGCTAAAAATTGTGCAGGTCAAAACGCTAAAGTTATTGCTGCAGCAGCGGATCAGCGACTCGCAATGGATCCGTCGAGCGAGCTCAATTCTCGCAGGCCAAAAATATTAATTAGGTCGATCAAAGCCAGCTCCTCTGAAGTTGTCGGGCACTGTTGATTTTAGCCGAGCTCGGGCTAGTTATGAAATTCGAAGGGTTCTACCGTATGCGAGTCGTAATCCCCTCGATTGTAGATTAGCGCTTTGGAGCTATAAGGCAGATTAATGAGCCGAGTAGCGTAATACCCCATACAGCAGCCGCGTAGCTCGTTTGGCTGTTTATTTTTATCAACAAATATAACGATTTAAGCCCCCTCAAAGAAACTAACTCGCGAGTGAATATTGCGCGCCTGTTTGGCAGTCAATGTTTCAAAGAGGCAGCTCTCGCTCGCTGTTATGCAGAATGTAGGGGAATGGGGGGTGGGAGAGAGGGTAGTAAATGATCGTGGAAGCCGGCTGGAATTGAATAATTTAGAGCGATAGGCGCGGCCGGAGTGCGTATACATAATGCAGAGAGCTGCGAGAACTGGTGTCGCGCGGCGCGTGCGTACACGGCAAAGTTGCAGCGCGATCGACGTGTATTTTTGAGGCCCACTAAGTAGAACGAGTCGAGCTGTAGTCAGGCAGGCATTTGATTAAAACATGAAACTGAACGCCTCTTTGTTTGCTTTGTCTGCTTGCAGAACCTGAAGAACCAGATCATGACAACGAACGTTTGGGTGGAGCAGGTAAGCATCATTTCCTATGTGCATACATAGCCTTCCGGGTAAATTGGATGAGCTGCTGGGGCGGGGATTTTGACGGACGTAATTAGCGGGTAAACAGTGGACGCTTGGGGCGTAAAAACAGTCGCGCGATAATATTGCGCCGCTAGCCAGGGCTGATTAAGCGGGCTCAATTGAAAGCGATCTTTCGGCTGAGCTGAGCGATTATATTCGCTCGGACAGTCAGTTATTTTAGTAACAATCGCTCTCTCGCTCTCTTTCTCTCTCACTGGAGCCAGCACTTGTTGAACAACTTGTTGAGGATGCATTTACCTAAGAGCCAGTGCAGGAGCGATCCGTATAAATAAAATTCCGATCGCGGCCCATTGTTCGCAGTGTTTGTCGCATAATAAATTCTCGCTCGCTTTCTCTCGGCATTTTAATGAAGCGCGAAAGGGAGAGAGAGAGAGAAAGAGCCGAGCGAGACGAGCGGGGGCCGGACGAATTGTGTCAAGACGAGATCAAAGCGCGCTCGCTCGCTCGGCTCTCGAGTCTGTTTCGAAAAATAATTCTCGGGCTGCTCGCGCTCGCTGATGGAATTTCAAGTCTGCGCCATGTTTTGAGCTTGCGCGGCCTCGTTAAATATGCCGACAACGAAGCGCGCCTCACAGAGACTGGAGAGAGAGAGAGAGAGAACATTCTCGCTTGGCGCTTTCATTCCGCGAGCGCCGCAGCCGCGTCGCCAAAGTAATACAGCTTTATGCTGCAGCAGCCGAGCTCGCGAGCTGCTCGCTGCTCGCTCTCGATTGAAAAGTCGTATTTCATTGAAAGGCCGCGACTGGTGGCTGCATTCATAAGGTTGTGTCTGCGTGTTGCATCAATATTTGTTGCTTGTGGTTGCAGGAGTGGAACGACTACAAGCTCAGGTGGAACCCCGACGACTACGGGGGCGTGGACACGCTGCACGTACCTTCGGAGCACATCTGGCTGCCCGACATTGTGCTCTACAACAAGTAAGCCATTATTCTTCTCCGCGTTATCGTGCTGCTGCTGCTGCTGCTGCTGCTCCGAGTTGCTGTTCCGCGCGACTAAGTGCAACGTCAACCTTGCCCAGGGTCACACCTGCAGTGCTGCGCCAGTGCAGCAGCCGCCGCAGGCGCTTCCTGCTCGCTCTCGAGCTCGAGCCGTCATAAGCGAGTGCAGGACAAACACTGCTGCACTGCTGCACTGCTGCTGGCGTCAAACTTTCAGCAGCTCCGATCGATATCGCGCAGCGCTTCGCTCTTTCGACAGCGAGCAAATGCAGTAAAGTCGAATGGGGCTTTGCCCTTAAAATATGCGGAGAACGTACGTGCGCAGGAATCTCGTTAGTCCATTATCGCGCCGGATTACCACCGTGCAGAGCAGCTCTCGGCTCCCTACGCTTATTCATTTGCAGCACTATACCCATCCAACCGCTAGCTCTCGTGCCATTCGATTGCCTTTCGCTAAATCCTCACCCCCTCCTCGCCGCTTCTTCTTCTTCTTCTCGACATATTTACGCGTGGGTGATTCTCAACAGCGCCGACGGCAATTACGAGGTGACCATCATGACCAAGGCGATACTGCACCACACGGGCCGAGTGATCTGGAAGCCACCGGCCATCTACAAGTCCTTCTGCGAGATCGACGTCGAGTACTTTCCCTTCGACCATCAGACCTGCTTCATGAAGTTTGGCTCGTGGACCTACGACGGCTACACGGTAAGTGCTCCCAACGGGTGGGTGGAACAGAGGCAAGACGGGTAATCTGCAATCATCGGTCCCGCTGTGAATTGTAGGTCGATCTGAGGCACATGCTGCAGTCGGAGGACTCAAACAAGATCGAGGTGGCGATCGACCTGACCGACTACTACATCTCGGTGGAGTGGGACATACTGAAGGTGCCGGCGGTGCGCAACGAAAAGTTCTACATCTGCTGCGAGGAGCCCTACCCCGACATCATATTCTACATCGAGCTGCGCCGCAAGACCCTCTTCTACACGGTCAACCTCATCATCCCCTGCGTCGGCATCTCCTTCCTCTCGGTGCTGGTGTTCTACCTGCCGTCGCACAGCGGCGAAAAGGTCTCGCTGTCCATCTCGGTGCTGCTGTCGCTCACCGTGTTCTTCCTGCTGCTCGTCGAGATCATACCGTCGACCTCAATCACGGTGCCGCTGCTCGGCAAGTACCTCCTGTTCACCATGGTGCTGGTCACGCTGTCGGTCGTCGTGACCATCGCCGTGCTCAACGTCAACTTCCGCTCGCCCGTCACCCACCGCATGGCGCCCTGGGTGCGCCTCGTGTTCATCGACGTGCTGCCGCGCTTCCTGCTGATCGGCCGGCCCAAGAAGGACGAGGGCGACGAGGCCGGCTCCGGGACCGCGGGCAACGAGGACGATCAGCAGGAGCTGGGCAAGCCGCCCGAGGCCATCCTCACGGACGTGTTCCACATGCCGCCCGAGGCCGTGGACAAGTACGACGACTACTGCGGCAAGCGCTACAGCGAGTACGAGCTGCCGACTCTGCCGAGTCTGCCGCCGCACCACCACCATCATCACCACCACCATCACGGCTCGCCGCTGAGGCTCGAGTTCGCCGTGCCCGTGGACGAGCCGCTGTCCCCGCCGCGGCTCGCGCTGCCCGGCTGCGAGGACGACATGTTCCTGCCGCCCAACGCCAGCCCCACCTACGTCGGCCACGACGACCTCGCCAACAGCCCCACCTTCGACAGGCCCCTCGTGCGCGAGGTGGAGCGCACCATGGAGGACGCCAGGTTCATCGCCCAGCACGCCCGCAACAAGGACAAGTACGAGGGTGTAAGTTCCCAACTCACTCACTCACTCTCTCTCTCTCACTCTTAAGGTCCCTCTGCGGGTATATATAGCACATATTTATATATGTAGTAAATGGGGGAATTTGTCGTCGTTGTTTCGCCTCGAGTAAGTATGACAGCGCAGGAAAAAAAATACCACTAGATAGATCAAGTTTATAAAATTTTTCTGAATCAATTTCGGCTAGTCAGAATCAGCCGTTTTTACAAAAAAAAAATTTTGAAAATCGGGTCTCGGTTCACAGCATTTAGCTGTCATTCGTTTTCAACTGTCTATCCAACAAAACCTCTAATGTTATATAATAACCTAATTTATTATGTATGATGTAACTCATCCATCTAATTTGCTATTTTACTGTATATGATTAATTGTGATTGTAATTGTTTATAATTGTATATAATTTTTGTTCGACTACTTTATTGCATTGAAAATTTCAAAAATAAATGGAAGCCTGATGACGAAACGTAGGGGTAGGAATACGGTTGTTTGTTTGAACTTATGCTGGTCGTCGCGGACGTTCAAGTAAAAAGAAGTACAAAATAAAGTAATTTTCGCCAGTGCATTATTTTATATTTACGTACGAGTAAACTTTCCTATTTTATTCATAAAACGGTTTTATATAAAAATTTCTCTGCCTATTTCAGACGTGCTAACACACGCATACTTTGCAGGTTTTGTTTACAATGTTTACGAGGCTAAAAATTTGAACAATGACAGCTAAATGCTGTGAACCGAGACCCGATTTTCAAAATTTTTTTTTGTAAAAACGGCTGATTCTGACTAGCCGAAATTGATTCAGAAAACTTTTATGCACTTAATTTATCCAGCGGTATTTTTTTTCTGCGCTATCATACTTACTCGAGGCGAAACAACGACGACAAATTCCCTCATCTACTATACATATAAATATGTGCTATATATACCCGTAGAGGGACCTTAATCTTTCAAAAAATAAATACAACCGAAGAACAGTGCTCCTCATGGCCTTCGTTTCTTCACTCGTTATACGAGCTAGAAATTTCGAAATTTATAGATAGCCACTCGGATCGATGCCGAGCTGGAACAATCAATTAAACTTTAATAGTTTAACGTTTAGTGGGCGAGTAATAGTTGATTGCTATATTGGATAACCGGTTTGATAGGAATACCAAGGGCGGCCGTTTGATCGTCGAAAAATAATAAATTGAACGTTCGCAGAGATCGATAGCGCAGTTTGCATGAGATGGCGAGTACATAGTATGGCGCGTCGGAAAATGGAGGTAAAAAAGCGATAGAAGCGAGTAAAATAGTAAAGTGGGGTGATTTCGCATCGGGGAGACGATAAATTTGTCGGTGGCGCGGCGCTTAATCCATCACAGGGAGTTGTTTATGTAATTGTCGCGGAGCCCAAGTAGAATAAGGAGCTGGCGATCCTCGAGCTTATCTAATCTCCATTAGGCTTGGGTATTAGTTGTCGCGCGCTGACCTTGGCCCGAGAGGGGCTCGAGTGGGGAGTGGGGGTAGGGCGTGGTGGGAGGCTGCTGCTGCTGCTGGCGCATCAATCTCGCGGCTGCGATCGCAGAAAAAGCCCCAGTGAGCAGCCACCACCTGTTAAGGCGGGCCGAGTCTCGAGGCGCTGCACCTGCAGCAGCCAGCAGGGCGTCGAAGGTCTCTGGGCTTGGCGAAAACTCGTGCTGCATGCGCCTCGATATCGATCGGCTGGGGTGCGGGGAAGCGGAGGGCAACAGCGCCTCGGCGACGATAAATAATTTAGCGGCTCTAAGCGTCCGCGTAAATTGCGCCTGCGTGCGGATTAGCCGGACGGGAGAGAAGAGAAGCGGAGAGGAGAGGAGAAAGGGCGCGAGCGAGGGGCTCGGCGGGCTCGGGGGGCTTGGGGGGAAGAGAGAAGAAAGCAGCGGAGCCGCAGAGCCCTCGCGGATAAATTATTCGTCCAGTGGAGCGAGACTGCGCGCACTGCGGCACACTCGGGTGCGCACTCTTTGCCAAATGCACTGCTCGCGCGCGCAAGCTCTCGTCGGCCGATTTAACAACTTTATGCACGTATGCGCCTGGCTGCCAATTCGGCCAAGCAAGCAAGCGAGCAAGCCCCGATCGGAAGTAGCGCGCTTCGCTTCGCTTTCGTGCCCTCGCAGCTCAGACTCGCGTTTCGTCGCATGCAATCCCTCGCTCTCAACTTATACTCGCTCTGCCGGTTTTGCGCACTGCGCTCCTCTTCGTGCATACATGTACTGTAGCGATGCGGCTGGTCGTTGGGCGTGATTGCAGGTGGAGGAGGACTGGAAGTACGTGGCGATGGTGATCGACAGGATCTTTCTGTGGCTGTTCACGGTGGCTTGCATCGTCGGCACGGCCCTGATCATTTTCCAGGCGCCGGCGCTCTACGACAAGACCAAGCCCATCGACCTCCAGTACAGCAAGATCGCCAAGAAGAAGATGATGCTGCTCAACATGCTGCCCGAGGAGGATTAACACGCGCCGCCGAGCACGATCACTCCCCCTCGTCTCATCTCCACATCTATCTTTATCTCTCACTCTATCTCAAAGTGCCAAATTTACCGCCGCTCATGCACTGTTCGACTCTACTCCACGTCGGCTGAGGACGCGACGGCAACTCAACTCAACTCAACGTATTTTTGTAAATCTGCTTTCATACGTAAGCCTAGACTATCGGCGGCCCACTAACTACCCTTCACAAACCCACCCACTCAACACACCTCGATTCTAAGCCTAAGCCCCAACTGCCAAATACGTTTTTAACATGGGCGCGACCAGCGAGGACAACAGTTTGCCCGAGTGGAGCGAGCGAGCGAGCGAGTTAGCAAGCTGAGGGAGCAGGAGGACGCCGACACCGAGTTCGTCAAGCTCTGCGCCGGTGACGAGCGCGAGCAACAAGCACATCAGAATGGTGCACGTGGGGCGCGAGTTTGTCGCTGGCTGCTGCTGCTGCTGCTTGGCTCTGCGCTGCTGGACCTAGCGAGAGAAAGCGGCAGCGCGACGCGATCGATACTCTGCGCGCTCTGCCGCTCCCTCTCCGCCCCTATATATATGCCAGCGTAGCGCTAACTCGCCAGAAAAGCTCGCCGGCGCCACGCACACATAGCAGCAGCAGCGGCAGCAGCAGTCGGGTGCACTGACCGTCCTCCTCTACAACTCACTCTCTTGCTCGCTCGCTCCGTCTTTTTACACACTCACACTCACACACACACACTTACCGGCACCCAATAACAATAACGCCATTGTATAATAGCCGAGGTAATAGGGTTGTAGGCGTTAACGATAATACTAATAAAGGTATAAATATAGATGGATGGGCAGAAAGAGCGAGCGCTTTGGGAGATTAATTAGCATGAGGCCGAGAGACGAACGCTGATTGTCCCTCACTCGCTGTCTCTGCCTGCATCGATCGTCGGAGGAACATGTTAAATAGCGCCCATTGTTTTTGGCCGCCTCGTACTCCGTACGTCTGTCGCTGAAAGCCCAATCAATCACGCGTCTTCCCATACGAATCCTCTCGAATAGGCAGATAACGGCCGAAGCAACGCAACTCGCTCTCTCACTCTCACAAACTCATGTATATCGCCGCCGCGACACAATCATCACGCTCTCCCCGCGCCATCGCCATCACTCTCATTTTCCCGTGCACCTATCCTGCACCAGCGGCTCTGCACTGCTCTCACTGCAACGATCACGGAATCATCGCGAACCTTCCACCCCGGGGCTCCAATCAAGCAATGCTCAAGTGTCAATTGAACCGACGATCAAAACAGAACCGTCGCGGTCGAGCCTCCTTCCTCCTTTTCACCCGCTCCCGGCCCCCATCACCATCCTCCTCGGCTGCAACCACGCACGCCTCACAATTAGCCACTCGCTCCACGAGTACGATGGACTTGCGCAACCGTCCACTCATCGTTATATACCCATAGACACCATCATCTTTCGTTATATACTCTCGCTCTTCAACTCTTACTTAATACTTAATAGCGAGCTACACTGCCACAGGAATCAAACTCGTCGATCGCAATCCCCGCGCCGGAGCATTCTGCCATCGTACTCCAATCTTAATCACTCGAATCCTATCTTACTATCCGACATGAGACAATCAGACCATTTTACGCTCGGATCGCGACTTACCCACCTACCTACTTACTTACTTACTTACTGCACGGAGCTGCTACGTAACGAATCGAGTGCTAGCCATGAGCACCTTTCGACCACCCACGTCACCCACGCGATCGCGCACGTACAACCCACGTACACGCATAATATACGATATCGATCGTAGTCTAGTTAAGGTTACATTTCAACATTGCCCCCTTCGATGATGTGTGGCAAACGGCAACAACCAGTGCACAGCCCTTTTGTACGTCTCATTTTTCTACACGATATATAAATATAAATATATACACACATATATATAAATAAATATATATATGTGATTATATAATTGAATAAAGGATATTTCATAGTGGTTGTACAAGTCGCGCACGAGATGAGCACGTGATATGCATATAAATATATAAATATGAAGTAATATATACATAAAACTACGTAGCCGCATTTTTTACCACAGAGACGCGAAACGTCGTGAAACGACGATGCCGAGTCGTAGCTGGACAGTGATTTTTTAGCTAAAGTTCAAACGTTCATTGCGCGCCGAAGTAATAAGCAACAATAAACACACACGAAAAGAAGAAAAAAAAAAGCAAAAAAAAAAGCCGATTTTTAAGAAAAACAAAAACGGCCCACACACGCACACGACGACGACAACAGCGAGAGAGAGGCAGGCAGGCAGTTTGTGGCAAAAAAAAAACAAAGTTTCCTTCGTTTATTATTAAAAAATATACACAACGGACACACACGTACAAGAACGAGCGAGCCAAGCCACACGTATTAACGGTCGAGTGTGCGCGAGAGAGCCGGAAGTAACGTCTCCTCTCTCGAGTGCAGCAGCAGCAGCCGCATTGGCATTTTTTTTTTTCAGCCGCGGAAGGCTGTTCTCAAAGGAAACGCGTTGTAAATCAAAGGCTGCTCGCAGCCCGCGCGGACAGACTGCACACCGCGCGACACGCTCACTTGCACTCGCATACTCGCCCCTCCCAAACCCCCCCGTCAACCCCTACACAAACACACACGCGAATACACCCCTTTTCTTATACGAAGCCAGCCAGATGTAAATGTAGGCAGCTCAGCAACTCGGACGATCGAATCTGCAAGTAAATGTTCTACGATAAAACTACGGGTAATTAAGAGTATATATATATTATATAAATATTAATCTAGATTTTTTCTATAACCAACCGCGAAAGTTTGTGCCAAACGCAACCGAGGGAGCGTCGGATTGAATATCCAGTAGCAAATGTCCATGACAAATCATTGCCGGCAAGAAGACGCAAGCGAGCCGTCGTCGGAGCAGCGTACATGGCAGTGGACGAGCGAGCGAGCGCGGCAATTACAGATCGAAGCTGGCTTCGGTAAAAACGCTAAAAAAAACGCGCAACTGCCGCGCCGCAATCATTTAATCATACAGCCCGTTTTTCTTCTTCTTTCTCTCTCGCGATGATCAATTCATTGTGATAAACGAACCTTTAAACGGCGTGGCATCGTTCGCCCCTATCGGATTATCACTCACTTTTTTGTTCCGTTTTCTATACCTATATACTCGCCCTCCCCGCACACAAACTGCCGGCCGCTTTTTTGCGTTTGCTCGCCGGTATTAATGATTGCCATCGACTCTGTATACGTATATGTATAAATATACTCTCTCGCTCCCGCGCGCAGAGAGGCCCGTGCGTACACCTTCAATGGCTTTTCGTTCGTTGACAATTGACTGTTGTGAATTTTATTTTTGTAATGATTACGTTTCGACATCGTCTCCTGCTGCTGCTCCCGGCTGGCTATATGTATCTGCTGCTGGAATCACGGCTCGTTCGACGGGATTTGTTTTGTGGAAACGTAGTCAATGTCAATGTGCGAGACAACAATGTGTAATTAACGAGCATCCTGTTATATAGATATACATACATACACGGTGATGAAGACCAGTGATTGCCACGAGTTTTGATCGATCAATCCTTTTTTTTTTTCCGTTCGCATCAATAATAACTGCGATACATAACTCGACGCAGCAGCAACGGCTCAGTATTACAACGTTATAAGCAAGTTGGCGCAGCAAAGCCACGGTGATAATCGGTACAGTAAGTAATCGATGCATTACGTACACACACACACTCACACTTACACATCCCCTTCTCTATCCATATAAATATACATACACCTATACATATACGATGCAAACAGGTAAAAAAAAGAAAAAAAGTGTACGTGCGATCGTGCACCGATTATACAAAAATATATATATATATATAAAAGTAAGTCCATATACATATGTACATACGATAAAAATAAAGTGTAAAAGCGATGATTATTTAGGAGTATAAGCAGTCGCGTGCGAGCGCGCGCCTCACGAAATTGGCGCGCCCAGTCTCACGTAAGCAAAACAAATGTCTTCATGATAAATATATATAAATATATATATAATTCCTACAGTTTTTTATTAAACGTCGATAAAAGTCTCGAGCGATCAATCATTATATTAACCGAATAAAAAAAAATGTTATACTGATGATTGTCGTCATTGTTACCGTCTTTTGTCGTCACGAATTATATACAATTATATATAAATAGGGATAACGGGATAGGGGAGGAATTTGCAAAAAAATCAACCGAAAAAAAAGATAAATAAAAAAAAAATAACACACCACGAAACATGTTGTTGAAAGCTATAAGCGAGCGAGCTAAAGTGACGAGAGAGCAAAAAAAAAAAAGAAAAAAAAACGGAGAAAAAAAAATCTTTAACAATAAACATAATGGAGTATAAATATGCACATAAATGCAGTGAATTTAACGACGAGAGGCGAATTAACGATCGACATATACATACATATTATATACATAAAAATAATGAAATGAATATATATATTATATATATAGAAGTTGGAGCATTGTTTTAATAAATAAAAAGAAGAAGAAAGAAAAAAAAACAACGAATAATAATGGGGGTAAAAAAAAGCTAATGAAAATGGCGCGTCCTTGGCGCGCTGCTGTTCTGTCTTTGTCTGTTTATAATATGTCATTGCCATTGGAGATGGAATTCGAGGGAGAGAGAGAGAGAGAGAGAGTTGGAGCGAGTGCAGCCGAGTAGAGAGCAATGATCGGCCGCGCCGAGCATACACACAGAGACACACATAGCTGCCACAAATTGAGAAACCAGCCAGGCTCGTTGCCGCCCGCGCCGCCGCCGCCGCCGTTGCCGCCCTGCTCTCGTTATCGTCGCGCTTTTTCTAGTGCCGCCGCCGACGCCTGCAGCACCAACCAGTCGACTCTACTCTCGTCCCCCATTGTCTCTTGCTGCTGCTGCTGCTGCTGCTCCCGAGCCCCCTATAAGAATTCGTAATCATTGACAATCGACGCTCGACTCTCCGCTTTGTCTCTGCCGTGAACAAGTGCGCCAACGATCCCCAGCCTACTATACAAAAAACACACTCGCTATGTACACACAACACAACACCTACTCACACCTGTGTACGACGACGTCGGCGAGGCGGCCACGGATCACGCGACACGCGACACGCGTCACGCGATTGTTACATTTGTATGACTTTTTAACGGCTATACTACTACTAAACGATAACGTTTGTATATGGTATTTTAGAGAAAACGAAAATCCAGGCAAAAAAAAAAACGAAGAAGAAGAGAAAAAATAAAGCACAAAGATGCTCTGCCAGACGTCGTTGTAAAGTTTCTAATACGACTATTTTCTTATGTTGTCCGTCAACGTCAGCCGTCGTTATACGTTTGGCCGATTTATCTCTCTCGCTCTCGACTACACAGCTGCCGCTGCAGTAGGTGTAACAAGCGCAACTATACGCAACGCTTACGTCTTCCCTGTCCGTTATACTTTTCGCTAAGCGTATTTCGCGACGTATTTTCTTGTTAGCCGCGGCTTCTTTTCGATTTTATTTTTTTTTTTTTTTTTTTACATTTCACTCTCGACTCCCCTCGCCTCCTTCAATTTATACCTATATATACTCGGAAAGCGTTCCGTTTCGTTTCGTTTGCCTCTCGCACAGGAAAGCAAGTTTGCGCCAAAGGCGGACAGAAATAAAAGAGATTTAAACTGACGACGCTATGTATAAAGTACGAATTAACTAAAAGAAAAAAAAAAGGATGAAGAAAAAAAAACAAAACATTAAAAGCCATTACTCTAAAATATTATGTATGGATAAACTAAACTAACTTATTTGTAAACTAACGTCTACAATCTACACAACTATCCACGTATGTAAAACAATTAAATAAACGAGCGGTTAAATTTATTGTTTAAAAAATAATAAAAGAAAAAAAACAATCTCACGAAAATTGCACTGTCTCCCTTATTTTTTAACCCGTCAACTTTCCTACACCACCTTCTTTCATTTTTTTTTGTGCTTTTTTTTTATTATTTCACGTTTTTTTTTTCGCGCTGAAAAGCACTGCATAAATAGTTTAGCAGATTTGGAGCGAATGCACTCGAGGCCGCCCGAGTCTTTGTAAAAGAGCGGACGCGGCCTTTGTGCTTTCTCAAATAACAATTAATTATTCAGCTTGCTACTCGCGCATACTAGCGCCGCTAATTGGCATGATTTATCAAGTTTCCCAGAGAAATCAATGAATTAATTGACAGGCGGCGACTGCCACTGGCCGCCCCGAAACTTCTTTGGGTCGCGAGTTGGCTCCCCTTTACTTTTTTTTTCTTCTTTTTGCTTTTTTTTTTTTTTTGCTCTTGCTCCGGCGGCCTCCTATTTCAGATTAAAATCTCGGCGGGCGAAAGCGGTAATGGAGAAAAGTTCTTCTGCTGCGCGCTTTGCCGCCCCCTTAAATTTCTTGATCGCCAGCCAGCCGGCAGATAATAAGAAAGCGCAAAGCATTCTCATCCTTTTAATTTCGCGTCTGTCTCCTGAATGTTTTTTTTACTCTTTTTTTTTTCGCTCCGTTTTATTTTTTCCGTTTGGTGTAGGATTCGAACAAGAGAGGAAAAAAAAATAGAGCTGCAAACAATGGGGGGATAGCGAGCTACAGAGCAGAGCAGCAGTCGAGAGAGAGAGCGGCGACATTGGTTGCGCGCGATCGATGTGCTGTTGGAAAGGCAGTGGCAGGAATATACGGCGCTTCGCACTCTGCTATTGGTTTTACTTTGGATTTCGTTAATGATACTGGCCGCGCTGCTCCATTCTATTTGGCATCGACAAATTTATCGGAACAAAGTTTCGCAGCTTGGGCTTCTTTTGCGCAGCAGCAGCAGCGTGTAGCGCTGACGGACCGAAAGTTTGGCTTTGTAGCCGTTGCAATTTGAAAGTCGAGCTGCAAAGGCGCGCTCTCGCAACCGCTGCAAATCATTTATTTAGCAAACGCGAGCTAGAATAAAAGAGGTGGAGGGCCTTTGTGCCCGATAAAACCAATAGCTTACGACTGGACGACCGTGCTGTTTGTTTAGCGTTTGTTGCTGGCATTAAATTCATCGGCGTGATTGCTCCGGGACCTTTCCAGCTCGCTTTAGCTTTTGCAATATAAAAGCCACCTTTCGTCGTTTTAAATTCAAAGAAGCGCCTCGAATTTATACGTGTATATAATACTCGACGTCAATTGGCAATGCAAATGTCCAGCGCACAAAGGCTTCACACACACACACGTGTCGCGCCGCAATTTCGGCCAGTTCATCAACTCGAATTGCCTTGATTACAAAGCGCCCCGGCCACACCGTCGGAGCGTTTCACAAGCCGAGAAAAAGGAAGTAGGCGCAAGACGCGAAGAGGGAGGAAGGAGTCGGCGGCGGCACTTGGCATGCACTTGGCTGCAGTATCTAGAAACGAACGACCGAGGGATGAAAATTCATGGCAGCAGCAGCAACAGCAGCGGGCGGATTGAAAAATCACTTCGGTTGTCGGACAACTGCGAGGTTTTAGTCTGTGTGGCGGCAGCTGCTGCTACTACTCGGCTGCTGAATAAAGTAGGGGATCGTCCAGTTTACGAGTAGCCAAAGAGCTGCTGTCGATCGAGCGCCCATCACTTATACACGACGCCCGGCTAGCGAGAATTCGGGGGCTGAAGTAGTAGTCGTGTAGTTTGCTTGCCCGCCTCGGCGTGCTGCAAATATTCTGAAATATTCAGGCCCAAAGTAGTCTCGATCGCGGCGCAACGCTATGCTGTGTACTACATATCAGACTGGCGATTAGTCGGGGGGTCTTGGGGAATTATTGAGTTTGGCCGCAAGCTCATTTCGGCGCTTTTTTTTCTCTTCGTTCGCTACGCATTCAGTGCTGCTGTCCCTCGTCCATCATGCTGTCAGCACGTCTATCGTCGCGCGCGCTCTCTTGAGCTGCCGCTGCCGGGGCCCTTATCTCCGGCCGACAGTATTACGCCGGTTTTCTATCGCAAGCTGCCTGCCCGGCTGACCAACTTCTTCTTCTTCTTCTTTCGCGCTGATCCCTGGCAAATTTATTTCTCGTGACCGTTCGGGTGCTTCCTCTCTCGAGACTCGCCGCGCCCGCGCGCGTACTTTATCGCCTAATCATCCGACTGTTGTTGTTGGAAAAATTGTCCATCTTGCTCTCGACTGGCTGGGCAGCAACAGCAGCGGGATTAAGAAAAATGTATGTCGGTCACGTACTGACTGAGAGCACGATATTCCAGCCATTCATCTGGTTTTTATGGAACGCCAAGCCAAGCCAAGCCGAGCCGAGTCGAGTCGAGCCAAGCGAGCTTGGATATTGTCGCAGCAGTTGCAGCAGCTCGCCAGATATGCTGCTTTACGATGGCCAATAAATGACTGAATTCCTGATCGATCACGACGCCGCCGCCGCCTCCGTCGCCTTCTGCAGCGCGCCAGCAAGGACTCCCTTCCTCTCTGCATACGCAGCCCTATCGCGTATGCATGCACCTACGCGCAACTGCCTCGCATACCTACTACAATTCAGTTCAGCTCCCTCTTGCTCTTTTGCTCTCGTTAAAAACTCCCACCAATACGAGCTTTTTATTACCTGTTCGAGCGCCCGACACAACATCTGCTCTCGCCATTTTCACTTTTTCATAAGCTGCGACAATTTCTCCGCTGCTGCTGCTGCTGCTCTCGTGGTCTTATCGCTGGCGCGTAAAAATATGCAGGAAAAAGAAAAAGAAAAAAAAAGGCGCGGTGGAACGAGTGAAGGGCTCTCGGCGGTATACTCTTGCGGGATGATCGCGTTTCACGAATAGCCCGAACACGAGAGCGAGAGCACTAACTAAGAGGCCATTCCGGCCGAGCTATTTACATGCAGGCTACACTACGTATTAGGGTGCCCACGAATTTTACACTGCACGCTGTACTGCCGATAAAAGCTAAGCGCGCTTATACGTCAAGCTGAATGTCCGCTCTCGTCTCCTCGCCGGGTGAGGGTGGTAAAGTCCGCCGATGTCCCTGTTAAATTGGCTCGTTCCTCAACCACGACAGCTCCTCGCCCTAGCTCACTCTCTCTCTCTCTTTACGAACGCACTCACCGCCGCTGATAACTGTTGTTCCCATCAATTTTCTTCAAAGTCTACATCCGGCTACCACCTATTTTACGGCTCTGCCCTCCTGCCGTCAACGTCACTTTCACATAACTCACTCTTCTTTTGTTCCACTTTTCAATTACCAATCACCCGAAATCCGTCGAAACTAACGACAGTGTCGTCACGTTGTTTAACATTGAAAAATTCTAACCCCAAAGTAATCACTTGATCCATACTAACACCGAATAATACTGAGTTACTTTCCCAAAGTGAACATTATACGGCGACTCAACAGTCAACAGGGAAGTTAGATATATGACGTGGCTGACCGAACGCGGAATATACTACTTGACGTGAACCGACTGGTCCTCCGTAGGTAAGAGCATGTCATTTAATGTCACATTTAATTGATTCTGTACACAGCGTTAGTTGATAAATCTAATTAATTAATAATTATCGTTTATTTGTTTAAACTAATTTTATTTACAAAATTGAAAAAAAAGTAAAATCTGCTCCAAAGCACAATATTGGCTTTTCTAATTTTTGGGCCTAATTTAGATTATTTACCAACTCTAACAGAAAATACACGTTACAATAACAAAATAGTTTTCAGCTATTTTTGCGATTGAGATCCCTTTCGCGTATTTACGAGCTACACTTTTGATTTAAAATTCCTTTGCGATTTGAGAATTTGCTTGAAAGGAATTTCAAAAGTCCAACTTTGTTCAGGCTTCGGTATTCGGAGCTGCTCGGATCGTTGGACTTTACTGAAGTATTTATTTATTTATTTATTTAATTATTGAAGAGCCATCATCTGGTATGCCTTCAAAGCAAAACTGTTTGATTTTTGAAATGTTGAAAATGCCAGGATCTATAGATTAGCGATCTACATGATGTTTTCTTTTTCATTTACTGCGGACAAGAAATATCGAATATGAATTTTCAGTGGAGCTAAAGCTCTGAGCTCTCAAAAAGATCGAACCGGCTCGGCCCAGATTTATCTTGAGCTTTTAGCATCAGTCCAATCAATGAACGAAATATTAGTATTTTATGTTCCATTTAGGTGGACATTTTTCGTAAACTTGAGTAATTTTCTTTATAATTACGACACTAAATTTTAACTCGTACATCCCTCGTTGTTTTATTAAGAAAACAAAACTAGAACAAAACGTTACAATAGAATATAGCCTAATATTCTTTCAGAAAAAAAACTAGTTCAAGTTATTCTTTTTTTGTCGGCTGATGAACGAATAAAAGTGTAAAATTAACAAAAGGTCTAGGAGTGAAGGTTCAAAATAATTAGAGCTGCGTTGATAAAAAAAAATAAAGTTTATTCGTGTTGGCAAATCGGAGGCGTACACAAGTCCTTGGAGATGGCGCATAGTACAGATGAGAAGTAAAAACATCCTCGGGCGAAGTAAAGCGTGTCATTGTTGAGGATGGCGGGCAGCTCACTTCATCGCGAAGGCGAGGTCGAGAGGCAGAGGCTGCGCCACAGCATCGGGGTCGTCGGGCGCGTTATATTTCCCAAGGGCCATGTCTACGAGGGAGAAAGTGCAGCGCGGGAACATGCCGAGGCAGTCGCTGCCGCGACGACCCGCGCGGTGGGCCTCCGCGTAGGTGTGGTGCTCCGGGGGCTCGAACGAGAACAGCCTCTTCAGCGGCAACCTACAAAACAAACAGAGGGCGATATATCGCTTTGCGTAACTGCGCCATTATTCGTGTGCCTGCGTGTTCTTGTCAACTCGAGCACTTTTTCAAACTTCATAAAATATTTCTGCCGTCGTGGGGGGATTGATATCGCGGAGCCGAGATTTCCGATAAATCGCTTCTCGAACGAGCTTAAAAGAGCAATAAAACATATTTTCGAGTTTATAGAAGGGTCGCTGCTCGGCAAGCGGGAGGGGCTTTGCAAAACTTTGGGCGTTACAGTGTGCGCGGGCGGTGGCGGCGGAGGCGTTTTAGTGTAGGTAAGGGCCATCAGTCAGCTTTATCTCCGGCGGGCTCGTGGCTTGCTTTTATCTTATCGCGCGCAAATTGATAAAGTTCGTTGACGAAGCTGCCTGTAATAATAACAATAATAAGTAGGAAAATCGATAGCTGAACGTGCTGGATTGGCGCTGAACGTGCGCGGTAATGGGAGAGGAGTGGGAGGAGGAGATCTGGTCAGCGAGCATCTAATGGGACAAAAGAGAGCAATCGATGGGTTTGCTTAGCACAGCGTCTAATTAGTATCCCCGGAAAGCCAATAAAGCGCCGGGACGAGCGCACGACGACTCGAGGACGACGATTCTCCCTTTGGGAGCTCGGTCAGCCGCTCTTTCTTTATTTATGTCGGCACTCGAAAATTCGTCCCCCGAGCAGCTGGCGCTGCTACTAGCGAATGCGCCTGTGCATACTCACGTGAAGACTATCCTCATCATCTCCTCGAGGAGGCTGTTGCCTTGGGGCACGAAGCGCTGCGAAGCCTCGCAGAGCGCCCTCAGCACGCAACTCCGCCCGTCGAAGCCCATCCTACAACAGACAGACGACAAAGGACCAGATTAATTGGCGGCCGATCAAAGCAACTCATACCCCCCTTCTTTTATTATTTCCGATGGTTCGAGAGAAGAGGGACTACTCGCAGGCTCTTTCACTCTCTCGGGAGGATAAACAGCAGAAAGCTATGGAAATAAGGCGGGAGCGTAAAGTAGAGCGATAACGAAAACAATTCCCCCGACGAACTCTGCCTGTTACGGCCACTTGATAGTTGGCCAACTTCTCCACGATTCTTATTATGATCTGCGAGATAGAAGCTCTGCTCCCTCTTTCCCTCTATGACCCTGCAGCAATGGGCAAATTCATTCGAAAGAGTAGAACAGCCGGGCGGTGGCGGACCGACGGATTTGATTGATTGCACTGGTTGCACTGTTGCTGTTCGGCGGCTCATAGCTTGAACAGTTGACAGTGCTCGAGAATGCAATAATGCCGGCTTTAACCATCGCGAGATTACGCGGGAGCTGCGGTTTTGCCAAGGCTAATGAATGGATTACCAGTCATACGCGTCGCTCTATATATATAATAAGCAACTTCTTGCGCGTGCACTCGTGCTATTCTAATTTATAGGCCAGCTCATCCCAGCGATAAATCCGCGCGCCTCTTTTCTTCAGCCACTGCGTCACCTCCATTTGTTTTTCTCTCTCTCTCCATCTTTTAGGCGCCGGCAGATTTAAAGTTTGGCCAACTGCGGGAGACGCAAGTTTGCGGAATAAAAAGCCGCCATTAATGAGCTTAACTTTTGCGGACGACCGCGCGAAAGCGAAAATATATATTAGCTTAGCAGCTGCGAGACAAGTACAAGAGTACAAGAGTACATAACTCGCGGATGAAATAATTGAACGAGTTAACGAAGTTATATGCGCGACTTACGCGTCGATGATGAGCTCGAGTTTGTTGTAGAGGTCCCTGCGGTGTCGGCGTTGCAAGTACTGGTAACCGGCTTTGTAGTACTTCTTCGCGCCGGGGAGCAGGTAGTATTTGCCCTGAGGGTCCCACTGTCCAGCGATCCAACTGTCGTCCACTCCGGTCGCCTCGCCCTCCTTGGCCGTCTTGTAGTTGATCTTGTCGCTGCGGTGACGCAAAAGTGGCGCCAGCTCGGGTTTGCTCTCGTTGGGCAGATCGTAGGAGATGCCCCAATTGAGGCCCTCGGTGAAAATGTTGTCGGGAGTGAGGGTGTGCACCGTCATGCACAGCGCTATCTGCAATACACAACGAGCTGCCGATGATACAATCGGTCAAAAGAAACGCCAAATTGATTGTCGGCCAATTTGTTTGCTCGCTCACCGAGAAACTGGATCCTTCGGGAAAGACGACGTATCGCTTGCGCCTGGTCAACAGGCTAGTTTCAGTCTCGGAATCGGCCGCCGGTACAACCAACAGCAGCAGCAGCCAGAGCGGCCCGCCCACCAGGATCAGTTTCGCTCGCCCGAGCATCTTCCGCGCTTGGCCAATCTATCAACCGCGACAATCCTAAACAATACGTCAAGCAAACAGATACTCGTGTGTGTGCATGTATATATACAAGCGCGGATACAGATCCTATGGTATTCTTCTTCGAGCAGACCGAAATGGAGCTCTTATACGCGATGCTTGCTACGCTGGCATTCGTCGCACGTTCAGTCAGTGCTCGCGCAGCCGGAATCCCCAATTCATCCGATGACTAATGACCGCGAGCGTGGTGGCCTCGGAAAAGTAAAAAAGCTCGGTTTGGCTGGTGATTAAAGCCCGATAAAAATCGCTTGCGCGCTATTTGTCAGCTGCTCTTGCGTATACGGCGGCGAGAGACTTTACTTTAGAAAAACGTCCGGCGACGATTAATCACGCTTCCGTGCCGGTTACAGTCACACAGCGTGCACACGCAGCGGATCCAATACTGCGCGAGAGTGTCGAATGCGCGCGCGGGCGCTGGAATTCGGAGCCGATATTGTCGCATTCCGTGCGGAATCAAAGTCGAGCGAGGAGGGTCAAACGCCTTTCTGCCGACGAGCACACCGACGTTTTGCCAGCGACTCGACTCGAAAGACCTTCCACTGATTTTCGAGCGCGACGAATGCCGGGGTAGAGCTTTTGAATCGCGTGATTATTATGCCATTATGGCTGGCGAGAAGTGGAATAAAATGACATGTAAAGCGCTGCAACGCTCCGGCAGCTGGCGCGCTGAGAGAGGGAGAGCTGCACTTAGCGGGCACGAGCAGAGCAGAGTGTGCGAAAATATGCGTGCAGCAGTGTTTTGTCTTGGTGGTGGCGTAAAAAGATCGAGCTAGCTGCGGAAAGTTAGCAGGGAGAGTAAGAAGGGAGTGGGGAAAAAAACGAGAAGACGGTGGCGGCGGCGGTGGGAGATGGGAGTTTGCCGAGAGTAGAGAGTGAAGGACGGAAGATCGATTCTGGTGGCGCGGCGGCGTTCTCTCACTCTCTCGGGCGTAGAGTCGGGAAATATCTCGTAACTCAGTTCAGTAAGCTCTTTAGGAAACAGGAAATTGTTAGTTCTCGGAGAAACAAGCCAGCAGCCAAATGATCGATAGCTGACACCGATACAAATCCCTCTCTCTCTCTCTCTGTTGGCGAAATTCGCCGGCGCGCGGTTAAAAATAAAGCGACGATTTGGCTCGGTCGTCCGCGTACGTACGAGTACGTATAGCTACGTATACGTGTATCGCAGGTGTGCTGCATTCTTTAGCACGTGTCAATAGCGAGTGCACAATAAGCGCGAATGCATGTAAATTCACGAGCCACTGAACAAAGCTTTGATAAAAAGAACAGCAGCAGCAGAGCAGAGAGGAAGAGAGACAGGGTGTGAGAGAGAGCTATAGTTTGCGCGCGCAAGGCTTACCTTGTGGATCGAGTTTTATCCAGCTCGCAGCTTCCTTGGCGATTGACGAGTCTCTTTCACCTTCCGCGCTCGTCTCTCGTCTCTCGCCTCGCCTGCCTCCTCCCACTTTGCAGAGAGCAGTTTACCAGGTGATTAACGGGCTAAAAGCCTGCAAAGGTTCGTTCAACCGCGAGCGCTAATGCATAACGTCTTTAGCGCCTCTTCTTCTAACCGGACAACTTGTCGCTATACACAGACGACGCTAAATGAGCTTACCCCCGTTAATCGCATTCCCCCAACACTGCCTTTCTTTTCGTGTTTTTTTTTCTTTTTCGAAAATCTATTTTTCATCTAATTTTTGTTGTTGTCAGAGCGTGCAGAGTGCAAATGAATCGTGCGGCGTGTACGTAAAAGCGATTTTATTTGTCTGTCGATACATCATTTTGGTAGTTTAACAGCATATCCAGTAGCGAGAATGGACAGGGGTAGGCAATATCACAATCGGTTCTTGTCACGGATGCGTTGTCGTAAACGTCGTTAACGCTCCTCGATGCCGCTGCCCTTGCTGCACCGGGGTAACTGCCGAATTACAAAATAACCAGTCAAAGCCTCCGTATTAACGGTCATTTGTTTAGTTCAACTCACTTAAAAATAACTCGGAGCAAGTCCTCGACGAGCGACACTCCGACTGGATTGAGGATAAATCTGGCCTCGCAGATGGCCCGTAAAATGCACTGTCTGCCAGGTAGTCCCTGGCTGAGAGATAAACGATATATTTGTGAAAAATTGTCCACTTTGAAAAGAGAAGAAAAATAAAGGAACATGCGGCAACCTGTCGAGTGCTAATTCCAAATTAGCATAGAGCTGTCGTCGGTGGCGTCTGTGCGGCTGGCGTCTCGTCCATGGCCTTCGATTGGCGGCGGTGTGGGGAGCTCGGAGTGCATCGACCCCCTCGGGTATTGGCCAGATCATGTCGAACTCCAAGTCGAGGTTCCAGTTGCTGGGCACTCGCACTTGAATGGCCTTGAGCAGGGTGATCGTGAGCTGCATGGGTGCAGATATGAGAGAAAGAGAGAGAACGCAATTTGTCGTGATTTACGGCCGGCAAAGGGAAGAAAACTAAGAGCCGGAGAGAAAGAGAGAGAATGATGTACTCACGACGAAGGAGCTCCCTTTGGGAAAAGTCAGCGATCTCTTGTTCCGCCTGCAACTGGAAATGCTGCCGCTGCTGCCAGAAGTCGCCGTCTCGTTAGCGGCGAGCACGAGATTCAGCGGCAGAAACGGTAGGAAGACGCTGCACGCGAGTCGCATTTTCGAGTCTGACTACCTACCTACCTACCGCGAGAGCAGCGACTGTGCCAGTGTTCGAGCAGCAGCAGGTCTTAATTGGAGGGAAAACAGTGGCCCTTGGGCCACGTGTGTATGTGTGTGTGACGCAATAGGCTGGCATGATTCACCACATTCCTCGGATAAACATGTGCGCAGCTTATTATCGGCACTCGTGCTGATTTATCGGATTGCCAGGCAGGCAGGCAGTTTTATTTGGGCCGCACGCGCCAAAGTACGTGGCGGTGGCGGCGGAGAGGCTCGCTCGCATGAATTATTTATGTGCGAGGAGCTAGCAGCCTTAGACGACGTTAATCCCTTCTGGGTAAATAAACAAGCTCGTATAAGCTCTTTCTCTTTTTATTCGGCCCACGCGTTGGCGGCTGCGGCGGGGCGCACGTGCAACATCGCAAACGCGCAATCGGACAATCGATCGGCCGCTCGCTCCTCTTTACTTTTTCATCGGCGACTGTCGCGCGATTTTTAATTGCATTTAGCCGTGTCGGCGGCGCTGGCACACATGTGCTCCCTCGCAGCCTCGATCTGAATATGCATGACCATGTAGATTATACACGCGATAAGATCGCTTGATGAATCCAGCGGGCCTGCTTAGCAAAATTATTCAGTCTATCCTGGGCGAATTAACCTCGTGCAGCAGCCGCCTCGCGCCTCAACGCGCGCAGCAGCAGCATCTCGTGCAACCGCAGTCATTTCCACGCTTTTACGATGCATTTTGCACAGTCTGTTGCGACACCTTACACATACCCACCTCTTGCCTCATTTTATTCTCGACAGTTGCAATTATTGACAATATACTTCGCTTACTTCTCGCTGCGCGATGTTTATTGATGAACTCCGTCTGCGTCAGTGCAGTGCCTTGAGCATTACTTGCACGGTTAATTAATAAGGTACAGAAAACCAGCACACAGTTGCTTGCTCCCGCACAGTTTTTATTGATTCCAAGTCAAGAGGAGAAAAAAACAACAACAAAGAGCTCCGTACGACAAGCTCGCAGCGCTTAATAAATTACTGAAGAATTGCCATTGTACTCGAGCGCCGGCAATGTTTATAGCGGTTTATTAGGTCAAACAATAAGCAAGTTGCACAAAGCCGATGTGTGCGCGCGCAACAATATAAGTTGTATAAACGCGGCAGCGCAGCTCGCAGCAGCAGCAGCTAGTAAGCTACTTGGAAAGTTGCTAAAGCGACGTGCTCTGATGTATTAAGATACAAAGTTGATCGCCGCGAAAGAGGCAGTGCGGAGTATAATCTGAGTAGGACCTAATGGCGGAAAGTCGCGAACTATATACTCGCTATACTCACTGGCACAAAGTGAATGAGATGCGTGCCGTTGCGCCAAAGTTCGTTGACGGACAACCCTGCAGATAACATTGACTAAACGTAACTTCGCACTGCGCTCTTTTTTGTTTTTTTTTGTAAATGCACTGTATTGGGGCCACTTGCCACTTTTTTATTCGTGCCAACTCCACAAGTGGGTTAAACAACTCGACGAATTCCGAAGGCCGTTGCCACCCTTAGATTCGCAATTAAAAGCTCGACCAAAAAAAAAAGTAAATCGCTGGTATTTACTAAGTTAATAATGGACAAACATCAGCAGCAGTGGGCAAGCGTGCATCGTTACGCGCTTGTCGATTATTGATTTGGCAAATGGTGCAAATATTGCCGGCTGAAATATGCAGCACGGCCGAGTCTGGCAAATAGGGGAGCGTCAGCGTGGCTAATGAGTTTCGATTGATGAACTTTGCCACTCACACGGCTCGACTGAAACATTAAAAAAAAAAAAATAAAAAGCCGGCGGCGGCAAAGACGCATGAATGATTGAGCGATCGCGGGTTAGCGGGGTTCTGTTGCCGTGCGGCCGAAATTCAAAATAGCCAGGGACAGGAGTCTGCGTGGAACAGCTCGTCGCAGTCGTCTCGGGCGTTGTAAGCTCGCTCGTAGTGGCGCGTCAGCTCTTCTTGATCCCCGCGCTCGTCGTCTTGCTGCTCGTCGTCGAGGTTGGGGAAGCTGTCGGGCAGAAAAAAAAGAGTTATTTCAAGATGAAATATTGTGCGAGCTTTTGCGAGTAGCGCGTGAATCACTCACCTGAAGACGGAATGGAGAATCTCTTCGAGGAAGGAGGCCCTGTTGAGGGGATACTGGCGGTTGCGCTGACCGGCTCTGCACAGGGCCTTGAGCAGACAACCGCGACCGTGTTTGCCTTGCCTGCGAACAGTCGAACTACGATGAGCTGGGCCTCATGGCGATTAAGAAAGAGAGCGAGCGAGGGGGACGCACGTGTTGAGCATGGCCTCGAGCTTGCGGTAGAGATCGCGCCGGCTCCTGCGGTGGTAGACCTCGGCTGGTTTCCTGTGCAGCACCGTGCGACGGTAGGGCAGCTCGTAGGCCAGACCCGCGGTCACGCCCAGCGTGAAGATGCCCTGGGGCCGAGCGAACGAGCCGATGGTCAGGCAGTAAATCAGCTGCGATGATCGAGCAAACGCAGACTTATTCTTTGGCTGTCGTCGATCAGTCGCGAGGATTAAACTCAATTTCCCGCGCGCCTGAGTAGATTGAAAATCCGATCCGAGCTGATCCGCGATTTACTTTGGCCGCGTAGCTACTCGTAAAAAACGGCAGCTGCCGCCCGCACGCCCTTTACAGCCCAATAACAGAAGATACGACTGACCTGCACGTTGCTGCCCTGAGGAAATATGAGATACTTGTAGCCGGCATCAATCGCGCGGTTAGTTCTCGACAGGCTGACGTTGTTGCTGGCACTGCAGCTTGCCTCCGCTCGATCCGACATCAGCACCAGCAGCAATAACATCAGCGGCTTCACATATCTCTCGCGCCTCATTCTTCGGCCAAGTATAGCGGCCCGGAGAAGCCGGCTCCAGTTTCTTCCGCTGTCCGCTGTCCGTCCGAGCTTAACCGCTCTCTTTCGCAGTACGCTGCGCCGACAACGCAATCCAACTACGGCTTGGTTCTTTTCCTTTCTTTTCGCTCCCACCCTCGCCCCCCTCTCCGCCCCGCTTTGTTAAATGCTTTGCCGCGCTAACGCTCACTTCTTTTTATCTTCCTTTTTTTTCTCCACTCGTCCCGTCCGACCCACGAGTAACGCGAACCGCGCGTGTGCGCTCGTTTCCTTGTTTAGTTTGTAATCTTTCCTTGAGTCTCGGACACCTATACCTGCTGTATCTTTTACCTTCCACTTTGAGCTCTCGCTCAAGATTTATTTTAACTCCACGGCTACAATCTTTCGGCAATCTCTTTATTTTCCTTTCAAATAATTTTTTCATCTTTATTTACAAAAATAATTTACATCTCAAACATATAACGTCTGTGCTTGTAAAAAAAATATATGAACGTATATCGTCGGGTCAGTCGAAAAAGATCCCCATATCCAACGAGTAGTTTGCGAAAATTCCACATCCAGTTTGCCGAGACAAAAAAATCACACATCCAATTTTTCAATCGGAAAATCACACATCCAATTGTTCGAGTTTGAAATCACACATCCAAAAACTTTTTTATCTTAGTGATTTTTTATTAAACACCTCAATATTATTGTTTGTAAAAAAGTTTAATAATAATTGTAATAATAATTTTATTACTCGAACGTAATTGCTCACTCAAAAAAAAATTGTATATTTTGACAAAACTTACTGTGTGTTATTTTTTTGGACTGAGCAATTATGTTCGAGTAATAAAATTATTATTACAATTATTATTGATAAACTAAACTTTTTACAAACAATAATATTGAGTTGTTTAATAAAACTCACTAAGACAAAAAAGTTTTTGGATGTGTGATTTTCCGATTGAAAAATTGGATGTGTGATTTTTTGTTTCGGCAAACTGGATGTGGGATTTTCGCAAACTACTCGTTGGATATGGGATCTTTTTCCACTGACCCGACGATATATAGATGTACATACGTACTTAAGAAAATCTGTTCAATTTGAAATATATTCGATTTTCAAATGATCGAGCAAAATTTTACATAATGTCATATGTTTAATTTCAAATTGTATAATAGTTGTAGAAAATAAACTAGCAATAGCTAATTTGATATACATAAGTGAAATAAATTAATATAACCTATCCCATCGGCATAAAAAAATTATTTTTAATTTCAAGAAGATTTTCCTCTTGTTACAAGAGGAATTAATCTTGACGCTATATTGAGAAGAAAATCCTCTTGTAACAAGAGTATTCCTCTTGTTACAAGAGGATTTTTTTCTCAGTGTTAGCATCAAAAAATTTTTTTGCCATTCTAGAGCCCACATAAGTATGTTTTTTTTTTAAGGATTTCGTCATATAGACGAGAAAGGTATAGAGCGTAACCGAACGTGAGAGAGAGGGAGAGAGAGAGAGAGAGAGAGGAATATGAGGGTTCTCTCGAATTGAATTTTCAATGAACCGAGATTGCCCGGAAGCGATCGCCTCTCGTCATTGCTAATTACTTGCCTTTCTGCCAAAGGGCTCTTTATTCGTAAAGCAACGGAATTATCCAATGCGCGTTGCTCCGTGGCAGCTCTTCCGAGTGTTTTAACGCTATAACGATTTACATCCTCGGATATAATTCAACTGACAGCTTTGTTAGTTCTATAGTGATGTTAACAATTGAATTTCACGTGTATCGCGCGATATAAACGCGAATTTCGACATATTCTGCATTGGCGTAAACGTGCAGAGAGTTTGAGCAAACGAGCTGAACTACATATACGCTGACAATATGCGCATCAATTAATTTGCAAATTGGATATACAGGTTAATATGTGTGTTATTCTAAATCAATTCCATATCCCTATAATCCTCCTTGTGCTCGTATATATCCTCGGAAACTAATCGGGTTTCGGCTGCGTATATATTCGTGTGCTTTAATAACAAGATACGGCAGAAATTAATCACCTACATGATTAGTGGCATGTCTGTGCGAATTTTAACGGGGGCTGCTTCGTAATTACCAGCTTTGATTGCTTTACAATGTTGGCAACAAAACTACATCAATATAATATCCGATGGGATAATTAAATGGTTGATTGTAGTTTACTTGTTTGTTACACAATAATTTCAATGGAAAATTTCCAGTTATGCGCGGAAACGAAATTACTTGAAGATGGCGTATATGTACACGCACACTTGAGAATATTCCCAAAGCTGCAAGTGAAACTACTCCTTGCCGTATGTATTATAGGCTCGGTACAAGTGTAAAGCTTCGTTCCCTCTGCGGTTACAGCTCTTAAAGGGACTAGTTTCGCGGTGCGGGTTATATGTAGCGTGAAGCTTCTGTTATAAACTGCACATCCTATGTGTAACTTGATCTTCGTTAAAGAATGGCTTTTGCGAGTTGTATAACAATTGCGTTTTTCGAAGTTCTGGAGTATTAATGTAGAATCTATTTCTTTCTCGAAGAGTTAAGATTGATAACAGGAATTTTTGAAATTTTCTTTTCAAATAGAATTTTACTGCTGTATGTCAAGTTTTTCAATACAGCGAATTTGTCATATAGTGAAAATAGTACAAGTTCCAAGTACATCTGCATAAATAATTCGATCGATTTTTGCCTATAAGAGGCTTACAATCATCCGAATAACATGAATTCAAGTTGACAACACTTCAGAAGAAAAAAATTGATAAAGAAGTGGCTCAGTCATCCAAACACATTCGACGCGAGGTAATACCAAAATCACTTCCGCACACCCATCTATCAGAAATATTAATCAACGACATTTTTCCAAAGCCAACCCCCCTATATCAATCTTCTCTCTCTCTCGAGAGAGAGAGAGTAGTTTTGGCCGATTGGTTGTCAAATATTTGCCTACTAAACAAATAAGACGAAGCTGCTAAGTACACGCTCGTGTGAGAGAGAGAGGCGTTTAAGTAGATTTCCGTGCGTATGACGCGGCGGCCTGATATATAAGCGCAAAAAGAGCCGAGCCGCGCCATCCAATTAAACTGTGTGTTTCGGTGCAGCTGAAATAGCACTGATATCACGTTCCCTTCGCTTTACGGTCTTGAAATAATATGCTAGAAATTGCTTTGGTCACTTGGATAACACCATCGATCTTTGAAAATCCGTTTTGTGGATTCTGATGGAAACCTCGCGAATGGAATTCATCGTAGTTTGCGAGATAATCCAATTGGTGATGATTTGAAAAATCTCTCTCTTCAACTAATTTTCAATTTCACGACAAAATTTTTTATTCAGCTGTTCACTACCCGGTTGAAATAAAGCACGTGTCTTCATGATCAGCGAGGCACGTGGTCTTTTGTGTCAAAAAAGGCGAGTGCCTCCTGTCAGCGACACCTTCGGTTTTAATTATAAAATTTCATACAATATGAGAGTATATATGCATTGCTAACATTATCGAATATATTATTTGATTAATAAATCTTTTTTTTTATTGGGAACTAATGAACTAAAGTTTCTGAAGGTACGTACCGCAAAAAGGGGCACGTGTCCCATCTTCGGACACCTTCAACAAATCATTTTCAGTTTCTAACGACTATTCATGTTACAACGACTACATCAACGATTATTCATGTTAAATACTATTAATATAGATTATACCTTTCAATACCGGAAAAACATCTATTGGATGTCTTTTTACAATTAAAACCGAAGGTGTCGCTGACAGGGGGCACGTGCCTTTTTTGACACAAAAGAGCACGTGCCTTTTTGGTTAAAAAGGCACGTGCTTTTTTCAATCGGGTATAAAAAAAACATTTCTTCAATGTTACTGATTCGAACAAATTTCTTGTTTTAAATAGCGTTGACACGCAAAGTACTTTAGCATCGTCACAGACTAATTCCTGCACAGGAAGTCACTTTACAGCCCTATTAATTAATAATTGCGTGAAGTTAAATTGGTGCGATATATCAAAAGCGCGCGCGCGCACACACACACACACACACACACACACACACACACACAGCCGCTTGAGTTTGCAGTATGATAAGAGATGCATCTAGCTCAGTTGCTCATCTCGCTGACTATGCATATAGGATTAAACATGTCCTCTAAGTACATGACTACTAGCTCAGAGCCGTCTATATCGCGCGCGATTTCAAAACTTCGAGTTTCCAAATCTTCTAAGCTGCTGTATATACTCCCAGACGTCTACGTGTCACACGAATCTATAATAACACAGCAAACTAAAGTTCTCTCTCTCTGTGTGTGTGTGTGTGTGTGTGTGTGTGTATTTTGATTTATATCGAAATTTGGCAAACTTGTGTATAGTTTTATTTTTAGAAAATCGCGAGACAAGTCTCAACTTGTCTATCGGACAATTCCATTTAATAAGACCCCTCAATGGGCAATCGCGAGAAACCGCAACGATTCGCCCAACGCGAAACAATCGCAACAGCTACAATAGATGCACTCCTCAATAACCGCGTTCTCCTCGCTCTGTAAATAGTTCAAAGTCCAACTTAATCGCGCACTCTCGAAGATGCCGTTTCTGACTTATAGAGGCAATCCCGCTACGATTGCAGACATGCCGTAAACAAACCCTCGGCTATACTCTGTTGCTCCTCTGCGCTACTACGAGATTGCTCTTCAAACCGCATTGAGGCAAGTAGATTGTGTGTATGGGTATAATACGGTAACAGACAATGAAATATAATGTACGTTTCGATGTTTACCCGGGTTTATCATTCAATCTGCGGCTTTGGAACGTTCTCCACGGGAAATTATTGCCTTGGATAATTGTAATGTCAACAAGTTCATACGACTCTATTGCTTCTCGTGGCAGTTATGAATTGAAATGTTCAGCTAAGAACTTGTATCATAAATATTTTATACGGCGTAGTAAATTTACGAGAGATATTAAAAAAAAAACATTGCCGCACACGATTCTTCACTCAATTTTTTAAGCGACAGATGACCGTTAATAAAAGTTCTGCCATGAAAGACCGCTTTTATTGCGTCTGTACTTTATTACGATTCGTAACAGTGGTAATTTAACTGTAAAAATCGAGCGTCAAAGATCACAACTTGAAAAGTGTTAAATTTCTTTTACGCGAAGATAAATAACACCTGTCGTGATCAAGATATATTTGTAACATTTGAAATATAAACAGGTCCAGTGTGAACTCGAACAGTAATTTTTTTTTGCAATCATGATAATGTAAATTAATAAAAGCACAGCTTCTAGATAATAATATCGTCGCGAGTTCATACCAAGTGGATTAGTATTCAGATGAAAAGAATGAACTGCTGAAAAGAAAGCTCGTCCACTCGCGTACACACACATTATCGTACAGGCAAGAGGAAGAACAAAAAAAAAAAAAAAAAAACACGAAGAAGAAAAATCTCTTCATCCCTCATTCATATTTAACGTCCACGATTTACATATTACACGTTCGCGCATAATTGCCGATCAAATCGCGTATGCGCATACGCATACTTTCATCTCTCGTAGCTCTCTCTATTCCAACATTTTTCTTTTAGATTTTTTCTTCAATTAAATTTTCTCGTGTCGATGTAAAAAAAAGAGCAAGTGCGCGCGCGCTCTCATCTCTGAATTTTCCAGTCTCTCGACGAGCGATCGCGCGAGAAGCTATTTGGATTACAAGCACTTCCTTCCTTTCGCTTTATCGCGCCCCTCGTATAAATATACGCCCCGCGAAAGCGCATATAAGCCGTATCAAACGGAATTAACTGGGAAACTGCTTTAAATACCACCTTGGATATATGTATATATCTATATGTGTATATAT
>JAWWMK010000001.1:13356933-13376229 GCA_035047105.1 Galeopsomyia nigrocyanea
ATAAAACATGGTTTTCGATGTATTTTGAGCCATAGATTTCGATTCTGAAGTCAGATTAACGCTATAATTTTCCGTTTGCTATGAAATTCCAAAAAACCATGGAAAGTTGCGTTGTTTTTTTCTCGATTATTTTTAGAGCTTCTATACGCGAAAAAAGTTTGTCACACGTCGGTTCGGAAATGGGCACCTGTTTTTTTAGGTTCTGTATGTAATATAGATTGAGAAAATCGCATCTCCAAGAGCGTGCACCTCTTTTGAAAATTCGCCCCAACTTTCTCGAATTACGGCAGTTTTTTTGTGGATTTCCTCATATACATACGTGCACGCGTGCAAACGGAGCGAAACAACGACAACAACAACAACAACAACAGCATCGAAAAAACTAAGCTCGGTCTACGTTTTGATATGCAGCTAACGGCGGCGCAATCGGTTTTTCATTCGTCACACACGACACGCGTAGGTATATACCGGGGGGACACCTCTATCAAGTATATACAATCAGCCGCGCGCTTTACACATATAAAACGCGTCGAAAGCTTCCGCTATATACAAAAGCTCGTCACTGCTGCTACTGTGTGTGGCATATCCAAACAAAAATCAATCAATGTACCTACATACGTACTACAAACACACACTGACTGTTGTATCATTATTTTGCAGACCTTCCAGTTCAATCGGCGAAAATCTCGAAGCCGACATCGAACGAGCCGAGTTCACCGACGACTGTCGCAGATTCCAGCGAGACTGCTCGATCAGTCTGCTAGACTTAATTAGCCATACTCATAAAGTGGATTCTGCTTTGCTAGACGATCCCGAGTGAAAGCCCATTATCGTGTTTCCCCTTCTAGCTCGAGAGTCATGCTGTAATTCTTCTTTCTTCACGATTATTGCTCCGCGGCAGGATTTACTCTCCTGCCAAGATTTATGATTCGACCGCAGGAATCTTCATATCCGCGACGAATATAACCGCACGTTGTACGTTATTTATCATCGCGAAACCGTTCATTTCTGCGTTTGATTATTTTCACGAGTACGCTGTAAATGTTCCTTATGTGCGAATAATTTAAAAAAAATTAGTTGTTGAATTAGTGCGTATTTCCGTGGTCTGTCTAAAAAAAAGTTTATTTCGCCATCGTCAAGGTTGATTTTTTTTTCCATTGAAGAAAAAGAGGTTCAATTCGCAGTGACAGAGTGGTCAGGAAACTAATCAAATTGGTCGATCCAGGAACTCCCGTTGGGGGACAAGTCTGCTTCGGAAAGCTCCTAATATTACACTCGAAGATTGATACTTGTAAAACATCGTTTTCCAATATCGATTATGGTTATTCGCCTTTATCTTGATTTTTACTTTGCGAACGTTCGTTCGCGTGATATCGACCATTTTTTGTACCCGATTATTTCGAAATCTAAAAATAAAGAGGTTTTTCACAATATAAAGGATTATTGATTCATATTTTTATTTAGAATAATTGGTTTTTTTTTACTTCGTTCAATACCGTTCTGATTACATCACTTTTTATAATGGGAAATCTTAAGCTCCTCTCTGAAAGGTTGGAAAGGATTCCTCGAGTAGAAGAAGGCGAACCTATATAGATATACACGAAAACAAGCGCGCGAGTGAGCGAAATTGTGCCAAAAATTACATTGTTCAGCTCTTTCCGAATGTAAAAAGGAAGCGAGAGTATGTAATCGCAATTGATTTTCAAATTTATTGTCAGGACTTTGATCATCAAAGCTAAAATAATCATTGAAATTGTTTATGATTTTCCTAAAACTAGTTAATAATAAACAAGTGGATTAGGTCTCTTTTTTAAAAACAAAGTTTTATTGTCTATTATGTACAAATGCGCTGTAGTTGTAGTATAAAAGCTTGCGGTATCAACAATAAATGAAAATGGATGGTCTAGCTTGTGCCAAACCATTCGCCCCCCATTGCTCCGAAAAACGCGGCTGCTCCAGATTTTATCGTCGAGCCCGCTGAATCGTTTCTCGAGTGATCCTTTCCCGGTGGCTTTTTCTGTTGCTGCAAAGAAAGTAAGCTATGATTAGCCGGACCTCGTTTAAAAAATTTTCATTTGAAGAATCGACGTTTATCCATATCATTTTGCAAACTGCGCAGCCGGGATTAAATTAAGTAGCTAGGGATATCAGAACATTTTTTTTAGCACAATGCACACTCAATATTCACACGCACACTCAAATGCTATCTTTCTTACCAAAATCTACCTTTCAAAATGTAGCAAAAAATAGGCCCATCTAATTGTAAAAATACATTTGATTGAGTGAATTATTCGAATAATATCCGGATAATAGGTTTTACTGAGAATCCAAAGTGAAATATATTTTTTGACAAGTGTAAGTACCTGCGCTTTCTCGGGATTTTGCGCCACAGCGGGAATGTGTTTGACAGGCGCAGTGACGGCCAAAGACGGAAACCACGGAGCTCCCGAGCAGAGCGCTAAAACGCCCGGCGGATCTTTCACTGACTTCAATCCCTGGCTGTGCTCGATTCGCGCACCCAGTACGGAATGTAGTTGCTCCATGTGTGGCACCAAGTTTCCGTAAATCAACTGTTTACATTACAAATTTTTATTCTCTTCCAATTTCACATTTGATATTAATTGATTTATTCGTGTAAGCTTACCAAGGATCTTTGAACGGCTTTCTTGACGTTCGTATTGATGAACGGAGAAAAAACGTCGAAATCAAAGGGATCGATTTTTGATATAACATTGCCGCTCAGTTTATTCGACTGTTCGGACAGTGGTTTGTTATCGCGAGGCACCATTAGCAAACTTACGAACTTTACATCGAACAGTATTTGTATTGCTTGTTTTTGTCGAATTTCGAGCGTAGATACTTTGGAATAATAATCAAGCAATTCCGAGGCTATGGCGTTTATTATTTCAATCATGACCGACCTGCAATGAGGCGAAAAAAAAATAAGGCGTTTTTACAAACTATCGATTATTATTAAAAGTTATATTGTTTATACTCACTTTGGAATAGTATGGGGTATGACTTTGTTGAGATCCTGACAAATGGATGCCAAAAACTTTTGCAAGTGTACGGTGGGCTGGTAAGGAACTAAAATCTCCGACTTGATCCTCTTTCCTTCCTCGGCCTCTTCTTCGATCGTCACTTTTTCCCAGTCGGTGATGATGGTGTGAATCCGTATTTCATCCGCAGTCTCCTTGACCAAGTGTTTGCATCTGTGTTGAGATATTTTGCTCGTGAAGCACTTGGCCCAAACCGACCATACTGAAGCACTTTCTTGTTTTAGTTTATCACAGATTTCCTGCCACTTGACGTTCGTCAAAGTCAACCCAGTTGACCTGGAAATTGTAAAGCACTCCTTGAAGTGAGAACACAATAGGGGCACGGACTGCAAGAACCTCGCAGTCACAATCGCGTTGATGTCTTGTCGCCCTGTTTTCGGCCTTTCCACTGTGCACTCCTGTTTCACGAAAACTATAAACTCGTCCATCAGTTTCTCGCTAATTACTTGCAAGTACTCTTGAATTTCAGCACGGTCGCAGAACTTGTTGGTGGTTAAATAGATATCGCTAACCAGCAGGTCGTCTTTTATCCCAGTCTTTTGTTCTAATTCGTACAAATACTGTTTTATGTGAGCCAGAACTTCCGACAATCCGCTCTCGAAATTCTCACAAAGCTTCGAGATGTTGGGAGAAAAACCCCTTGCTTTCATGAGAAGGGGGCGTTTACTGTCAAAAGTTCCATTCTCCATCAATTTTTGCGGAATGTCGGACGGCGAATCTTGCCAAACGAACCATCGTAAATCATCCTCTGGGAATTGGCAAGACTCGTAGCTTACTTTATTTAGCAATTCCGTAAACTCTCTCTTCAACTCGGTCAAACAAACGTTCAATTTGTCATTTAAAATATCTGGAAAAGGAAAATAAATTTTATTTGTTAAGTATTTTTTTGTACTAAATTTCAGTAACAATGCAGCATGAATGCTTTTATATAGTGGCACAATACCTTTTATTCGCTCCGTCAGTAAGGGTTGGAAAAATTCCATCCAAAAATCGACGCTAGGCAAGGAAAACGACTCCCACACCGTTTCCCAGTTTTCTGGCATGGCGACAGCAAGACAATCTTCTCGAATATTATATATACCCTTTACAGAAGCAACTAAACTGAATAGCTTTTTTACTTCTACTTTTGACAACTCCTTCACCCAATTAAACCACGTATTTACAGTTTCTTGAATGCTTTTCAATGGAAGTTTCTCAAACTCGTGCTGTTCAAAGGGTTTGTAATTTTTGGCAACAATAGGCAGAAATTTGTTTAACAAATCGCTATCCAAGTCCAATTTAGATAACATAAACAAAGCATCTTTATCCTTAATATCGTTTATATACAATGTGACTAGCCCATCCTGATTGTCTTTATATTCTGTAACATAAGAGAAACGTTAAAATTGTTTCAAGTAAAAGCTTTTCTTGTTTATCAATACTACCCACTTATAAAACAATTGCTGATAATTGGAACAGCTTCCATCAAAACATTCAAACATAGTTTGATTTTATTTTTAACACTCAGATCATTTTCTGATGTGATAACAGATTGAACTGTTTGGCTTCTAAAAGCTATTAATCTGTTCAACAACTCGGATGGATTGAACCCTTCCAATAATACTAATGCAGCTAAGCAGTTTGCTGCAACCTGTTGAAAATTGATATTCATAAAATTTCTGCGTATTTTAGAATGGCTGAATGTGGTGAAATTACCTCTTTTGATAATTCTATCGATTGCAGAGCTTCATTGCAGAAACTTAATAATAAGTTCTTAAATTGACTTATGATACCCCATTGTTTTGAAACAATTGGATATTTAAAGGCTAAAGCAGAGTCTCCAACTTCAAACGCTAGGCTGTAATTGATGTGCCTTGCTAATAGAAATAGTTGCGTAGCAAACAGAAAATTTTTATCATCTATGGCAGACCAAATCTGCTCTGGTACATCCATTAAAATTTTGATCTGCATAACCACAGAATCTGATAGGCAACTCGTTTCTCTAAAATCAATTGTCATATTTCGTAAGTAAGAGTTATTAAATTATTTCATTGTTTTTTTTGCTCACCTTTGTAAGCTCTCTTGAACAACTTCCATCTTAAAGCCTATAAGGTACTTTTGTTGTAATTCGTGGAAAGTTTTTTCAATATTAACAATTTTGTTGTTGACAGATTCGGAAGTTCGATTCATCTCTGCTATCGTGTCGGCCGCCTGAATAAGATCGCGATAACGTTCTCTGAAATTGTAGATTCGCGTTAAAAGCTGATGTTTAAAAAAAGGCATATCACAACGAAAAGACAAAAGTACAAAGTAATAAAATGAAAAGCCCTACCCGACCAACGTTCGCAATTCAATTTTCTTGCGGTCGGTTTCATGCTGAATCTGCTTCTGTATCAATTCGATGTCCTTGATGGTGTGCTCCTCGAATAACTTTTTAATGTCGAGATCGAGAAATTTATCGGTCGACATTATTCCGGCAGAATTACGAGTATAAACACCAATAACTTGACATGATAGATATTTGACAAGTTGAGTTAGAGGTTATGAATCTGGCACGGCACACGTCGACTGCTTTGCTTACGCTTTTAGTGCGAGTTTCACGGAGCAGAGGTCGCTAGCGGACGGTGACCTAGAAATTTTTCCCTTTAAATCCCATTCACCATTGGCTAGGTCGTAAACAAACGTCATTTGTTGAATGGTCCCTCTGCAGGCGATTGGAGTCGCACGTCGGTATTTAAATGCGAGGAATGTCATTGTTGTTTTGACGACAATGGTTGTGGCATTGTTTGGAGCAAGTAGTCATTATAAAATTAGACGTAAAGATGCTCAGCTGGTAAATAGTTTTGGAAAAAATCCGTAAACAAGCTGAACGACTGATAGACGGGTAAAAAAAAAGAACAAGCAAGCAGCCAAAGTGTATAAACGATGAACAAAATAATTTCGGAGCAAGAGCAACAGACGAGAGTTTTGTGGATCGGTGGCGCCGCTCAGCGGCACTGTCTGGATGCATCAGCGACGGCGACAGCTCAGCAGCAGCAGCGCACGTGCAGTGAGGGCTCGATGGTCGAGTAGAGAGAGAGTGCGAGTGAGAGAGAGAGAGAGAGAGAGAGAAAGAGAGGAGGCGTAGAAACGAAGCAGCATAGTGCAGAGCAGCAGCGAGATGGCGGAGGTGTATCTCGGGAGCAGCTCGTAAGGAAGGAAGGACGCTGCAAGCAAGTGCGAGAGCTAGGTAGCGCAGCAACTCCGTGAGTGAGAGTGGCAGTGGCAGTGCAGCTCTCCTCTCGGTGAACGCTCCCGCTGCCAGAACAAGTAGAACAGGAACAAGAAGAGCAAGAGAAGGAGGAGGAGGAGGATGAACGCGACGGTGACGGCGATGGTGGGCAACACCGGGAACAACGGGCGCCTGCCGCCTTTGTCTCTGGGTGGTCACCACCAACAGCAGCATCAGCAGCAGCACCAGCAGCAGCAGCAGAACCAGGGCCCTCGGTGCGTGACCATCTACAAGAGCGAGACCGGCTTCGGGTTCAACGTCCGCGGCCAGGTGAGCGAGGGCGGCCAGCTGCGCAGCATCAACGGCGAGCTGTACGCGCCGCTGCAGCACGTCTCGGCGGTGCTGCCCCACGGCGCCGCCGAGAAGGCCGGCGTGCGCAAGGGCGACCGCATCCTCGAGGTGTGAGTATCCATTCCCGTTCTCATTCCTGCACTCTTTGCACTCTCGTCAGCTGATGACACGAATAACTCGCCAGCATAGACCTTATCGCCTATCGACGTACATATATATGTATATATACGTACGTGATGCATACATATACGCCCCCAGGCAGGCAGGCAGACAGGCAGCCTCTCCGCTCTCCTCCTTGCCGTCTTCGAGGCAGAGCGCGCGCCAATCGATAAACACTTCCGCGAGCGCGCGGACACTTTCGTATACACGTCGTCCACCTGCACCACCAGCCAGCAGCTCTCGAGGCAGCCCTCCGCCTGTCTGCCTAGTGCCTGCCAGCGGTGCGATCGATAATAGCCAGAAACACGTGCTGCCTGCTGCTGTCTTCTCCGTACTTCCTCGCTGCTGTTTTTACACTTGTTTACTCAATCACCCTCGCAACTGTGTACGCAGTCGGCAACGCTTCTCAAAAATTCATATATGTATATAGCTGTCCCGCGCGCTCGCTCGCTCACGGAATTTACGTCACCACGCGCACTATACAATCGCGGCTTACTTGCTGAATATCCTTTTTTTTTTAATTTCTTTTTCATTGTCGAGCGAGTTGCTTGCTGCTGCCTTCTTCCTGTGCCTTCCTTTCTTTCATTCATTCGTCGAAAGGCGACGTCCACGGGTTATTGATCCGACTTCATCGTTGTCCTTGATTGTTCGATGCCTATTAGCATAAATTATCGCCCGGCCATTTTCTCCAAAATGTTAATTCGTTCGTCGATACTCTTTTTGGAAGAGAGAATTCGTGTGTGCAATTTTTTTTTTTTTCATCGCGTGTCAAAGCGAAATTGATCGCAAGCCAGGGTTTCCCACGTGAATGCAGGCATAGCAGGCGGCGAGAGCGCAATGAGAGCCAATTATTTCGTGCGTTTTTCGACTAATTAAAGCTTTAATACACGGAAAAAACTGTATAGCGCGAACTTTGAGTCGTTGACTCCGTGACGGCGGCGGCTACATACTTTTAATATTACATCGATATAGTATAATGATTGTTGCTCAAAGAACAATTCAATCGAGTTTTATATTTATATTTCCTCGCCAAGTTGGCCGTTACGCATGCATAAAGTATCAGCCTGATTAGCATTTCTGCCGTATATATACGTACAATTCGAGCCGCAGAGCACTATTCTTTATTTTATGTAACCAATGTGCTTTTCGTTGGTAAATAACATAATGACAGTAAATTACAGTTGACGTTGCACCGCCATCGCCTGTCTCTGTACTCTGCCTCGTGCTCTCCGCGATATATATACATAACTTTGACGTTTCTTCGCGCGCGAACGGCCAGCGGCAACAACAACAGCCACCTATATACGCGCACAACTGCGAGTGACTATTTTTTTCTGTTTTTTTTATTTTTTATTTTTTTTTTTGTTCAACTCGTGTAGGGCTTCGGCCAAGTTTATGCGCGAGCGCTTCAAGATCGGCTTGCGCGCGCGCGACCGACGACAAATTCTTGGCTCGGTCAAGGCTGCCTTATCATGCTTCTAAATAGTAGCCGATTACTTTGTAACTTGCCAATGTAGGATTAGATAGCCACGAGAGCAAGGCGGCAGCTCTTGACTGCAGCAAATGCATCGTCACCCGTTTTATTTAATTTTTTTTTTCCTCATCGTTTCGTTGCTCCAAAAACTTCGAGCGTTGCAAATTTAACGTTGCGTTTCAACCGCGAAATCCAATCTTATTGCGTAACACTCGTACTAAAGGTTTTTCACCGCTATACTTTTATTTTTCTGTATTTTATCGATTGACTGGTGAACAACGAAAGTTGCATAATAAATAAATTGCAATTTCGGAATTTTTCGTTTTATCTTCGCGATAAAAATGTGCAACGAGTAAACAAATGTTCGTGAAAAAAAAAATATCTCATTATAAGACGAAGCGATTGTCGTCGTCGTCGAGAGTGTTAATACTCCGGCGTACAGGCCGATTACCCAACCGCGCTTGGCTTTCTACACACACATACACTTACAGTCGTGTTTTGATAAATACGTGTCGAGCGAAAAAAGTTTCTACCCGCGCCGTTATCGGAGAAGATGATAGATGCTTTGGCCCCGATAGATCCTCGACATAAAAGCTTTGGCGGATTTGAGAGTCACGCAGTTTCAGCGACGCTTCGCTGGCTCGCTCTCCTCGTCTTCTTGGCAGTCGCAACGTTTTTCTCAATTCATTTATATATACGCGAGAAAATAAGAAAAGAGAGAAGATCTCTGTCGACCTCCCATTTTGACCAATCGACGCTTTATACCTTTCACTCGTGCGGTAGAGCGACAGCAGCAGCAGCAGGCAGCGAGCTATTCACTTTCAACGCGCGTGCAAGTAGTCGGGTACAACGCCGTCAGTAGCCAACGTAGTATTCAAGTACATATTGTTTGTTTGCTCGTTGATATATAGTGCGCGTGAATTAAACTTTCGGCCTGGCCACTTGCTCGGATAAATACTCGTCTTATCAGCGATAAAATTGGCCCCGCTTCATACAAATCCACTGCACACAACGCACATGTGCAGTGGATTGCCCCGCTCTCGAGGAATTTTTCCACACGCGCCGTCAGAATGTTGACCTGCTACATGACCGCGGTGCAAAGTGACTTTTTCGCCGGCGACAAGAGAAACTCGGCGGTTAATCGGTAGAAGAGAAGTTATTTTTTTTTTTTTTTGATCGAAGACGACAAGGAGGAGACTGATCATTGTCTTTATTGTTTTTTTTTTGTGTTCGCAGAAACAATGTGAACGTCGAAGGAGCGACTCACAAGCAAGTGGTGGACCTGATAAAATCGGGTGGCGATGTACTGACTCTGACTGTGATCTCGGTGACACCACAAGAGGCCGAAAGACTGGAGCCGTGCGAGGACCTGAGGTGAGTTTTTCCAAACGACCGATATGGAAAATGCTGGTATAATAAGTATATATAGATGATTAATCCTTGACTGTTTTTTGAAGCTACGCGTCGGTGGACTACAGCGAGAAGAGATCGCTGCCCATAAGCGTGCCGGACTACCACGTGCGCGAGCGCAAGCACGAGCGTTACGTGGTGTTCAACGTCCACATGGCCGGGCGACACCTCTGCTCGAGGCGCTACCGCGAGTTCGCCGCCCTTCACATGGCCTTGAAGAAGGAATTCATCGGCTTCAATTTCCCCAAGCTGCCCGGCAAATGGCCCTTCCAGTAAGTATTCCAATCCTCTATATTGCTGTCGATCATTAGCGAGCTTGCGCTGACGAGTGGTTAATCGAACAGGCTGAGCGAGCAGCAGCTGGACGCGAGGCGGCGAGGCCTCGAGCAGTACCTGGAGAAGGTGTGCGCGGTGAGGGTGATCGCCGAGAGCGACGCCATGCAGGAGTTCCTCACCGACAGACTGGACGAGGACGGCGACCAGGGCCCAGCGGTCGATCTCAAGGTGCTGCTGCCCGATCGCGAGGTCGTCACCGTGACCGTGGCCAAGGCCGCCTCGGCCAAAGACGTCTACGAGTCCGTCTGCTGCCGCGTCGGCCTCGACGCCGAGACTTCCAAGTACTTTTATCTCTTCGAGATCGTCGAGTACAATTTCGGTGAGTAGCAGGCGCCTTTGCTTTACACCTGCTCATTTTCTCATTGGCAACGTCAACAGAGAGGAAGCTGCAACCTCACGAGCATCCGCACACGCTCTACATCCAGAACTACTCGACGGCCAGCGCGACCTGCCTGTCGATTCGCCGATGGCTCTTCAACATCTTGAGGCCGCTGAGCGAGCAGGCGCTCACCTGGATCTTCTGGCAGACGGTGGACGAGGTGAACAGGGGTCACGTCACCGCCGGCGAGAGGCTCTACCAGCTGAAAGCTCTGCAGGACGCCTCGCGAAAGCACGAGGTGGGCAGACTCGACTTTCCGTCGAACTCTCCTCGGGCCCCTCGCTCGACTCGGATTATCAACTTGTTTGCCATTGCAGTACCTAAAGCTGGCGCGCGAGCTCAGCGGCTACGGCGACATCGTGTTCCCGCACTGTCCCTGCGACTCGAGGAAAGAGGGCCACGTGGTTGCCGCCGTGGGCATGTCCTCCTTCAAATTGCACGCCGCCAAGGAGGACGGCACTTTAGAATCTCAGGTGGTTGAATTCCAGTGGAATACCATTACGCGATGGGAGGTTGACGACGAGGGCATGGCCTTCTGCTTTCAGTACACGCGCACGGACAACCGTCCGCCCCGCTGGTTGAAAGTCTTTACGCCCTACGTAAGTTGGATTTTCGCAGGCAGCGTTTCCTTCGACCTGTTCACGCTGACTTGTTTGATTTTCTACAGTACATGTTCCTGTCGGACTGCTTCGACCGAATAGCCGAGGAGGCCAAATGGGAGGACCCGGGCGAATGACAAAAGGCGCGAAACTAATGAGACTCTCGGCATTTCATAGACACTGCATCGGAGCCTTCAAACTCCCAAAACATCACCCAGATTGCATCGAAATTCTTGCGACTCTTGTCGCGCCTAATCATTGGCAAACAATGTCCATCTATTTGCAATCGTCACTTCTCAAATACAGACTGTCAAGACCGTCCCTTCAACGAGTCGGCACTATTTTTTCGTTTGATAATTATTTCCTACGCGCTAACACTTTTTTTTCAATTATTTGCAAATCATGCAAGGAACGAATTTTTATTCTAATCTTTTATTTAGCATAAGCAATATCGTATTAGGTAAACATTTTTACACGTTTTCCATTGACACTTGATCATGTGTGCAATCAATTTAGCGAGAAGAATGTCGTTTTCGTTTTTAGTATAGGATTTGGCCTACTGAGTAACTTTATTATTAGCTTATTTTTCCTGTAGCTGGAAAGCCTACATTATTCCTCGATTAGAATAGTATATTATGTACGTTGTCACGTGTATAAAGCAAGTATTATAACATTTTGTCAGCTACTACTGTATTACTGTTCAACTTTAACATGCATTCTTCCGTAATGTATACTTTTGCATTGGATTTATTCAACATTTTGTGGTAGGAATATGATTATATTGTTGATTTAAATTTGTATATACGATTATTTTTGCGTTGTTATTCGCTGCAGTAAATTGTGCCATAAGCAGCTTCAAACGTTATTTGTGAAAAATTACTTGAAAACTTTTGCAGAGTTGAACAGATAATCATGTCAAATTGTAAGAAGTATTTTAATCATACATTTCTAACGCTATACTGCTCTGTTGATTTTTATAAAATGTGGGATACGCGAGAAGAGCAAGTAATAATTAATATTCTAAAGGGCGCAAAATGGTAATCAAATAAATTTTGGTTCGTGATCCTAAAAAGTAAATACTCATTTTTCGTTTTAATTGAAAAGCGCTGCCGATATTGAGGAGTAATTCAGCGTCATGATGCTAAGCGAATAATGCAGCAGTGGGCGTACGTTTTCGCTGCATTTATTAAAAAAAAACATGTATGTACATTTACAAATTTGACGATAGTCAAAATCACGTCGAGCGAGATTCTTTGAAAAATTGTAAATATTTTTGAACTGTGTATAACGATTGAAATCAAATATCACCGTGAATTTTTGATTATTATTTCGTTCAAGTTGTTATATTTTGGAGTAAAAATTTATCTGTTGAGATGATCATGATTGAGTTTTATTTTTGCAATAATTTGTCGATTGCTATAAACTTGTCCAAAAATTTTGATTATCGTCAGGCGATTATAGTTATGATTATTTACACATTTACGCGTAAGATCTTGTGCGCGCGTTAGAAAACGCATATACGATTGTCGTTGATGTTTTTAAACTTTATGGAAAATCCGTAAGACATGTGAGAAAGTGCATTATGTAAAGTATGTGCTTGTGGGGTTTACTCGAATGTGATGAAATATGCGATTCCAGATAATGAAAGAGAAAAATAGTATAATAAAATGCAACAATACTGTTAACGATATTGTGCTGTATAATTTAAGTAATACAAGAGTCGCCGGTTAATTACTAGGAATCATCAGTCAAATGCACGCAGCGCCAATGTATCTTGGTGCTCACTCATTTTTGCACACAAGTATTCATCGCGTGCGTTTGGCTGTCGTGAATCTTGACGAATTCTCAATTGAAACGTTAGCATAGTTATAGTAGGGATGAAGCCTTCAACTCGAACCTGTCTTCAATATATCGTCTCTTTTTTTATTTTTTTTTCCACTGTTATTATTATGTGCGTCCGTAATTACAGTCGCGATTTTGTGAGGCGTATCGTTACTTTATTTTGTTAGTCGCGATGTTAATTGTTTAAAAATATATAACTCATACGTATCTTGGAAATTAAAAGAGTCTAAAATTATTCATAATTAGTGTTTTTCATTTTTCCTGCATTGAGTTGAGAAATTCTGGAAAACCGTGATGTCTAAATGAGTACAATTGAACGTGCATGATTTTTCAAAGAACATTTTGTTTTGTAAAAAGGGCTAAATTTGATAAACATGGTAACTGATAAATAGCAATAAATTAACATTGACTAAAAGTTGTAAGAAAGTAAAGGCATAAATATTATTACAATGGTCCTTTCAATTTATGTGACTCGTTTCGTGGTTTCAATGTCTGATCAATCGATCGAGCAAACGTGCATACTTTTTAAAACATATATAAAAAAGTATGTACATTTGAGAAACCACAACGATATATTTCATTTAATTAAAAAATAACAAAAACGAAAGTTGTAGTACAAATTTAATCGAAGAGATCACAAATAACACGATAATCACGAGAATCAATACAAATAAAAATGACGAAACTATACAGTAACAATACTATTAAAAATGATAAAAGTACTAAAGATTTTTGTATACTTCAACGTCATACAAAATACTTGATTTTTTGTATGTAAACATTATTTCTCAGTATGAGCGAGAGATGAAAATAACGAAAAACAAGATGTTATAAATTTGAGTGAAGTAGCCGACACACGACAAAATGTTTTTTTTTTCAGAGAGTACAAGTTGAGTTTATTTGTGAAAAATCTAGTTTGTAAATAATAAATTGTTGTCGACTTAGTTTGGTGCATGTTCACGATTATTTAGAAAAAAAATGATGAAAAAGAAAAAAAATTCGACAGTCTGGCCGCTGCTGTTTGATTCCGTGCGCTTTTACTTGTAATGCATTTAGCAGTTAATTAAAAGCTTGTCCAGATAGTTAGCGACAAAATATGATTATGTTGGTGATACGTATTGTGAGTAATAAAAGCACTTCTGATTAATCGATTGTTTCTGTGCTGATTGGTTTCAAACTGAATTCCCGTATCAGTCCTTATACGCTTAGCTTGTAAGCTCGCTACGCGTTCCTGAGTTATATCGAATCATGTACATGCACGTGAATGTGTACGCTCCTGTGTTTATACGGTAGCTTACGAATTTCGATGGGGAATGGTGGCATCGAGTGTGATTGGAAAGTAATAAAAAAAAAAAGTGAATCGAGCATACATAAAATCTGGTTGACGTTTTATTAATTTTTTTTTTTGCAATGAACCCTTCACCTTTTATCACGCCGAGATATATAAAATAAATTGAAAAAAAAACAAGCGAACCGTGATATGCCACACAGAAGAATAAGAAGAAAAAAAAAGGATCGACGCGAACAATGTAACGAAGATGCGTTGCATTATCTCTTGCGCGCGGTATTATCGGAATCGGGCCGATGCGTTCGTGCTCGTATAATTAAGTTGGGCGATAATGCGCTCTATAAAGTCACGAGCTCTCTCTCTCACATGATCAATTATTTTTCGCGGAAGTATAAATCCATTCGCGAGCCGCAAATAAATGCCTATACAGCTTTTGTCACGAATGCGGAACCTACGGACTCAATGACTCTTCGTTATAAAAGTACTCACCGACACGTTCGAGTTTATTGTTTATCAAGATGTGTTGTTAAAAAAAAAAAGAAATGAGCGATAGTGTAGCGCGACGAGATAGTGCATGCGACAAGTTCTCGCGTTCGAAGCTTTCGAGGGAAACAATAATTTTAGATCTATCGTTAATGACAGAAAAAAGCTCTGACGCAACAGCCGATAATTGGCGCGAACCATTAGAAAGTGAGGCACTAAACAGCAGTAGCACATATCAGCATAGCATACTTATTGACTAATCTTTTGTGCAAAAGTAGAATAGCCACGTAGCAGAGAACAGGCCACCCTCACCTCGGAGCAATGTTGGTCCGAAACGTAAGGCTGGAGAATCCAAAATGAGCTGGATTTCGCGAGGAGCAGGTGGAAGAAGAAGTGTATCAGTGGCAGGAGGGGTGGTACGGAGTCGCCAAGGAGAGATATCACGAGTGCGCTCTAAGTGGCCGCCGATATGCCGCCGCGGAACGCGAACGCTTCGTACTATAATCGCCGCCAGAACCGTAGCGCCGTATATTGCTCGGAGGACCGCCGCGGCCCGCCCGCACTGCAGACTTGTTCCTCGCTCACCTGTTGCACTCTGCTCGCCTTGCACGCGCTGATTTTCCAGCATGGATCGCATCAGAAAGAAGAGGAAACCCGCCAAGAAGAAGGTATTACTTGCGCCAATTTCGTTTTTTTTCCTTTCCTTTCAATGTCGCGTTTTATTTTTTCGTTTGTCGAGCCAAGTGTATCGAAATCGAGTTAGCGCTGGACGAATCTGGTTTTGGATGATCATTTCCGAGCGACTTGTTTTAGACGGAAAAACAAATCTTGCGCGCATCCTTGATCGCATTATATCCGAGATCGAATTTTATCGCTCGCCACATGTGCGACACCGAATCTTCCGCGTTCCACTACAATGTTGAGTCTATGTCGTGAAAATTCACACCTGGTATTTATTTTTGCGTTTCTCTTCATTTACATAATCGAAAACGATGAGGGAAAAAGAAAAAAGAGGATGATGCATTTTACGTAAACGACGCGCGATTGTCGTCACGGTATATTTCATCTTTCAGCGACAAAATTGAAGTTACGACACTACAAAAAAAAGTTCTTAAATTAAGTAGGTTTCTTCTTAAAATAAGTATGCAGCAATTTTAAGAACTCGCTCGTTTTCAACTAAGGAGCTGCAAAAATGATCTGAAAATTAATAGGTTTTGTCACTTAGGTCAACAAGTGTTCGAAAAAAAAATGATTGAGCCTTATAATTATAATTAAGCAAGATAAAAACGAACTTCTTAAATTTGCTGCATACTTAAAATAAGAACTTTTTTTTTTGTAGTGGAGTTACGTGAATGCACTCGAGCGCATCATCTTATTTTTCCAACTAATACACGTCGCTATACATAACGCAATCGCGCCAACAAAGACATAATCCGCGGATATTCGAGAGAAGAAAAAAAAACGCGTTCGACAAGACAATAATATAACGCGCGCGATATCCGATGACGCGATTGCTTCCGCGTAAATGAGTTTACGCCTGGAAAATCAAAACCCTATACCAGAAATCAAATTTTCTGTAATCAATTTGAATTACGGCGAGTATGTATAATTACCGCGATGTGTTTGCACGCGCGCGCGCATAACCGCAGCGCCTCTCGCTGCGAATCGATTGGCTTTTTTTTTTCTCTCTGTCTCTTTGAGTATAGTAATACTCGAAATCACGTGCCTCTGACTGACTGCATCACATGACATTCGCAAGATCATTTATTTCATATCTGCATAATATGCGAGTCAGCGGCTCGAGCTGTCCATTTACAGCTGAAAACCTGTAAAGCTTGTGACTATTAGCTCAGCTGAGCGAGGCGGTGGCTTTGCACGCTTGGCCCGTCTTATAGCCGCATTATTTACCAAACCCGTTTCATGCGCGTCTATACGTTAAAGCTTACACGCCACTAATTTTAACCGCAAATAAATATCACGAGTTTTGAATTAGCATTATCAGCCGTGTAACTTTGTTTTCGCTTATTTTCATTCTACTACTTTGTCGGCTCGAATGTTGAAGGATTTTTTTTCTTTCTTTAGAATCGCATTTGATTTGCTATTCTATTCTCGAACAAAAATGTGTTTTTCATATTGTCAAATTGTAATCTCGTGATTTTCATTTAAAGCCAAAGTCTCAGCTAAGAATGAAAAACTCAACCGTAAATATTTCTAAGCTATGCATAATAGTACAATTGCTGCTATTATTTGTCTAATGAACGAATCTTACGTAAGAGTAGAGCATAGTGTATAAACACAGTTTTAGAATGAGATATTTTGTGCAATATATCATAAAAAAAGAACTGTTTTTCTTTCAAATACAACAACCCGTTGACACTCGTTTTATCGGTGTTATATTCTTCTTATAAAAGCCGCTGCTTGCTGGGAGCAAATAACACTTGAAGTAGTAAACGATAAATTACACCATTCTATGGTACGGTTGTAATGGCAACAAGTTCATGGCTAATTAATATATAGCGCAACAATTCCTGGTTATAGCTATAGTCTTTGTACTAGTGTCGTTAATTTGAAAAATATTGGCATGACCTACGACAATTTTGATTTTGCTTGATTTGTGTATCAAAATCTGATGTAGAAATGCTTTAAATTTTACATTTCTAGGAATATAGTCAGTAATCCAACTAAAATCTGTTTTTACTTGGCTTTATGATTAATTATAGTTTGTTAAAAAAAGATTCTATTTCAGTCTCGAATTCTTCGCGCTTGATGATTTTCCTCAATTAACGGATTATCCTTCTAATCAAATGCAAGCTTGTGGATTTGTTGCCAGAAGTACAACGAAAAGAAAAGTCTCTGCTAGTGAACAGAGATTATTATTATATCGTGAATTTTACGGAGAAGAATTATTTGAGAAAAATTCATCGAAAACCCGTAAAAATAAATTAAAGCGAGTAAATCGCGCCAAGAGGAGCCTAGCGACCTGCATCCCGTCAGTCTCGCGTCGATAACGCGTCCAATCCCTATCAGGCGGCGCCGACGGATTGTACTATCTGGCACTCGAGATACATTATATGCGGCCTGTTGCAGAAGGTGCTGCTCTCAATCGTCGATCCGTGGGACGTGAGCGTAGCGTCGGTGGACGGATTGGCAGGTCGTCGCGGCCTTTCCATCGAGCCTCTCAACTGGATTTCACCAGCACGGCAGCAGTCCGCCTCCTCGCCCACCTTTAACAGTCCTCGGACACCTTGGCCCTGGTACAAACCCCCCAACTACTCCAGTGCATCGACCGGTCGGCTAACTACCAACGGCCACGGGTAAGTGGACGATTCTAACTAGGCTCCTCGTATGTTTGACTTTGTTGTTCGCATACCATTCCAACTGTGCTAATACAAGCGCCTATTTCGAAACTAAAGTCGAGATTTTTTTTTTTTCGTCTCTCTTTCTTTTCTCACTTTCCTCCAAGGCCTGCCAGCCTGAATAATAATGTGAAACAACTAGTCAGAAGCGTTTATGCTAATGAGCCTGGCGACGACGTTTTGAAAATGTGTGCGTATATATGTTCACACGACTGCGCGGACTAATGATAGAAAAATGACATTTGAAAGGCCGAGCAACGGCAGCAGTAGCGGCGGCGGTGGCGGCAGTGGCGGTAGAGCTGTCGCGGATGTTCCAATTAAGCATGAGCAGGCCGATGCTGCTGACGACGAGGCTGCGGACAACAAAGAAAACGGACTAGCAGAAGTACGGACTGCGAGCTTCGATGGCGCGGCGAGCTGCAGACGGCTGAGCGACAGATCGTTCATCCGCAGCCTCGTCGAGGAGCTCGTTCGCTCCAGGTAATCGACACAATTTCAATAATGCCTCTTCGAATTCATCGCATTGTTTACTGAGCTTTCGAGCGTGTGTGTGTGCGTGCGGTTCGCAGGTACAAGTCCACGCCGATACTGCAGCGGAGGCGGCGGCAGCGACGGCGGCCGGTGATTCTGCCCGTCAGGAGCATCAATCATTCAGGTTGGATGTAGAACGTAAGCTAATAAACAGTAGAATGATTTATATGTATGATCGAGACTCGCGAGCGCAGTCATCGCGTTGTTACTCACAGATATTTGGGCTTCTTGCCGTCGAGTAGCCAATTGCCGAGCCACAGCACCGGGTCCTCGGGTTTCTCCTCGCAACACTGCAATAATTATCCGGAGAACTGATCAATGTACCACTAACCGATATGTAGAGATACACAGTAAAAAATTTTACTCATTTTCGGGACAAAAAAAGTAAAAAGGTACTCAATATAAGTAAAAAGTTACTGAAAATAAGAAAGCGATTACTCATTTTGAGTAACATTTTACTTTTTTTGTCCCGAAAATGAGTAAAAATTTTTACTGTGTAGTGAACGCTACCTTGATCAGGCCTTCGCTCAACACGTCGTTCATCTTCTTCCGCAGATACTCCTCAGCAGCTTCGTCTCGCAGAAGTGGCTCGATTATACCTGCATTGCATCTCTAAGTTACACAGTAAAACATTTTACTTAAATTGAGTACTAAAAGTTACTCAAAACAAGTTGTCTCCTAAAAAAAGTACGCGCTTACTCACCGAAATTCAGCCCCAAAAAATACTTAAATTTAGTAGTGACTTTACTCAAAATGAGAACTTTTTTTACTCAACTTGAGTAATTTTTTACTCGAATAGAGAACCCGATTGCTTAATTTGAGTAAGCTTCAGTACTCAA
>JAWWMK010000001.1:13376329-13395212 GCA_035047105.1 Galeopsomyia nigrocyanea
GGCGCTTAAATTGGCTGAGTATTTTTTCTGAAATAATATGACACCAATAAATTGATAAACCGATTTACTTAATTTGATCTTATTCATTTTAAGTAACACATTACTCATTTTGAGTAACACATATTACTCATTTTGAGTAATAATTTATATTTCTTTTCCAAATGAGCAAATAATTACTCAAAATGAGAAACTTCATACTCAAATTAAGTAAATTTCTGAATTTTATGTACTCAAAAAAAGTATCGGGCAAAAAAAGTAAAATGTTTTACTGTGTAGCCTTCGTTAATTCCAACAACTCGCTATACTACTCACAGTCGGGAAAAAAGAAGTGAATCTCTCTCTCGGCTGCCCTCTCGTCGAAGCTGCCGTGCACCGCGTTCTGCATGTCGTCGCCTCTCGTTCCGTACCTGCCGCGGATGCTGTCGGGAGCGTAAAGTCTAGCATCGCTTACCTTTTCGTTAATAGAATGAAATTCGTCGAGTTAACGAAATATTCCTTCGTGCTCATCCGGCTAAAAAGTGCGCCACGCTTACTTTGCTCGGTCCAATCAGCATTCGCCACTCGGTAATAGCATCCAATTTACAAAGCACGTACACAGCTATCGGCGCGGAGCTCATGTACGCGACCAGCCGTGCGAAATCTTTCTGCTCGTCGTTGTCGCAATAAAACTCGGAGGCCTGCTCGGCCGTCAGTTGTAGCCATCTCCTCTGACAAATGCCGAATCCCTCCTCCTGCTCGATTAATCGCTCGATTTCGCGCCGAAATATCACCGCTTCCGGCTTGATTATCGCCAAAGTCCACTGCAATCTCTTCTCCTTCTCTTCGCCGCTCGACTCGCTACTCTCCGAGGTGCAGTCGCAGCTTGCCTCCTCTTTGCTCGAACAGGTTGGTAGGTCCTGGCTGTCGTCCTTCGAACTCGTGCAGTCGCACTATGGGGGTACGGAGAAAGGACATTGCCTCAGATGTGTGTGCTGGCGGTATAATTTTCGAGCACTCACGCTTGGCTCGCTGGATGACTCAGTCGACGGCAATAAGTTCAACATAGATTTGCTCAATTCAACTTGCACAATTGCGAAGGGAGACTTCAATTTATCCCGATCGTCGGTAGCGGTATCGTCGCAAATTTCCATTTTTCGCTCGCTGCTCTCTTCGCTCGTACAGTCGCACGATTTCGTCGTTCCCATGCTCGATTCGCTGTCGTCTTCGCACGTGCAATCGCATGATTTATTTGCGGGAGGTTGTAAATCATTACTTGCAGATTTGTCATTGCAAATTTCAATTTTTGGCTCGCTGCTGTCGTCCTCGCTCGTACAGTCGCATGATTTTATCGCGTCGGATTGCAAACGATCATTATCGATCGGTTGCTGGCGAACTTGTATTTTCGGTTCGCTATCTGTTTCGCTCGCGCAGTCGCACATTTCGATTTTATTCAATCAAACTGTTTTTTAATCTTCCAACTCTGTGCATTCGGCAATACAAACACACGCTGGCCTAAATTTATAATAGGTTAAAAAGCTGACTCGCGCAAAAGTCAACACAAACTCGAATTGTGCATACTCATAGATTTACTGCGATCGTAAACTTTCGTAATGGGCTTTCATCTTTTATGATGCACTTTCCGCTTTGTTTGCTCGAGTATAAGTAGATCGTGCGAGTTTATTCAGCGATATAGCGCGTAATCCTAAAATTTATGTCGTTGAAAAAGTTAAACACTCATTGAAAAATGCAAACAAATTAATGCAAAATATTGATGATTAAATTTGAAAAATATAAGTAAAATGACGATTGAATAATTTGCAGGCAAAAGCGCATCTTCGGTGACCACTGAAGTAAACTTTTGGACGAAGAATTCAACAATCAGCGAAGAAAGCCAGCATTGCGCAATCAATAAAGAAGAACGTCCGATAGATAATACTCGCAGACTCAGCTTCTCAATGCCGACAAAACTCGATGCTATGGAAGATCTTCGCATTGGAAATGAAAAGGTGAATCGCCGAGTAATTTCGCGAAAAAAGTTATTTCGAATAAATCAAATATAAATCAAGCGAGTACTGAGTTTTGAACCATGTATAGTATAGCAGTCAGCTGCGATGTTTGCGTCGGGTCGTTGAGTCTTGTTTACAAAAGTGCGATTGTATTGACAGTAGCTGCTGGAGCGCCGAGAGAAAGTCGCATCTGCTTGTCTTATCGCTGAGCCATTGTCGGCTTTTATTTACGGCTTGGTCGGATTTAACGCGTATATACACGTATATATAGTGTTTTATCAATGAACGCGCAAGATGCAAAAGATCACAGATACAGTTCCATATATTCACTGGAACAAGCACTTTCCTGATAACTCGCGATTGTGTTCGATAAAAGAGGTACGTTTCAATTCAACGATATATATTGCTGACATTTTGTGATATCGCTCGGTACAAGCTATACACTGTTTTTTTTCGGTATATATAACTCTGCGCCGAATTATTTGTTGTCGAATTTATTTCGTATGTGTAACGTGCCGTTGAAATTCGTAATTATCAAACTCGAACCAGCAATAATTCACGCAGCAACATTGTTGATTGAGAATAAGACGATGAAACTATGAAATTGTCATTTGGCGGTCACGGCATTACGGCGAGATAACCAGATTACTACACACGGCTGCTGATTGCATAGTCCTCGTTAGCTGTGTTTTCGAACTACGCGGCTCAGCGTGAATGACTGTGGAATAGTTGAAAAAATATCATAAAATCTATCAAATATGATATCAAAATATTGTAGCAGATTCACATACAAATTGTAATAGTAGTAAAGAGTCAATTTCATAATGAATATTCAACTATTAATTTTTGCATGCAGGGAGAGTCGCTGAAATTTCCAAGGAGAGAAAGTGACAGTAGCGCGACCTTCAGTAACAGTGGCTCGACTCTCAATGGCAGTACATTGGGATCAGAAACCGAAGATGAAAACGAGGAAGAAGCCTCCAAGTACGTGTGCATTACTATAATTTCACAAATCGAGCGGCTTTATCGTCTTTAAATTTAGCGTGATGGATAAAGCGAATAGGACAAGGTTTCTCAATGAGACTTTTTGTTTTGCCGATTTATCGAAGCTACAGTGTAAACAGTACGAAAAAAAAGCTCGATATCTAACACAAATTGCGGGTCAAAGGCATTATCAGCGGCTGAAATATAATTATCGCAGCTTCTCACGCAGAGTCGACGGGACAAAACTGTTTTCAGTGTTTTCACGCGCTTACTCACGGTTCCCAATCAGTATCTCGCGATTTTTCAACGCGTGATCGTCTTGCCCAAGCGACTAAAATACACGAAATTGGTGCCGTTATAGTCGAGTCGCGAGTGAATTAAGCTCGAAACCGAAGACGCGCGCAATAGCGAGCGCTTGCTCACCCGCGAGCATTGACAATTTTGCACGCTCGCGCGCAACCACCTGTTTCAACGAACCGTGAACGCCTTGTCAAATGTTGTATCTTTGAGTAATTGAAGGTCGCGAAATTAATTTGCTCAAGATGATTCCGAGATACGACGTTGGAAGTGCCATGTCGTTGCAGAGGTATTTAGACGCGTGAAAGTCGCTTTTTTCTTCTTGAATTTCTATTCCCTTCCGCTGTTAATTGAAACTACGCGACGATAGGAAGTGTAAAATTAGCTTGGAATCAGTGACACACAGAATAATTAAAAAATTTCTACTAATTTTCTCCCAGAGTTCCTCTGCAGTCGCGGGCTCAAGGAGCGAACACTGCTACGCCCGCGAATGCGAGGAAGATGAACAACGACTTGGACTATCATAACGTGCAGAGTACGAATTCGACAATAACGAGTGTCAATAGTATCAGCAGTTTACTCAAAGAGAAATTGCAGTGGACGATACCTCAGGCTCTGCGAAACAGCAAGAAAAGGCAAAATGCCGACTACAGGTGAGACTGTAATAAGTGCAATTAATTTTTTTTTTATTTTTGATTGTTATGTTTTTATAGACTTCGAGGTTTCGTCGGGTTCCTCTTCTTGTGCGTCGTATTTTTGGTCGGCTTCGCGCACATCTACTACACTCGACACGTTCTGCAACGAGCATACTTTGATAAATTCAGGTGAGAAGGTTTCAGTCGAATCAGCGATTGCTCAGGTAATTTTTGAAGCTAAGGAAATAATCGTCCATCAGATTCAACAAGAACGAGCGGCTGCTGCACGTGTACAACAGCATGGGCGTGGAGATAATAGCGGCGCGGCTGGGAGTAGGCATCCCGTCGGACACGGGCGTGTTCTCGTGCCTGCCGCAGCACCAGCGCCCCGGGGCCGTCTGCCTCGAGTGGCTGCAGCACTCGCGGCTCTACCTCGGGCACACGAGGCGCGACTCGATGAACTGCTACCACGTCACCTGGCAGAGCCTCAATCCCGGGGTGAACCCGCAGGACTGCTTCGACTGGTCGCCCAAGCGCGGCCACTGGTACGGCGCCGGCCAGATCCGCGGCATGGCCTACCCGCTGGAGCAGGGCCGCCTCGAGCCCAGCCCCTTCATCACCGGCGACATCCGCCGGCATCCCTTCGGCAACGTGCTCAAGCGCTACTTCATCAACAGCAAGGGCGCCACCATCACCATCGACCCGCAGACGCCGCTCTACGTCTCCATCAACGTCACCCACAAGAAGGAGATGTGCCTGATGGCCAAGCACGACGCGTTCGCCTTCATCAACCACCTGACGCCCTATCCGCAGCTGAACTACAGCATCTGCGCCACCGACAACATGAAGAACCTGCACGCCCTCATGGCCGAGAAGTTCCTGTGGGACGGCCTGAAGCCGGACGAGCTGCAGGCGGTGCACTCGCTGCTGACCGAGCCCGTCTGGCAGGTGTCGCCGACCAACGAGGCCGACGTCTACAACTACACCGAGGACGTGATCGCGCTGGGCTTCCTGCGCCAGGGCCACGTGCTGCTGAGCGAGCAGTGGCAGCCGAGCTCGGGCGACTTCGTGCTCGACGAGAGCCGCTTCAAGTCCATGAACAACACCATCGACGTGATCCATCGGCGGGGCTTCCGCATCGCCTTCGCCCTGCAGCCGTTCATCTCCACCGAGTCGCAGAACTTCCGCGAGGCGGTCAACTCGCGGCTGCTGATCAGCGAGCGCGGCAGTGATCCGCGCATCCCCGCGCTCACGCGCTACGGCCAAGTGAACAGCGCCGGGGTCCTCGACATCACCAACAACAAGACCCTGCCCTGGATACAGAGCAAGCTCGAGAGCCTCATGGACAGGTACCACGTGGACTCGTTCTACTTGGACCTCGGTACCGCTCAGGACATGCCCCACTACTACAAATGCGAGCAGCCGCTCACCAATCCGGACCACTACAAGAGCCTCTTCGTCGACGCGATCCTCGGCACAGTGCCCGTCATCGGCGTCTCCAGCGCCATTGCCCGTCCGCGCGCTCCCGTCTTCGTCTCCCTGCCGCCCTTCCCGTCCTCCTGGAAGGCCATCAAGACCGTCATACCCACGGTCCTCAGCTACGGCATCATCGGCTATCCGTTCGTCATGCCCGGCGCCGTGGGCGGAGACGTGGCTCTGCCCATGTCCGACAACAACCCCGACAACGATTACGAGGTCAACCTGCCCGACAAGGAGCTCTACATAAGGTATGACTATAACCAACCGATCCATCAATCAAAGTCCAACTTGAGTTTATTTATACGCGCACTTCAAGGTGGCTGCAGCTCTCCACCTTCCTGCCGGTCATTCGGTTCACCCACCTGCCGAGCAAGTACTCGGACGAGAGCGTGCTCGAGATAGCCAAGAGTCTGACGACCCTTCGCCAGAAGCACGTCACGCCCAGACTGAAGAAGTACGCCAACATCACGCTGGACACCGGGCTGCCGATCATCCGGCCCCTCTGGATGCTCGACCCCGCCGATCCGGCTTGCCATCTCGTGGTCGACGAGTTCTCCGTCGGCGACGAGATCATCGTCGCCCCGATCCTGCACTCGGGCAGCAGGCAGCGCGAGGTTTACCTGCCCGCGGGAGTTTGGAAGGACGGCATCGATCAGAGCTTGAGGAAGGGCTCGCGCTGGCTCCACCAGTACAGAGTAGCCGAGGACAAAATTGCTTACTTCATCAAGATGCCCGCCGACATGAGGTTCTAGCTCTACCATATAGCTGCCCCGCGACAATCGCCCTCGCGCAAAACGAAAAGACTGTTCCTGTCCCCGTTCTACTGGCTGTTTTTATTACTCGATTTAGTTACTCATTAATCATTCCACTCAGACATTTTATCTCTTATTGTACTACAGCGTAACTTATTTTAATCGGGTTTGGAAGTGTTTTTAGTTTTTAGTCAAAGTCTGTACTGTCAATTTTATACACAAAACGTCGAGGAAATAAGAATGTTCTAAATAAAATTACTCGATAATTGACGTTAAAAAATGTCTTGCGTCTCATCATTGAATTGAGGATGGAGGAACGAGTGGGAGGTTTTTGAAATGAATGTAGGCAAACAACATTGAGGTATAGTTTATATTTATTATATTATTAATTTAATCATGTAGCATAACATTATTAGTTCTATTATAATAATCATAGCACCATGAACACTCCACAGTAAGTTTTAATTCGTTACTCGAAAACGCGATGCGTCGGTGCGCTTCGAGGAATGAGAACCGAAGGTGGTGAGAATTCCGCGTAATGCCATTTTTTTTTTTGTTCAAGCAACAATTCATAATCCTAAAGCAATAAGAATAATAACGAGCGTAATTTTCCTCGATGACTAGACATTTCATCTTATATTTCCTTTTCTCGCTAATAATAATCGTAATAATAATAATTAATAGTAATAATAACAATAATAATTAGCTGACTAGAATCTCGAGATAGCTGCAATGACGTTCTGTTGAGAATGCTTGAAACGAATCGAAGACGAATCGAAAGGAAAGTAAGAAGCTCGCAAGCGTGTCATCTCAAAGATTCTCGAAATCAATTTTTTCTTTTTACGCATATGTAAATTTAAGAAGCGCCTCAAGCAACAGCCACTACATGCGAAATCGAAAGCTCGATGCCGCTCTAATTATTATTATAGAGCATATATCACGACGGCTCTTTTCACATTCTTCGCCAATCTTCTCGTCTGTCTGTGCATCGCCTTAATCGGGAGCTCAGTGGCGGATGTTGGCCCTCTACATATACTTATATATCGCGTCGCATGCAAGCAATATCAATTATTTCGTTTCTCGCCTCAAACATCATACATGCGTTACTCCGTTAATCCAGCATCGGTAGCATTACATCCTATTACCTGCTCTCTTATTTAAAGCTCGATTATTCCAATTTATCTCTCTCTCATTCTCTCTCTTTCTCTTTTCTCTCTCCGCAATTTTTTTCTGGTTTGCCTATTATTATCAATGCTCTGAATTATTATTATTATTCGTTCACCGGCAACACAAAAGGGATGTAGATTTTTGCTTACTCGTCTAATACTTCGTATTCAGTGTAACTCGTGTACGTGTGTATGTGTGTGTGCGTGTAAGTATGTGTGTGTGTGTGTGGGCGTTTGTCTGTGTGCTCAACACATTCTACCTAAATGCTGGTCGCGCGGATAAGTATACAATAAATAATAAATAATTACATACAGATTTATCATGCTCGTTGCACTCCGACCTTTCAGCCTTTCTCTCGCGGCGACACGCTCTCATATTAATGTCGATCACGCTCATTCTCGCACGCACAATTGCAATACATAATGTACGTTATAAAAAGCTTGGTTTTGTTGTCTGTAGTCGTGGTCGCGAATCAAGGAGAACGATGATGATCATGATGACTTGACTCACTCGTAAAATCGCAAATAATTCGCCTTGAATTCAATATATATTATATATGAGTATACATCGTGTACCTTCGTCTCACACAGAACTCTGCCTCTTTGCCGCTTTTTATTATTATTATTTTTTGTTTGTTTGTTTGTTTGCACGTCAACGACGTCAATTGACTTTCTCGCGCGTTAACAAATCATACTATTTATTTACTTTTTTTATGTTTTATTATATACGTATACAACTATCTAACTAATAAAATACATACTTCGGATACGTATGCAGTCGAGAAAAAACGGACAAACAAATGTACAAGTCGAAAACGAATAGCATACGGATTCTCCTAAGGCCAGCTGAAAAATAGGCGGTAAAAAACTTACCTACGTTTATCAAGCTTATCAGTTATTGGTCTTAGCAGTCTATCACCACCTAGCTTCATTCACACCCACTCGGCAAGAACAAACGAGCATTGATCTCTCGAGTTCATTGAGCAATTCGTCGAGCCTTGGCTCTCCGAAGCCGAGTGTATAAGGATGACGTCGACGGCAAGGTCACGGTGAGATTTAGAGCGAGCTAATGGTCGTGAAGTTACGGAGAAGCAGCAGCTCGTGTGAAGATAAGTGGCGTGTTCCGGTAACCAATAACTGTTAAGCTTAGATCCCCCAAGAGGCGCGCGACGCGCGAGCCACACTTCGTTTAATCACAATTATCGCTCCCCCACTCTCCCCAGCAGCAGCAGCTCATCTTCGTCATTTCGCTCACCGAGACCGCAACACCTATCTCTCTATTGTAAAAATCGCACTTTTTTTATAGACTATTAGGAGCGCGTCCAGCGCAGCGTCGTTCTCTCACTCTTTTTCCCAGACTGCCCTGTGTCTTGTCCTCTCCTCTCTTCTTTTCTTCTTCGCTTCTTTTTTTTTTTCTTGATCGTTTCTCGTCTTTGAAAGTAGCTTGACCGAGCGAGCGATTCCCCCTCCGTGCACGCGCGGACAAGCGTTTGCTGATTATACATATCATCGCAATAATAACAAGCAGACCGGAATAAGCAAAGCTTCGCCGCTCGGAGTTGATTATCATCTGGCCGAGCAGACGCAAGCTTGGCGCGGGAAAAACCGTGTCTTGCCGGGATTTCTTCATAGATATATACCAATTGGCTAATACGTGAATTTACTTATCGATCTCCACTTTTATCCGATTAAACTCGCTTATTTTAAACATTTGAAAGCTCTCAACGAATCGAATAAAATACAATGGGCAAAAAAGTAAAGCAGCATTAAAACATCGATGAGTTGCTTTTGATTTTTTAGGTCACTCGCTACTATATCGTTATCATCATTATCATCATCATTGTCGCCACTTATCCTCCTCTCACACTCTCTCTCTCTCCCACACTCTGTTACTCTCTCCCTCTCGCTCTCTCGTAGTCGGTCAATCCTCCGCATTGCGAGCAGTATTTTGTCGCTTACATTGACGGTTGCACACGCAAGTACAAAAGTTTAAGCACTCGTGAGGATTGCCGTTTTTTTTTCTTCGAATGTAACTTGAAAGCTCGCGGGAGCTCATATAATGGCCGGTCACGCCGTTCCTTCACCGACCCCTCGTCTCATCATCGCATGGATGGATGTTTTTATTTTTTATTTGCTTTTGTTCGGCAACACGTCCTACGCGACAAATTACAGTCGTCTATATGAATATAATTTCTGGATAAAGTCTTAATTCTGGGACGTGTCAATGGCATTTGTCAGCTATTACATTAGGAATGCTTGATTTGATTTGACTTTAATTTGACGCAAAATTCTACAACATTAGGGGTTCACGACATTGACATTATTACGTACATAAATACGTATTTTCCCTCTAAAGTTAAGACGAATTTCGCAACGAGATATTCAAAACTTCTTGTCAAAATGATTCCATCGAAGTTATTTTGAAAGAACGAAAAAAATAACCCGTCGAAAATGACTACTACCATCACGACTTTGTATGAGAATACAATATCTCTTTATACGTATAGACATTATCTTATTAACTGACAAGAGATTATTAAGAATTTTAACGGCTGGTTTCTTTTTTTTTTTTGTTTAATTTATATAGGAAAAGACATGTGTGTGATTCACATCTCAAAAACTTGATTGAATGGTAGGACGTATAAGGTTGAGATATTATTTTTTGGCATTGTCTTACTTGCCGTGTAAGTTAATTGTTCTTCATTAATCTAAAACGAGACTTGGCGATCATATATATTTATATGAAATTGCAGGCTAATCTAAAAACTTCAGTGCCCTTCGAAAGCGAATTGAAAATGCGCCGAGCAGTTTCAATGCAAACCGACTGGCAACAGACTTTTTTTTTTGTTATCGTTACAGTAAACGCTTCTAAAATTGTTTGTTTGTTTGTTATTCTGGACAGACGTGAGCTTCTTTAAAAAACGTTGGGATCTACCTCAAGACGCTCAGCGTATAGTATTCATTTTCATCGATAATTTGTCAAATTGAAAGTTTTCCCAAAAAAATATTGTATTGTACGCCGTCGGTGGTTGCATTGACACTTAGGAAGACGCAAAATCGTCATCGGAAAGTCTTTGTGCAAGGAAATCACGGGAATGGACGCGGTGCACCGATATAATTCAACGATCCTGTTTATAGGACAGCGCTGCTCTCGGGTCCATTGGTTTGGCATCCGGTTGCATTGCATGTACGAGCTATCAATGGCTTTTTTTTTCTCTTAAACTTGGAACGTCCTGTCTACTTTGTTGCGACTGTGCAATCGACTCGAGGACACTTTGGTGCACCATCCGCAGAAATTATAATATCCGGATGCCACATATGCTGCCACATATTCCTCTCGCTACTGAATACGAAAGTTATATTATCACCTGCCGCCCGTACGTGTGTATGTGTCCCCCATTATTATTACCATTGAACGGAAAGATCCTTGCTCGCTAATAAACGTCGCATATAAAAGCCAAAAAATAATGGTCGAGGTGTTATATATATCGAGTGAGCGATTGCTCAACGCTGTTTTTGCTACTACGCTGCATTGTATACATTGCAAATGAAAAAAAAATGCAAAGGGCGGCTTGTTTATCGACTCATCGTAAAATACGTGACGGTTTGATACATCAGTTCGTCGACATGCGCGCGCGCGCGCCCGTGTGTGAGCCGGCGAGCGACATGCCCTCGAAAAAAGTCATCACGAGGACGGGAATTTCGGATAATACAGACAATGCGTTAGCTTGTAATTTAGCCTAAAGCCAAAGGATCGAGCTGGCGTCAAATAGTGACGAACCAAAAACAATTGATTAGTTAGTCGTCGTCGTCGTCGTAGTCGTCGTATCGTTAGGCCTGGACGCGCTTGGCTCGCAAAATTCAACCATGACAGCCGAGCACGTTGCAAGGGCCTAGAACTCTAGTCGGTAGGCGCTACAGCTGGTCTCGTGATCTTGCAAGTTGATCGTGCATCTGGAGGCCGAGGGCGACAGGTCAATGTGGTTGGCCGCCAGAGCCTCCTCGTTGTCCGCCACCCAGTAGCCAAGAGTATCGGTGTCGTAGGTCGGGATCAAGGTCACCTCTGTAACCAACAACCAAGTTCAATTAGCTTTCTTCCGTAACTCGAAAAAATCAACTTGTCTGTATCAAAAAATAAATCGCTTACCCAAGTCTTTGTCCTCCCAGGTCTTCTTGGCTTCGAGTAGCGCGTCGTAAACCTCGCGGCTCGGCTCGGTGCCGCTGAACACGTAGTACCGAGCGCGAATTTTCTTAAAGAAGTCCAAGGCCGTGTAGAAGGAATTGCCGTGATGGGACACGTAGGTAAGGTCAACGTAGATCGGCTGCACCTTGTTCTTCGCGTTCTTGTACTTCTTGTCGTTTTTGCTCGGGCTCTCCGAGCGCTTCTTGTTCTTCAGGTTTTCCGACATCACCTTTCTCGCTTGCTCGCCCCTTTCCTTCTTCGGCGTGCCCGGCGAACCCTTGTTCGAGAGCTCGTTGGCCGTGGGAGCGGGCGAGGGCAGCCTCATCGGCTCGCCCCAATCGTTGAGCACGTCAAAGTTGAGACTGTCCGGGCTCAGGTCGGCCGAGCTGGTCGGCTGAATGGGACTGCGAAGGTTGAACTTTCGCGGAGCCTTGGGCGACGGGAGCTTCAGTGGGCTTCCCCAGCCAGCCAGAGGATCCTTTCTGTCGTCAGCATCGCCGGACTTGCCGTCGCCGCCGGGTTTGGCCAGTTCTTTGCTGCTCCCCGGGGCCGCCGCCGCCGCTGCTGTCAAGGCCTTCTCGAAATCGAGGTCAGCCTCGTCTACGTACTTTTTCGTGTCCTTCTCCGCGTATCCACCGGCGTACTCCTTCTCGACCGTCAGCTTTCTGAATGTAAAGTCTTGATCCGGATGGGACTCGGCTATTTGCGTTATGGTGCTGGTGAAGTGCGCCAGCTCTTCGGGCAATTGGCCGTAGAAGCTGCTGCTCATAGCCGAGCTGGAAAAGTCGGGGGCCTCGACGTGGCTCGGCTTGGCGCCCTCCTCTTTGATGGACATGCGTGGATCGGGATGGTGCGGCGACGACGAGAATAGAGGACTCGATTGATCTTCGTCGGAGTACGTGTGCCGTTCCTCGCTGCTTTCCCACATGTGAGTTGCAGCTCGGCTGTGTCCACTGCTCAGATCGCTGCGAGGACTTGTCGGGTCTTTGTCCTTCTCGGCTAAATCCGAGCCGGGACTCGAGGCTCTCTGAGCATCCGCCAATTTCGCCTCATCCGTGAGACTTTCGGCGCGTGGCTCGTCGACTTGCACGTCGGTTTTCGTGGCCAAAACCACCGTTTCGCCCTTCTCGTTCGTCGTCTCCGTCACCTCTTGTGTAGTCGTGATGAGCTCGCCGTCGTGGCTTATGGTTCTCGTGGTCGTTATAATTGTGCGCATCACTTCACCAGAACGGAAACCCTCAGGCGTGGCAGTTCTCGATCCGCCTTTCTCCGATCGCTTGTCGGGTGTCGAGCGTCCTGATAAGTGCGATTGAACCATGCTTCCGTCGCGAATCAACGGAGACATGGACAATTCGGGAGTAGATTTTTCAGTCGAATCGCCGTAAGCTATATCCTTGGGTAGAGAAACGTCTGGCGATGATTTTCCAGAGTAACTTCGATCATCGCTTATCAAATCCCTGATCACGGGAGAAACGGATTGTTCTACTGGTTCGCCAGCAGTATGATCGATGAGATCTTTGCCCGTCAAAGATTTTCGGCTTTGTTCGGCTTCGTGTTTGATGTCTGGCGTTGATTTGCCCGAGTCGACGATTGTGCTGGTAACCACGGTTTTCGAGCTACTCACGTGAGACTCGGCTACAGTTGTAGGAATTATTGTCTCGTGAGTTCCTTCAGTGGTAGTTTTGCTGTGCGTGGTCGTGGTCGTGGTCGTTGTTTCAGACGGAGTTTCGCTGATAATTCTAGTGATTTTAGTGATTGGATCCATTTCAGTTTCAGTGATGATTGTCTTGACGATTTTTGTTGTCACGATTTCCGTAATTTCGTGCTCACTGCCATCATGTTTCAATTGCGATCCAATAGAGGAAGAAATTTCTCGAGTGCCTTCTACGCTGCCTGGCTCTCCTCCGATTTCATGCATCTCCGCGGGACCAGAAAGGCTTTGTCGTTGCACAAATTCTTTAATAAGTTCTTGATCATCATCCGGATACGTAGTTATCTGAGTGGTTTTCAAAATAACAACCCTATCCGGTGTCTCCTCTTCTTGATCGTGTTCGCCAATCGCTTTGTCTTTAGCTTCATGTTCGGGTTTTCCAGCTATACTAGTGATTGTCCTAGTTATTGTGCTCGTAACTTCAGACGATGACTCGGGAATTCCTTCTTGCTGTCCGAGATCTGGTGTTGATTTTCCCGACAATGTTGTTATATGCGTAGTTCGAATCTCCGTCATGCCTTCCATGAATGCTTTATGAAATGGGCTCTCATAATCTGGATAAGGAATACTTTTATCCAAAGCGTGCTCCTCGAACTCCCGAGAATGCGTCTCATCCAAATCATCATCGCTAAAAATGACTTCGTCTACAACCATATTTTTCGATAAAAGTTTTTTCACGATAATCTCCTGAATAATTTCTATGATTATATACTTTGGTACTGACGTACGCGCAATGATATTCTCCAAGATAGCCTCATTTATCTTGATACCTCGGTCGACGTAATCATCTACAATTAGAGATTCGATTTCCTCTCGCCTATTCTCCGAAATAGTCACTTCTTCGTCTATACGTGGTTCAGGCCTCTCAGACTTGCTAGTCATGGAGGGGCTGGGTCCTGGACTCGCACTAGGAATTTTCGATTCACCAGCGGTATCTTTGACAGATGCTTTTTCGGGTATGATCTCTGCGCTTGGTTTTGATTTACTAGTAGAATCATCGGCACCCATGTCTTTTTTCAAAAGATCTTGACTTTCGCACAGATCAAAGTCAACCACCGATTCTCTTCGGAGATTGCGCGATAAAATTATATTTTCAATCACAAGAATGACTAGCGGTCGAGGAACCGATTTGGAGCTTGCAATTTCGTCGATCGTTTTCGAATTGATTTTTTTCTTTTTCAAAACGAACTCTTCATTGATGTAATTCATCAAATTTTCCTCTACGTCGATTAATTTTTGATCGGCTTCGTCGCGCTCATCTTCGTCAACTTCTACAATTTTTTCTTGTTTCAACTTCAGACTCGTAATCAATTCGTTGACAATTTTGATAACAACATATCGATCAACTTTGTAAATAGTCGTTATTTCGTTGATACAGGCCAGAGTTATAACTTTATTCTTGTGAATATATTCATTCAGAATGTAATTTTCTATCGCCTGTTTCGTTTCGGCACTCAAAAAATCAGACTCTTTCGAATCTCTTCTAGGAATATCTTTATGAATGTCATCGATACTTTCTTGAGATGATCGGAATTCATGTTCCTCTTCAAATATACCTTTACCGTGTCCTGTCGAATCTTTTCTATGCTCTAGCAAGCTCACTTTCTCTACAAGTTTCTCATCGTACAAACTCGCAGCTCTTGAACGTACTAGAGGCGTTTTATCGCCAGTATCAAACAAACTGTGCGAGCGGGAACGATCTTTTCCTTTATCATCTGCGTGACTTTCTATACTCGCGACCGAAGCTTTACGATCGCTAGTGGATTCCAAATGAATTTTTTCACCGACAGGACTAACCGATTTTGATTTTTCACTCTCATTTTTACCGTGAATTTCCGACAAACTAGGTGCACTAGGCTTCTCTTCTATTGCGTGTTCTTTCATTGAATCGTCCATTTGCCCAATGTCAAATTTATCGCCAGCTACACTTGGTGACTTGGACCTGTCTATCACGTCCTTTTCATCTGATCTGTCGCTCAGGACGCTAGGAGATTTCGTTCTGTCGAGTGAATCTTCATCAAATTTATCACTGACTAAACTCAACCTCGCTTTTTCCATAAATGTGTCGCTGTACTGCTCGGAAATAACGTCAACTTTTTCTGGGCTTGGCGATTTTGATTGATGAGTTGGTACTTCTAATACAGCCGATTCCGATATGCTTCCAGTTCTAGACTTTTCATCCCTTAATTTATCTTTTTCGCTTGATAATAAGGAAACTCCATGATCAATAACAGATTGCATACTGCCTGATCGGGACTTGCTAGAAGACTCACTATCTTTCGTAACATCGGCAATTATGCTAGAAGAACGAGATAAATCATCAAGTTGGCCGAGGATCGTATCGCTTATCAATTGTTTATTATCATCTATTTCCTTCTTTGACGCGCTATCTCTCCTACTAGCATCCTTTTCAACACTAGGAGACTTAGATCTTGTGCTTGTATGAGTCGTTTCAGGCGTGTCTTTTTGATGACTAACATCTCGCTCAACACTTGGAGACTTTGATTTTGTTTCATCGGCCGCTGAAACTGGCACTGGCTCCTTCAACTCCTCGAAAACAGTAGATTTTTCGAGGGTAGTTTCTTTCTTACTGATATCTGTTACAATACTAGAAGACCTTGACCTATCTACAATTTGGGTTGTAACTTCAGGTTTTGGTTCTCCTAGATCAGTAACTAATTTTTCTGGCGAACTTTCCTTGCTCTTACTGCTGTCTTCTAAATGTGATTTCTCTGAACTTGGCGATTTCGGTTCAACAAGTTTATCTGTTGAAGTATCAACTGCTGAGTACTGAACTTTTTCAAAGTGAATAAAATCTATTGTATCTTGCTTTGCGTTTATTTCTTTTTCGATTACCGATTTCTCGGGTGAGCTTTCCTTCCCAACTGCTTTCTCTACGCTTGGAGACTTGGATGAATCTTTCATTCCAATTTCTGGTTCTGTTTTGTCTTCTCTTTCCATGCTGAGAGATTTAGATGTATCTATTACCACGAGGTCTTGCAATTTCGCGCTACTGTCGACATGTTTGTCTGCCAGTACATCTGTGTCTTTCTCTTTGCTCGGAGATTTTGACTTATCCTTATGTTCTTCTTCGTGTATATGACCAGCATCAATAGATTTACGCGGTGACCCTCCTTTGCCTATCGTTTCCTTTTCCAAACTTGGTGATTTTGATCTATCTTTGATTTGAGTTTCATGTTTTGCATGATCAACATCATGAATGGATTTTTCGGGCGAAGCTTCCTTCTCATGGAGTTCTTTTTCTAAACTTGGAGATTTTGATCTGTCTTTGACTTCTTCCTCATGGTGTTGTGTAGAATCAGTATGAATAGATTTTTCGGGTGATGACTCTTTTTTCACTTCGCTCTCGGTACTTGGCGATTTAGATCCATCTTTGATATCTATCGCAGGATGTGCATGATCATCGTGAATGGGCTTTTCTTGTGAAACTTCTTTTCCATGTGTTTCCTTTTCTACGCTTGGAGATTTCGATCCATCTTTGACTTCTTCCTCGTGTTGATGATCATGAATAGATTTTTCGGGCGACGCTTCCTTTTTCTCTTCTTTCTCTGTACTCGGAGCTTTAGATATATCCTTGATTTCAATCGTATGGTCATCATGAATCGATTTTCGTGGCGAAGCTTCTTTTTCATGAGATTCCTTTTCTACGCTTGGGGATTTCGATTTATCTTTAGCTTCTGCCTCGTCTTGATGTAAATGATCATCATGAATAGATTTTTCTGGCGACGATTCCTTTTTCTCTTCTCTCTCTGCACTTGGGGATTTAGATTTATCTTTGATTTCAATCGTATGGTCATCGTGAATTGATTTTGGAGGCGAAGTCTCTTTTTCATGAGATTCTTTTTCTACGCTTGGAGATTTCGATTTATCTTTAGCTTCTGCCTCGTGTTGATGATCATGAATAGATTTTTCGGGCGACGATTCCTTTTTCTCTTCTTTCTCTGCACTCGGAGATTTAGATATATCCTTGATTTCAATCGCATGGTCATCATGAATCGATTTTCGTGGCAAAGTCTCTTTTTCGTGAGATTCCTTTTCTACGCTTGGAGATTTCGATCCATCTTTGACTTCTTCCTCGTGTTGATGATCATGAATAGATTTTTCGGGCGACGATTCCTTTTTCTCTTCTTTCTCTGCACTCGGAGATTTAGATCTATCTTTAATTTCAATCGCATGGTCATCATGAATAGATTTTCGTGGCAAAGTCTCTTTTTCATGAGATTCCTTTTCTACGCTTGGCGATTTCGATCTATCTTTGACTTCTGCCTCTTTTTGATCATCATGAATAGATTTTTCGTGCGACGATTCTTTTTTCTCTTCTCTCTCTACACTTGGAGATTTTGATCTATCTTTGATTTCAATCGCATGGTCATCATGAATAGATTTTCGTGGCAAAGTCTCTTTTTCATGAGATTCTTTTTCTACACTTGGGGATTTATCTTTAACTTCTGCCTCGTGTTGATGTACGTGATCATCATGAACAGATTTTTCGAGTACAGGTTCCTTTTTATCTTCTTTCTCTGCACTTGGAGATCTAGATTTATCTTTAACATCAACCGCGGGTTGTACATGATCATCATGAATAGATTTTTCGGGTGATGCTTCTTTCTCATGAGATTTTTCTACGCTTGGGGATTTTGATCTATCTTTGACTTCAATCGTATGATGATCATGTTCACCATGGATAGGCTTTTCTGGTGACGATTCCTTTTTCTCTTCTCTCTCAGCACTTGGGGATTTTGATCTGTCTTTCATCTCAATTGCATGATGTACGTGATCGTCATGGATAGTTTTTTCGGTTGAAGCTTCTTTTTTCTCTTCTTTTTCTGCACTTGGAGATTTAGATCTATCTATGTCTTCAGAAACATGATGTGCGTGATCATCGTGAATAGATTTTTCGGGTGAAGCTTCTTTCTCATGAGATTCTTTCTCAACGCTGGGGGACTTTGATTTGTCTTTAATATCAACAAGTTGCGGTTTTGTATGGTCAGTTTCGACCGGTTTTTCTGGTGACGATTCTTTTTTCTCTTCTCTCTCCATACTCGGTGATTTAGATCTATCTTTGCCTTCAATTGCGTGATGCTCATGACCATCGTGAATAGACTTTTCGGGAGAAGCTTCTTTTCCATGAGATTCCTTTTCTACGCTTGGAGATTTCGATTTATCTGTGACATCTCCCTCGTGTTGATGATCATGAATAGTTTTTCCTGGCGACGATTCCTTTTTCTCTTCTTTCTCCGCACTTGGAGATTTCGATCTATCTTTGATTTCAATCAGATGGTCATCATGAATAGATTTTCGGGGCGAAGCCTCTTTTTCATGAGATTCCTTTTCAACGCTTGGAGATTTCGATTTATCTTTAGCTTCTGCCTCGTGTTGATGTAAATGATCGTCATGAATAGATTTTTCGGGTGACGATTCCTTTTTCTCTTCTTTTTCGGCACTTGGAGATTTAGTTTTATCTTTGATTTCAATAGCATGGTCATCATGAATAGATTTTCGGGGCGAAGCCTCTTTTTCATGAGATTCCTTTTCAACGCTTGGAGATTTCGATTTATCTTTAGCTTCTGCCTCGTGTTGATGTAAATGATCGTCATGAATAGATTTTTCGGGTGACGATTCCTTTTTCTCTTCTTTTTCGGCACTTGGAGATTTAGTTTTATCTTTGAT
>JAWWMK010000001.1:13396745-13443632 GCA_035047105.1 Galeopsomyia nigrocyanea
TCATGAGATTCTTTTTCTACGCTTGGAGATTTCGATTTATCTTTAGCTTCTGCCTCGTGTTGATGATCATGAATAGACTTTTCCGGCGACGATTCCTTTTTCTCTTCTTTCTCCGCACTTGGAGATTTAGATCTCTCTTTGATTTCAATCACATGATCATCATGAATAGATTTTGGTGGCGAAGTCTCTTTTTCATGCGATTCCTTTTCTACGCTTGGGAATCTATCTTTAACGTCTGCTTCGTCTTGATGTACTTGATCATCATGCACAGATTTTTCGGGCGATGGTTCCTTTTTTTCTTCTCTCTCCGCACTCGGCGATTTAGATTTATCTTTGACTTCAATTGCGTGATGCTCATGACCGTCGTGAATAGACTTTTCAGGAGAAGCTTCTTTTTCATGAGATTTTTCTACGCTTGGAGATTTTGATCTATCTTCGCCTTCAATGGCATGATGAGCATGTTCATCATGGATAGATTTTTCGGGTGACGATTCCTTTTTCTCTTCTTTCGCTGCACTTGGAGATTTAGATCTATCTTTGATTTCATCCTTATGGTGTTCTGCGTGATCAATCGATTTTTCAGGCGAAGCTTCTTTTTTACTTGTTTCTCTTTCAATACTTGAAGACTTTGATGTATCAACCACAGTACTTTGAACAGGAGATGTACTGTGTATTTCGCCAGCTGATATCTCATGTTTGACTTTTTCGTCGACACTTTCTGTTATTTCTATCGTTTCGATATTTTGGAAGACTATCTCACCTGCTTCTCTACAGACGGTTCCTCTGGAAAGTATGAATTCTAATTCATGGGGACTAGTCTTTTCTGTAGGTGATTTTGAGAACACACTTTCTGCTGGTGATGCATCTCCAGATTGAAGTGAGTCGGGTGACTGTGCTGTATCCCGCTTTATTCGGTCGGTACTTGAAACATCTTCCAATCCAGAAGTTTTGTTAAACGTAATTGTTCCAGTTGGACAAATTTCCGTTTCGTGACCACCATCTTCACTACTGGCGGTGACGACCATTCTTCTCACTGATACTGGCTCCTGTGAGTCTTTCTCCTCGTTTAATGGTTTGGTATCATCTACTACAGAAGAAACGGTGGATTGTGCGGTAGAAACCGGTTCAATGGCATTTTCAAATTCCTTATGATCAGACGTCTTTTCCTTCGCTTCGTCGAGATACTTTTCTTTTGTATCGGCCTCAGACACTTCCGAGATATCGACATCGTGGCTCATATCTTCGTCCTCTTTCTTTACAAATTTAATCTCACCTTCGGACACATAATCCTTCTTTGTACTTTTTTCCACAGTTTCTCGAACAAACTTTTCATCGACTTCCATGACATCACTCGTACTTTCGGACATTTCTTCAGTTTCTTTAGTCTTTTGATCTTCTACGGTTACTTTTGGTAATGTCGTCGGAACACCTTGCACTTTATACTCCTGCTCGACCGCTTCGAAATCATCTTTTTGCGAACTGTCTTTTTCCTGTTGTAAAAAGGCTTCAACTGCATCTTTGGATGATATGCTAACAAATCCATCCACAATTTTATCATCTACATCTTCAGCACTTGTGGGCATGTGAACCGATTTAGTGGAAACACCTATTGAATCCGGAGTACAAGAAACATCAACGAGAAAATCTTGTTTCTGTGTCTCCTTCTCTGGCACTTTATCTAAATCTTCATTCATTATTGTAAAATATGATTCATCTGAAATATCAAAAACAGACTCTCTAGGAAATTTCTTTCTAACTATAACTTCCTCAATTATTTCTATCACAATTCGTTTCGAGATTATATTATTTTTAGCAATTTCGTCCACGATAGATGAATTTATCTTCTTATTCTTACTCAAGTATTCATTTGCAATATCGTTTTCAATTTTTGTCCGTTTTTCCGTAGGAATATCATCACTTGATCGCAAAATTTCAATTCTATCTGCAACACTTTCGCGAGGTATTTTGTGTTTGATAATGATTTCTTGAATAATGTTTATCACTTTTTCTTTAGGCACGCGCTTCACGATCACAATGTATTCTATTATATTCATCGTAATTTTATGTTTTTTCTGGACAATAAACTCTTCAACGATATCTTCTAAATTTGCATCTCTATTGATCATATCTTTATAATCCGACAAGAGATCCGGAAATTCCGTTTCTGTCGCTAATTTGGGTGACGTTGGCGTCGAGCCTGGCGTAACGGTGACCAATTCGGCTTTAGCTGGTGACAGATTCTGTTGGAAGCTAATTTCCGATTGAACAATAATTTTATCCTCGTCTTCGGTATTTTCCTCATGAGTCTCTCGTTTTGCAATTTTCTTCACACACACTACTTCCAAGCCTGAATCCAGCACATCTGCTCGTGTCCCGGTTGGCTGCTCGATGGCGGGCTCTTTAATGATGTCATCTTTCAACATATCCTCGCATAACATTTTGGCTTCTTCTAAATCAACCGCGTGGTCCTTGATAGGAGACGATACAGATTCTTTGCTCTTTATAGATTTTATGAAAGGCTCTTCAATAGCGTCACTGGATTTTCTGGGCGGTTGAGTCTCTAGTGACTCAAATGATTCCTTCTGGAGAAACTCTTCTACTTGCTCCTTCATATCTTTTGCAGTTTCTTCAATCACGGTTTTTGATTCGGGTATAGATTTTGAAAGGGCCTTTTCTGACAAAAAGTCGTCTTCTTTGAGGACTTCTGCAACTTCTTTAACAATTTTTTCTACGTCCTTCGGTTTTTCCAATTTTTCGATCGCGATACCAGCTGTTCCAACAAGCACTTCAGCTACGTCTCGTACGGCCTCTTTGAAATCTCGGACTTCACCGCCAGTGTCGTCCTCGTCATCTACTTCGAAATCTTCACTTTCAGGTATAATAAATGTCACTTTTTCTGGTCCTTTTATATCGATATCGGCTATATCTTCAAGCTTTTCAGCGACGCCGGCAAGCACGTCTTTGACCGCGTCTTTTTCTTGCAAAACTACTTTTTTGGCACCGTCAACTTTATCTTCAAGTGACTCCAACGAGTCTTGCAAGCTATCTTTAACATTCTTGAATTTTTTCGATGCCTCCTCCATCAATGCCTCTACATCTTCGACATCCTCGCCTACTTGTTTCTTTATTTCTCCCTCAGCAAGTTCTTGAGTCTTGTCGATGACGTGTTCAATTGGTTCGATAAAGCCAAATTCCTTCTCATCAAGTTTCAATTCTTTTATATCTTCCTGTAAGAGTGCAGTTGTTGCATCAAATCCGTGAATTGCATCGCTGATCTCTTGCTTGGCTTTTTCAAGTGTGTCGAGCATTTCCTCGTGTTTATCTACTTTTGGAAGAGCTTCAATCGTGTCAACTTCCTCTTTCTGTATTTTTTCCTCTAAAAGTTCTTGAGTCTTGTCGATGGCGTGTTGAATTGGTTCGATAAAGCCAAATTCCTTCTCATCAAGTTTCAATTCTTTTATATCTTCTTGTAAGAGTGCAGTTGTTGCATCAATTCCATGAATTGCATCACTGATCTCCTGCTTGGCCTTTTCAAGGGTATCGAGCATTTCCTCTTGTTTATCTACTTTTGGAAGAGCTTCAATCGTTTCAACTTCTTTTTTCTGTATTTTTTCCTCTAAAAGTTCTTGAGTCTTGTCAATGGCGTGTTGAATCGGTTCGATAAAGCCAAATTCTTTCTCATCAAGTTTCAATTCTTTTATATCTTCTTGTAGAAGTGCAGTTGTTGCATCAATTCCATGAATTGCATCGCTGATCTCCTGCTTGGCCTTTTGAACGGTATGGAGCGTTGTTTCCTCGTGTTTGCTGACCTTTGGAAAAACTTTATCCATGTCAACATCTTCGGGCTGTACTTGGCCTTGAGGCTTTGATTCTTTTGGCGAGCTTGACTTGGAAGATTTATCTTCGACATCTTTTTCAGAATCGCGCCTTGCTTTTTTGGTTAATTTATCAAAGCCCTTTTCAAATTTATCTGCCACTTTTCCGAAGAAACTAAACACGCCTTTGTCTTTTTCTTTCGATGGGGGAGTTGGAGGTTCTTTCGTTTCCTGAGGGGATATCTTCATATCTTTATCTTTTTCTATGTCGTCCATTCTGTATAGCTTGGGATCAACTTCTTCGTGAACCGGTAAATCGGCGACTTCGTCGGGAGTTTTAACAATATCTCTTGCGATTCCTTGAACAGCGGCTTTTACGTCTAATATCTTGACTTCTGGTTTAGGGGCGACGGGTGGTATTTCCGGTAAAATTTCTTTTTCTTTAACGACTTCTTTCTCTTTCACTTCTTCAGAAACATGTTTTTCAAGTTCTTCCTTAATTTCATCCAGTGGAACTCTCTCATCATCGGGTAAAGTTGGAGCAGTCGTGGATGCACCTGACTCGAGAGTCGAAATACGTTCTTGAGATTCTTCCAGTTTTTCAGGTACGGATTCTTTTTGATCGACATCTTGTTTTCCGGGAGAGTCAAACTTTTCTGGACTAACGCTGGAAGGCTCTTTTGTGATGTCTTCGCTATCTTTTCTCGCGGAATCATCTCTTTCTTCTGTTTTTTGAACGGCCTCAGTCGCCGAAGCAATTATCTGTTTCATTTCCTCTGCAAGGATCTCCTTATTTTCTGGCGACAAATCGACAGATTTTCTTGCCTCCTTCCCGACTAACGTCGACTCGACCAATTTCTTTTCCGGAATCTCATCCTTCTTTTCATCGACATCCTTCTCTTCTTCCTGTTCTTCCGGCTCTTCTGGAGGTTGCTCCACGTGTATTTTGGTTTTTTCCGATTCCACTTCATCCAAATGGTGTTTCTGCTCAGCATCACCACTCTGCACGGAATCTTCCGTGTATATTTCTTCCTTTTCAACGATCAAATATTCATCTTCTTCCGTGAGCTCTTGGCTCTCTTTTCTAGAGATTTTTTTCGGTGCGTCGTCAAGCTCAGCCGTTACATCCTCTTCAGTCACGTCGTCATCTTTTTTATCCACCGTCTCCGCAGCGAGCTCGTCGTCCCCGTCAAATTTCTTGAGTGTCCCCTCTATTCGTTCGGCCTTTTGAAGAACAGCCTCAATTTCTTCGACGACTTCGCGCTCTTCCTTTAAATCTGCCAAAACCTTGCTTTCAATCGAATCTAAAGACATGTCTTCCGATTTTTCCGTTAAATTTCTGTCGATCAATTTATTTCCGGATTCCAGAATATCGATGCCAGATGGAGTCGATACTGCAGATGAGTCCGTCGTGCCGCCTTTGATCTTTCGAATGACGGCATCTTTTTCCGACTTGATGGAAGATGGTGTACTTTTTGCAGACTTTGCAGGACTTATCGGAAGTCGTGCTTTACTGGGACTAAGTGGTTTCGCGCGCCGAGTGACCGGTTTGCGCTCAGTTGTAGCACTAGTTGTGGTTGTCGTCTTGGGTTTCCCTTTCGATTCGGCAGCCGACTTAGACGACAATTCAATATTTTTCTGTTCGACGACCATGCGGTTGTTTGCATCTTTAGCACTTTTTGCAGGAACAGCCGATGAAATTCTCGATGCAACTTTAGTGCTTTTCGTTACAGTTTTCGTCATTTCTGTTTTCGTCGCTGTACCATTGATTGATTTTTTGGGCGTTGTAGGCGATGGTTTCATTATGTCCTTCTTTTCTCCAGCTGGCTTAGGCTTTTTTTCTACGGGTTTTGTCGAGGGCTTTATTGTACTATCGGGTCTAGTTGGTTTAGTCATGGGTTTCGCTACTTCTTTTGTTTCTTTCTTTTTGGGTTCTACCTTTTGCGGCTTTGATTCCTTCGCAGGAGCAGTCTTTTCAGTTTCCGCCTTCACAACATCAGTCTTTTTCGTTTCTTCGGATTTTTCCACCTTCTTCACTTCTTTTTTCATTTCTTTCATTCCGTTCTCTATCAATTTACTTTCTTTCGATTCGGACTCTATTTTCTTATTCTCGACGACCTTCTTCGCTTTGGATTCCGTTTTTGGTTGCTGAACAGGTGGAGCTGGCTTTGCAACAGCGGCAATTCTCGGAGTTGCATCATCAATCGCAGAATCCTTTTTCACAGCCTTGTTTTCCGACAAATCTCTCTTTTCTCTTCGCATTTCCGCGAGCCTCTTGGTCTCTCGCTCAATAGACCCGAGCTTCGGTTTCAAAATAGTTGCTTTTTCCTTGAGTGTAGCAAGCGACGTCGAAGGAGAGATACTCTTGGCTGTACACACGGGACGCTTCAAAAATTCCAAGTGTTTCAGACGCTCGAAACCTTCAAAGATTTTGTGCTGCGGCGTGCTGCCAGGGAAGAGGATACGAGTTATCGTATCTTCAGGATTTGCTGGCTGCCACACTAATAATGCACAAATCGATACTAAATTCTGAACTGGAAACAAAAGGCTATTGGAATCTTTTCTGTGTGAACCGGCAAAAAGTTTCGAGTCTGAGGCATTCCACTTGGCCATGAATTCCCGAACTTCGCGACTATCTTTACTTGGACTTAGGACGTACATGTCTAGAGTACCGTGACCAACTTTGTGATACAGGTTTATTGGCTCGGGATCTCGGTAACAAGGATGTGGACGAAGATTTATGTGACGCAAGTTTAACATCATCTCTTGGCCGACGTCGATTAGGTTGAGTATAAGAGGATCGATATCCTTGTCGCCATCTGGAGAATTGGAATGCTTTCTTTCCTGTGAATAGCAAAGTGAATGGAGACTTTATTAATTTGAAAAAGAAGGCAATAGCCCGGATTAAAAAGACATGTTGTTGAGCAAGTTACCTCACTCGAAAATGGTACTTACGACGAGATTGCAGAAAAAATGTCCGATTTGTGGGTAAACGTGCGTTTCTTTCTTTTTCCGTATGACGCTCGACATTCCGCCGACGTTGCTGTTGTTGATTCGCGTGACGAGTACGGCATCGAGTCGATCCAGATGGCGCACAAAGTCCCAGAAGCAGGCTTTACGAGCGAAACCTCCATCAACGAGCATGTTGAAGCCGTTGATGCCGAATAGAGCAGCATCGCCTTGACCTCCGGGGAAGACGTAGAGGGTTGGGTGACTGAAGCGTATGTTGCCAACAACGTCGGACGGCTCCATCAGTTGGTCCAACGTCTGTGGAATCAGGTACTGTCCGATATAGCCCACGAAGCTCGTGATGGCTGGGACGCCGGCTGTGAGAACGTCGTCGGGATTGACTCGTACTCGGCATGTTCTGCAATCGGTTTCAACGATCCAACAATAAATTTTTCAACAACAATCGATGAAACACCGTCAATCGAATAATTCAGTACCTTGTGCAAGCTTCCTTGGAAAGACGAAATGTCGTCCAATCGCCGACTCCGGCGCAGTGAATGTCTACGGTAACGCTATTCTCGTAAGCTCGAAGCACGCGTTGCACCTCGTGTTCGCTGAATGCATCCAAAAAGTCGGCTAAACTAAAGGTTCCATCCTGCGTGCAAATAATAAATCGTTTTCAAAAAGGATTCTCTTTTTTATCTTCATTTTCTGCAGCAAGTCGACAAAATGTGTGCGAACCTGCAGTATCCAGGAACCATTGCCTCCGAACGTGTATCCAGCGTGAATAATGTGCCGATGCTTCGTGAAGCTTGCGAGAAGATTGCGAATACATTGCAACAAGGTATTGCTTTGTGGATATATGAGAACTTCGGTGACGAGGTTCTCCGTTGCGTATTGAATGAGACGTTCACCTGAACAACGGCAATTATTAATCAAACATTGTACTTTCAAAGAGCCATCAAACATTGTCAAAAGAAAGATTAGTACCATTCCTGGCTTCTTCGCCTTCGGGAGACTGTGACACCAGTGCCTGCAATTCCTTTTCAAGATCGACATGGCAACTGTCTTTGTCCCACGACAGAAAACCTACGAAAATATTTCGCACAATTTTACATCTACGTTCACGGCAAATATCATTATGAAAATGGTAAATTTGTATTTTTAATAAAAACTTGAGCTAAAGCTGGACTCGCTGTATAGCATAGCTATTATTGAATCATAATCGTCGTGCTTTATCAAGCAAGTTAGCCTAGCATTTAAGAGGTTTCATAAACCGACGGCCGCAGGGATAACGTAAGGTTAAGGTTAAAAATAGAAAGAGTAACAATGTTTGAAAGGTAGATGCTATGATAAGTAAGAGCGTTACAATATAAGTGTAAGTCGATCAACGGATAAGTTACTCTATGAATAATACGCATAAATTGTCTGAAATGACTTGAGCCACGTACGGAATGGGGCGGTTTAGTGACAAATTGATGCTAATGAATATCGGATCCCGTGAAAATGACGAGTTGGGAAAAATTAAAGGGACGTGTAGGGAGTCCGCGGTGACGTCACGAACACCGCACCCCCCGTCACGTGGTCCTTAGCAGCCGGCAATCGATCCACACGCTACAACAGCTTTTTCTCTCTCTCTCCTTCTCGCCACCAGCCGCCAACGTCAACTCGATAATATTTCTCGCGGGGTGATTACGATTGCTTATATATGCTAATTCTGTCGCGCAATATTGTTATTTTTCTCCGACCGCGCGCATTTTACGATTGGCGCAACTTTCTTTGAGCGCACGTTCAAGGCTGCACTCGGAAAATCTCGTGGCTCTTGTGATAGGCGACCTTCGGAGCTTTATTGTGCTTATCGTCTTTGAAAAAAACAGGCCATTGAAAGTACTGCTCCACTTGTGTTGACAAGACTACTTTTATGATATCAGAGTGCGCGGGCGTTTTTTTGAATAATCCGTCATTCGAGACAGCGCTATAAGCTCCGTGACTTTGCATCGATACTACATATATCTGGGCTAATCAGTCAGTTTGGAGAGATATAAGGAAGTCGAAGTCGAGGCAGTTCGTGCAACTTTGGAAAGAAAAAGTCGGACGAGCTCTCGAAGAGGAAGAGAAAAAGATGAAATCAATAAGTGCAGCGAGAGAGTAAAAGGTGAGGTCAGTTGTTGACTTTGCGAGAAGAAGGCATCGACAAGAAGAGGAGGCGGGGAGGCAGGGCTCGGCTCTCAAAGCCTCTATAATCGCTATATTGCAGGCGGCGCGAGTGCGAGCTCTGTCAAATTGATCGGAAGCCCTGAAGGTGATACGAAGCCAAGCCGTGCTGCGAGTTTTGCGTCGTCTCGGATGCTCGCTCAGCCTGCCTCACCGATATCCCTTGTTCGCGCATCATTTACACCTTATACTCTGTTTGGCCTAAACGCCACTCCGTTTCTTCCATCCAGTGCATTAATGTCACGCGCGCGCACACACACAGACTCGCGGCCCACCGCGCGATACCCTACAAAAATATTACGCTCTCTATACGTGCTCGCCTTCTTTTCAGCTTAACAACAAGCATATAAGTCATATTTATTGCCGTCGAGCTTGCAATTTCATTCGAAATTCCAATAGATAAAATTTATAACGCCGACGGCAAAAAAAAAAAACTATCCTGACACGCATTGCACTTTGTCCTGTCGATTGGTATACGTGGCCTTTTGGCACGGATTTCTTTGAATTTCCGAAAAATTCGCGTAAAATACTTAAATTTTCATTTGCTCTCTTTGTTTAAATTTTCGACTGAGAGCTTTTTGTCGAATTCTGCCAATAATATGTCACGGTTCAGTGCAATCGATGGCTCGCAGCGTATTTCACTTGAGTAGGCAAGACTTTAAAAGCAATTGCGAGCGAAATAAAAACTTGTTCGACCATACTGAACGTTCGCTTTGAAACAATAAAAATAATTGTCGACGGTACGTTAAAAATCTCTCGAGCAGCAAAAAGTTTTAATGCAACGGTATACGTACGAGGAACAATTATGAGAGTTTAACGAAAAGTAAAAAAAGAAAAATAAATAACTGCGTGGAATAATGGAAAAGTGACTTTATCGTAACGAGGTACAAACTCATAATAATAAGATGCAACGGATAGCGGAAAAAAAAGCGTGGATAATCCGATATTACGCTCATATATTTTCGCGCCGTATCGCGGAGGATAAATCAATTCGCGCCTGTTTTTTGCTAAAGTAACACGCGCGACCCTGTCCCTCTCTCTCTCTCGTATGCATGAGAATAGAAATGTGGGCTATGTTTAGCCGAGGGTATGACTTAAGTGTGGTGTAAAGCATGTTGATCCTTTACAGCTTTCACGCTCACATTTCTTGCTTTGGAGTTGACTCCTTTATTTGCAAGCCGAAGAGAAGCGCGACTGAGAGAGAGATAGCTCGGATGCAGAAACTTCTGGGTTTGTCCCGGCTATGTATAGATATTGCACTTTCTACTTCTCTTTCCCTCTATATACCTCGCCGCCCTCCGACTTGCAAGATACATCTTCCCACCGCCGCGATCATGCTCAATAAATTATCATCTCCCAAATGTTGTCCTGTGCGCCACATTCTCTCTCGATGTTCATTATTATTACTATTATTTCAAGAGTCTCAAGTGTATTATTCTCATTAGGAGACATATTGTGCGCGTTGCTGTGAAAAGAAATTTTTTGATGAAAAGAAGCTAAATTTACATCTTCTTTTTTTTTTCCTGCTTTACTCTAAATAGTGATATACGCTCGCGCGGCAAAGTGTGAAAAAAAATATGTCGCAGAGCCTTTGTCTCGAAACAGGGTCAAAAAGTTCTTGACAAGAAAAACGCTGAGCTACACCTTCTCTCTTTCTCGCGTGCGCGAGAGCTCCTTGCTGCTCAACACCCAACAAAGGACATAATTTGGCGTGTCGATCTTTTGCAGAGACTCGCGAAATTTATTGCCAGCAGCTGTCGCTTTAATCCTTTATCGATCGACTATTTGCACGCGCGCGTGACTCGAAGAGCCATAAAATGCCATAATTGATCGTTAAATCTGGCGAAGCCATGGGTGCACACTTGGGGGGCGGCACGGTGGGATCTTCAAAGCTCGAGCAAGTGTTGCAGCTCGCTATTTATATGACGTATGTTTTGCCAGCAGCAGCAGCAGCAGCGCGAGCACTAAGCCGCGCGCGTCAAGGGCGTAATATTCTCCGGAGTAAACCTATTTGCATTCACAAAGAACATTTGCATTTTAGATGAAAAAGTCTGTTCTGTCAACATAAGAAAAAATAACAAAACTTTTCTTTTTGTCTCTTAATTAGCAACAGCAAAAAAAAAAAAGATACTCGACGCAGCTGCAGCTGCACGCCAGAGAGAAAAAATAAAGAGCATCCAATCCGCTTTCCAAGACTTTTCATATAGTCTAGCCGCGTTGAATAAGAGCAGCTTAGAAATCTCTTTTGTGCAATAAAAGCCAGCTATACGCGGACTATGGTGGGCCTGCGAGTACTATAGTAGGCTTGGAGTTGCGCGTTTTCGCATAATTGTCGAGTGAAATGCGATTAAGCCGAGTCTAGACTCGCTCTCGCGGTGTGTATATAGATAGACTTTCCTCACGCACATCCCTTCATATACGCGATATGAATAGACTCGCGCCAGCAATGCCGCAGAAAACTTGTTTCCTCGCACCCCTTTGCTTTGCCTTGCCGGTGTCCGCGCCTGCGTAATTACTCTGCGAATTGCAGTCCTTTCTTCTCTCTCTCGCACGCGTGCTAACTACCTTGGTATTGATTAAACACTTTTACCTTTGTTATAATTAAGAATGAAAAAAAAGCTCTCGAGATTTCGATCGAGAGTGTGTCGATCGATGACGCAACTTCACGAGTGCCAGCTGCTTCGGGGCAAGATAAACTTTGTCTTAGTGAATCCGTCGCGGAGGAAGGAAGACCAACATCAAGATAGAAAATTTGATTATCCAGCACAAGCAAATGTATCCCGCCTACGCAGCTCATGAATCAGGGCGTTTTCAGCAAAACGATAAGAACTCGGCCATCGTAGCAATCTTTCATCCCTTCTTCCAGGAGTTCTCCCTCCCCCCCACATCCTCATTCGTCAGAGCGCCAAATTCTCTCTCGAGTTCGTTATAAATATATATGCCTGCTTGCTGATGAATAGAGTCAGCGTGTATAATCGCGTCCGAGGCGGTCAGGTTCAAGTACGAAATACTTGGAGTGCGTGAACGAACGAACGAATGAACGAGGAGATGTTCAAAATTAGAATGCTACGTATTCGTACTTTGGCTGTTTTTCACCGCCTATTTATAAATAATCTCGACGCGGTGGCCCATCGATTGTTTGAGCAGCTCGGCTCGTTCGTTAATTGATCTCGGCTAAACAAACGTTCAACGTTTGCCGCTCGTTTTTGCACATCCCGATCACGTACTCGATCATGATTCGAGTGAATAATCGAACGCGCTCGCCTATACATAAGCCGCGTGCAAACACGAAGCCGTCTGCTGTCTTGTTTACAAATTCGATTTTCGACCGCGAGCCTCGTATTCTACGGCTCGCACGCACGCACTCTGAAAAAAAATCCGTTTGTTCATTATTATCAGGATCGATGATCGCTGCAAAGAACGACACGCCTAGGCCAAATTCGGAGGTATTAGAGGGTAAAAAGAAATAATAAAACAATTGCTATGGCGAGGCTGGTTCGTGATCGTTGCACGCGCGGAGCTACCCTATATAGATGGGTATAAAGCGGCTCCTGGACTGGACTTTTTACGAGTACTGTAGCTCGGCCTACATGAGTCACGAGTGAAGTAGCCGCAATGCCTGCAAGTAAGCCCTATGGCATAGCTCTCACGTTCGTGCTGCACTCGTGGAATACGAAGCTTGACGGCGGTACGACGACGCCCGCAGGAAGGTATTACTCTTTTTACGCGCGTGCACTGCCGCCGCCGCCGCCTGCAACGCCGCTGCTAGATTATTTATCACTTTTGAAATGGCTTGATAAGGCATCGGGGAAAATGAGTGAGGTAGAGAAAGGAGAGAAAGAGAAGAAAAAAAAATACATCCAACAACGAGGCTGCACGCAAAGAATAAGTCAGTTGTAATTTTTGAAAAATGTCCATTGCCGCTGCTATAGTTTCTTGCGTCATCGTTGCGGATAAATCGCAGAAAAACGAATGCTATGCGCATGCAGCGAAAATGCAGTCTAGCTGAACGGAAACTTGCGCGAATCAAATTATCCAAGTAATAAACTGAGTTACAAGCCAAGTAGATCGTTTCTTTTTTCATTTTTTAATTAGAGAATTTAATGTATCGCTCGACTTAATTATCACAACTTATATTGCATTTACTTTCTAAAGTACTCTGAAGAGAAAGAGAGAGAGAGAGAGTTGATGGAACCCACGGAACGATGCTTTTCAAGAAAGTTTTTTTTTCCACATCTCTGTGCATAATTGACGAGATCTGTGTTTTTTTAAGCCAAGGGTGCGCTGTAATGAAAGTTTTGGCTGCAGCCAAGTCCATCCAGTATAGTTTTTATAGCATCGACGCAAATAATCGTGACTGTCGCGTTGACCCGTCCTTCTGTCTGGCGATATACTGTCGAGTATTAAAAAGTCAAAAAGAGAGAGAGAGACGAAGCGCACGAAAGCTTGCGGAGCGTTTAACGACTGTGGCGAGTTTTGGGCAAATTGTCATGTAGTATACGCCACGTCGCGGCCCCAATTCATCCCTTATCAGTGCGCATTGTTGGCCGAAATCACGCCTCTCTCTCACGTATATGATTCTCGCGTAGTGCTATGTAAATTGAGAGTATATAGCGAATTCGATACATATATAGTATAGCTATATAGTAGCTAGTCTCTTTCTCTCTCTCTCGCCCTCTACGACTGCTAAGTGATTCGCGGCACGCCACTCGCTATCTATTCTCCGCGGCGCGGCTCGGCTCGGCGCTCTTTTTTTAGACCTGCCGTTAATTTAATTGTATCGTCATATTTATGGGCTCGCTCGTTTTCACGATAGCTGTCTGCCTGCTGATACGACTTTTCATCTCGCCAAGGTTGTTTCCGATTGTTTACTTGGGAAATACGCGTAGTTATACCAAGGCGCGCGCGAACCCGTAACGAGAGAGAGAGAGAGCTTGCGGAAGCCGAACAAAACGGAACGAGTGGTACGAGTTTTCTTTTCCCCAGCAATGAGGTAAACATGAAATTCAAATGAGTGTCTGCGTCGTCCTCGTCTGCGATCCTGGGGGAAGGCAAAAGCGCTCGATACGAAGCTCGCTACTCATGCGACCTCTGGTCCTGACTTCGCGAAGTACAGCGGATAGTTGCGAGTGAAGTGAAATGCGTGTGCCCCATCGTCGTTGTTGGCTTTTTCAGCTACCACGCCTTTCGCATATGCGTCTGCTGTCAATTAATCGACAATGTCATTAAGGCCGCGAACGAACTATACGTGCAACAATGACGTGAGGGATGGGCTATTGATCCAGCCAACTTGCTAACTCTCGAGCTGCGCTTGCCGCATCTAGCTACAACCAATCTCGTTCTTTCCTTTGCCTTTATCGCTTCAAACTTCAAATGCTAGCTAGCTCATTATTATCCGCGCGGCAAGATCCGAAAAGTCGTTTGGAAAAGAAAAGGCTGCAGTGAACTTTTTAATCGTGGCTTATTTCGCGCGACGAATTGGCGCAATACTGCGGGCAAAAGCTCGACTTGTGTGCAGCCACTCTGGCGTCGGCGAGACTGCATTGTTCGCGTAGCCACCGAGCATTATTGCTCCTTCAATGCCATGAAGACTGAAGAGCGGAGAGAGAGAGCTAATTCGCGGGCGGCTGAAAGTGACAAGTTTCGCGGGCGGCTGAAAGAGTGCAAAAAAGCTTGCAACGCGAGCGAGGCGATGACCTCTAGACATGTGAGAGAGCAGTGGCGCACCGACGGAAATAGAACGGCTGACTGCACCCTCTTTCGCCGTCGGCGCGGCGCGGCGGCAGCTCCTCCCCTCGTAATAGACCGACGTTTCTCTAACTCGCTCTCTCTTACTCTTACGCGTCATCGATTGCCGCGGTCGTGCTATATTCCACGAAATAGCTGCATTCTTATGTATGCAATGTATATGCGCCCCTCGGACCTTTCTATATGCAGCTCCGAGTGCAGGCGTTATAGAGTGGCCGTGTAACGTCGTCGCGGCGCGGGCTACTTTTAACTCCAGTGCGATATCGCGCGAGCCGCGACGTCACGCTCGATGCCTCAATTTTGTATGACTCGCGCCATTCCACTTGCCCATTCCGCAGATATCCAATCTCGGAGCACTCGACTCTCAAAGTACATATTCGAATATATCGAATCTCGGAGCGGCTCTTTGCCAATCTCCCCTATTGTGCGGCTATATAAAAAAAAACAGCTCCATTCAGATGCAGATGACAAAAATGCGCGTCAACGCGTTACAAATACAAAGACGGTACGGCAGCAACTATTCGGGCATCTGAGAGTTGCAACCCTACCTCGCTCGGGGGGGCTATACGTACGACTCGTTCTTATGTATGTACGACTACTGTGAGCGCGCGCGGCCCCTTTAAAAACCACTCTGCAAAGAGTTCGCGCGTACAGCCTGCAGATATATTCTCGTTGGCTCGCTCGCTCGCTTGCTTGCTCTTTTTGCCTCGGCGAAATCTCGAGGAGACGAGCTTTTTTCAATTTCTCCTTTTTTTCCCTCTCTTTTTCTCTTTTAATTAAGCTCCGCGACAATTCTGATGGTAATTTCCAGGGACGCTAAAGACATTGGATGACGTATGATTCGAGGCGAAGTGACGCTAGTTATATTTTAAAATGCCATTCCAGCGACGTTCTTAGTTGTCGCTGAAGGATGTCGCAGTGGATAATAGTGCGACGAGCGAGACGAGTACGACTATTGGATAGCTGCCGCTTCTAATAATGCCGTTTGTTGTAGTTTAGTTTATCCCAGTATAACTTGAGAGCGAGCTTCAAGAGCACGAACAAAAATAGAGTACACATAACGACTGATAACGCTCGCGGTGGCAACTATTGATTTTCAAATCATCACTTCAGCGCAGTCTACCCTCGAATTTGGTGCGCGGCAGTGCAGATTGCTAAAAGCTCGTCGTTCTCTCTCTCTCTCGTTCCTAAATTTAATCAAATTCCACTCAAACACGTTCAGCCAAGCGTAAAATTACGTCGTCGCTTTCGTCGTCGTTGAGCTGGATGGTTGTATAGCGCGATGTAACGTGGGGCCGGTTCATCGATTCGCTCGTTAAGAGCGCCGGCGGCGACGACGACGACGACGACGACGACGTTAAAAGGTAAAGCAGCTCGCGGACCTTTGGATATATATCGACTGGAGTGTCGAGTCGTGTATAAGAAGGCTAATATTCGTTAGCGCTCGGCCGACAATTGAAGCTAAATAAGAATCGCAGCCAATGGCGCATTGCGGAGCGGCGAAACTCTGCACACGCGACTTGATATTCGCGACTGGCTGCGAACGCCCTTGACCTCTAGCCGGCCGCCCGCCGCCCGTATAATACTACCATACCGCGTCTGCCCTCTGATCGCATCGCTCGTGTACGAGTCGTTATCAAGCTCCCTTATACACACTATCTATCCGACAAATCTTTGGCGACAAGCTTGTCTCGTGAATTTTCAATCAGACCACTGCTACACGTCGCCACGAGTTTGCCGTCGCTTCGCGAGAAAGGAAGGAAACTTTTAACTCGATTTCTACGCGACAGACAGACAGGGCTGAATTTACTTGGAGTTTGGTCAGGCGATTGTGCTTTATAAAAAAAAGGGCTTGGCTTGCGGCGACTATAGGTATTACGGCACTTGGCAACAAGAGAGGAGAAAACGCGTGTGCCACGCGCGAGCTTTTATATAGGTAGCTAGTCCTCGCAGGCAAGAGACCGTTAGCTCCCGCACGTAGCGGAAGTCACGCGACGGCTTAGCCCGGATATCGCTCGACCTCGTCGCTCTCGCCATGAAAAGAAGTTTTTCCATTCTCTCGTACTTCTTCTTCTTCTTCTTTTTCTCTTTCGTGCGCGCGGCCTAAAAAAATCATTCCTCATATCGCCGCAGCGAGTAGTTATATATATACACACACGGAGGATTTTGCTGGTAAAATCTGCATCGATTGGCGGCTTGGACACACGTGTCGCGCGCGCAAGATGCTTAGTCAGCGAAGCCTTGGCGAGGCCTTTTAGCCGCGCGCGCTCGCCTATAGGTATATGTGATTAGTTGCTGATATGACTAACCTTTGGCGAGCCGATTGAGGATCAGATCTTTGTGCTGGGCGGTGTGAGGCTCGGGAAGCACCACCAAGAGATAGCAGCCGCTCAGTGGCGAGGGAGGTGGATGCTGCTGCTGCGGTTGCGGTTGGCCTGTCGATTGCTGAGCCGTTGCCGGCGCTGCTGCTGCTGTTGCTGCTGTGCCTGGACTCGGAGCCTGCTCCGTCGTCGTCGTCGTCGACGTCGTCGTCATCGCCGCTGTTGTAGTTGTAGCAGTAGTTGTACTAGTCCCCTCGTCCCCTCCTCCGCCCTCTCCAGCAGGAGCCACGCTCGTCATAGCTGTCGAAGCAAGTTGCATTAAAATTCTCGCTGCAGACAATCGATCGGCTGACCGATTTAAATTCCACATTAGCTTTGCCGGCTAAGATTAGAGCGAGCTTTCGGTGTAATTAAGCAGCGTGCTAAATGTTTAATTTTTCTCGGCGGCGGCGGTGGCGGCGGTACTTTCGTCACGCGGACAATCGTTGACCGAGATTGCGCGATTAATCAATAACCCTCGGCAGCTGCATGACTCAATCGTGCGAATATCTCCCCCCGAGAAACGACAACGACGACGAGGCAATGACGCGTTAAAACATTTATGAAGCACCAAACATACATAAACCGCTCTGCAGATATGTCGCTATATTTTATGACGCAATATGAGTCGGGGTTCACAGGACGTGGGTCCAGTCGCGAGGAGCGATTAGAAAAACGATTGTCGGAACAGATTTCTTACGAGAGGGAAAGCCGAGAGGGTGCGAGAGGGTGCGAGAGGAGCAGAGAGAAAGAGGCTTACAACGGCTATCGATTTTTCCTTTGGCGAGCTCTAGCCAATTTGCAAGCTCGTCGGTTGCGCCAGGATCATCTCCGTGTAGCCTATTCTCAAATCGGATGCGAGGGGCGTCGATTCCAAAGAAAGAGGGTCAAAAAAGGTTGAGGAGGCAAGAGGATGGAAATTTGGAAAAAGAAAGCTCTGGAAGGTAGTTGGTTGGTATAGCGAGAGTCAAGTCGAGAAAGAGACGGTCAATGTGGAAGCCGGCTTCCTGCGTCGCGCACGCGCGCCGAGCTATACACCTATACTATATACAGTCAACTCGCTCTCTCTCTCTCTCTCTCTCTCTCTCTCTCGTTTGCTCGCGAACTACCCTATGCGTACACCGTGCAAGCACCCTGCACTTTAATCTTAGGTTAAGGGGCGATTCCGCGAAATACTGCACAAGCCTCGTTTGCGAGCAACTGTAACGGCTATGTATCCATTGATTTTTTCTTTGCCCGCTGGTTTTACAAGCGTGTCAGCGTCCCGATAGCGCGATTCGGCTCGGCTCGATCTTTTTTTTTATTCGTCGACGAGCCAATTACCAACGATGAATGACAATGACTGATTAATAAGCTTGCGAGCGCGCTCGTATCGATGAATAAGAGAGGCGAGAACTGACAATGGGGGTATCGGAGCAGTGCGGGTATGCAGTGCACTTGCGGCCGAAAGGCAGCGCAGCAGTATTGGATCGGGGTCGAAAGGACATTGCACCTGCACTCGCGAGTGTGGCAACTGTCCCTTGGCAACGAGTCGCCTTCCACACCACGGGGGTAGGAGGAGATACTCGACGGGCCTGACAGAACTCGATCTCCGTCCACTCGCGCTCGCCAATGTTTCGCGAAACGGAGTGGTGATGGCGATGAGGACGATCGCGGGGAGATGACGAGAGGGAGGCGAGGGAGTTGTGCAGCTGCCGCACAATATGGCGATCGCGACTCGGTGAGGCGGTGGATCAGCTGACTCACCTCTGAGTCCTGCTGCTGGTGCTGCTGCTGATGGTCGTCGCTCGTAGCCTCAATGCAGCGCTGCTGGATAATTGGATGGGCTGTCGCGGTGTCGGGGTAGCGGGGGTGCGCCGCACTCGGCGAGCGCGGGCCCAGCCGGCGCCTTGCTCCGCCGCTGCAGGATCTACCTGTCGCTGTCGACGCCGCGCTGCAACCTGCCTCGACGAGTCCAGCCGTTTTCACGATCGTGCTTTTCCTTCGACTCACTTGCTTGCGCGCGGACCAGCGGAGGAGCGGCGATCGAAGCGACGTATCCTAGACTTCGAAGATTCGATTCGAATGCGCTGAGGGTCTCGGCGCGCGAGTTCGGCACACGGTCACACACTTGCGCACACAGAGGCAACTGCGTGCACGCTAGCTACGGAGCGGCTCGCGCTCCAAAGGCTGCCGGCTCTCTGCCGCCGACTCGCCGCGGACGGAGCGGGAGCTGCAAGCCCTCCCCCACCGTCGCCCCGAGCGCCCGAGAGCGAGCGCGAGAGGCGCAAGCGCAAGCATGCCGCATCACCCTCTCGTCAGCCGCGCCGCAAGCGCGCAAGCGGCCCAAAGGCTAAAGGCGCCGACTCCACTATACTACTTCCGATCGTCAATAGCTTACACTTCCTCCTCCTCATCCTCCTCCTACTTTTTCTCCTAGCTCCTCTATAATTCCTCCGCACTATGGCCGGACCACCTCGCACACACCTTACCCAACTTTTTCGCACACTGGCTGCCACCAATCGAACTTTCATAAATGAGCTTTAAGCCCCCCACTTGCGCCTCGACAAAACCCCTACTTATCCACTATTCTTTCTTCTATTTTCTTCAGTTTCACTGATTTTCCTTGATTCAATCCGAATTATTTTAAAAATTTTCAAGTATCGTTGAGCCATTTCAATCGAATAATAATTTTTTTTTGAATGATTACGTCAGGAGCGAGAAATCGATTTGGCGCAGCTGTAAATGGTCATCGGTTAAATTGTCATCAATTCCATTAAATTTATATAAGAAATATTGATCGATAACACTTTCAATGTAAATTGAATCTGTCAACGGAAAAGAGCTGCCTGTGTACGTACAAAACGGAATATTAATTTCTTTCCAAGAGTAGATTCATTTGATTAAAAATCGCGAAGAATTGCGTATGCATGCAGCGGCATGATTTGAGTCACGTTTTATGACGCGACCTCTTTATTGTGTTGCGAAGGTAGGATCCATAGGTCCTATATGAGGCGCACAGACAATGTCATTGTTATAAAACGAATGTCTCTTGCAATAATGAGATTCCATCCGATATGAGATCCAATGCGGAAAGAATCCTTTCTCTGATTCAATACTGCACTTTATATACCAACTTTCAGTATCGGAAAGTTCAAAATTTATAAACTAAAATTGCAAGGTCTATTGAGGTAATGTTTTTGAAAAATAGCTTACTACAATAATCTACTTCACGTCGGGATGATAAAAAGAGACAATTATCTTAAAAGTACGTCTCATTTGGAAAACTAATTTTTATTGTACTTTCTTCCGAAATTGCCGCAATAATGCATTTCTTTTAGCAAATTGGAAAGAATGAGAAAAGCACTAGTTGGGAGTTGGATTAAATGGCTGTTTACCGAGCGAAATTACCAGGATATTCCAAGGAATGAAATGAATTTCACTGATGACATTGTTAAGCGATTATTACGCGCTGTAGTAGGTAACTCTGGAGTTGCATTACAGTTACTTGATTCGTTACTTTTAATGACCTTGCAAATGATTTATAAACTATTATTTGTTACAAATTATTTATTATTGTAACAAAATACAAGAGAAACAAAACAAAAAATCCTGAAAAAGTACTTGTTAATACCCATCACTGAATGCGGATATTTCTGCTGGGAAACTCACTTTGTAAAAAATAAAAATAATTTAATTGAGAGACGCTTATTTCGAGAAAAATTATTGCAACTGCATCGTGCAATGCGTCGCGCTTGCGCGAGTGCAAGGAGCTTTTTTCGCCCCCTCCGTCGACGTCGTCGATCTACTGTTGGGTGCACGCGAAGTGACGAAATAGCCTAGTGCATATAGTAACTCTCGTCTGACATCGTCGACCCGAGGCGAACGTAAGTATATATATATTGGACACCGGCCGGTGCTCGAGCTGCGCAGCGGAAGGACGTGCTTCACGGATGACGAGAGACACGATCGAGCTTAAGAAAAAGAAAGATAAAAGCTCGCTGCTGAATAGAACTTCGAAAAGACTCGCTGCGGAAGCAAAGAGGGCGAAATTAGAACGTCTTCTTTTGAACAGAAACTCGCTTCGGGCTGGTCGCTTAATGATAATCGAGCGCGAGAAATTGAACGTGTGTAACGACGACGAGAATCAAGGTCAATGTTGAAGCGGACGACAGCGTAGCTTCGCGAGCACCGTGAATAGAACAGTGCTACTTTTGTCGATCATATGTATAACGACGGCGTATCCGGAAAAAAGACAACGATGATTTCCGTCGGCGACTCGAGTTTTCCGCAGCGCGCTGCTACACGTTTTCCAGCTCTACCATAGTCGCTGAATTGACTTTGCGTGAAAAGCACTGCGGATAATCCGACGCCCGCGATTCGATTGACGGCTGCGCAGCTTTCAAATTACAGTTTTTTTTTTTTGAAGCTAGCTTTCGGTATTGAAGGATCGATGGGGGTTGCTGCTGCTGCTCACCCTTGCATGATGCGGAAAACGAAGAAATTGCGCGAACTGCCGGAATTGGCGATATGAGCCTGATGTCTCGTATTGAGCGGTACTCGTTACTAGCTGAGCCGAAAACGTTGATTCCAGCACAAATATAAATACTACATAACTTGCCGGGTTTGCGTGCTACTCCACAGGAGAGCCCGTTTTTTTTTCCTTCTTTCTTTTCTTAATACTTTTTCTCTTTCTCTCTAAAGTCCTGCTGCAAAACGTGCCGCGCTACTTTTGCGCATGAAACCATTTTTATCTTTGAGCTATCGCACCCCCGACTATACGCCAGCTGAATCCTATTAAAAATGTCCTTACCGCGTCGTTCTGTTGATCGATAAAGCGCCAAGAGACTCGTAGTTTTCGTACAATAATAAATAATTAAGCGTGATTCCGCGTTGGATCGAGCAAAAAAAAACACTCAACTGTGATCAACAGAGTTTTTTGACTTGGCGACTCATGAAGTAGTTTAGGGTGGCGCGGGAAAGGGGGAAAATTTTTTCTTGCACGTAGCCAAAAGTTGTGGGGTCGAAAGTTGGTCGTGCCAACTAAAATACGAGAGAGCGAGACGAGCAAACGCGAATTTCTATGTTCGTCCTTCGTGCAGACTTTGAGTTCTGGCGTCGTCGAGTCTGTCGGCCTTATATATATGCGCCATAAACTTATACGCTTTCGCCTTCCCCTTATAACTCCCTAGATCCGACGACGCAAAAACATATTGTAGTCGTCGTCGTCGTCGTCGAAATACCTAACAGGAATTTCCTTGTTTCCATTATTTTGTTTTTTTCTCTTGTTCCGTTCTTTTCTTTTTATTTGTTACTTTGCCACGCGAACTAAGGTCACGAGGACGTCGTCTAAGGCCAAGTCCACCGGGAATCCGAGTTCCGAATCGAGCATTGTCATGCCTGTCTTGTTGGGGGCTATAGCAATCGAATTATTTGCTGCGGCTTTTCTTATTTCGAAGGTTCGACCTGACGACGCGTAATTTATACGAGACTCGACTTGCCTCGCGCGCGTCTCCGCGGCATATCTGGAGCGACGAGGATTTATGTATGAAAGTGAAGCACGTAATCATTTCCGAGTGAGTGACATTGAATGCCAAAGCAGCGGCTCCGAGCGAGGTATTGGAAAAAGAAGCTATCGGGGGATAAAGTTCGCGCGCCTAATGGAGGTGTCGCGTAAGCCGTTTGCCGCACTAATTACTAGAGACGGCAAACGTCTCGCTCGCGCTTGAGTCCGCCTCCGGGGATAGCGAATCTCTACAAACGCAGTCACACATATATATATCAGCTGCTGCTGTCGTACACGCGCTTCGCGGATAATTCTCAGGTAAATTGCGTTGATTTGAGCTCTCGGCAATTGCCTCCTGTTTGCTTGTTGGTTTGGTATATAGCTGCGAGCGATTTCATTGAAAAGCCAATGGCAGAAGCAATGGGCCGAGCAATAAGCGATATTCATATCTACACTCGTTCGCTTGGTCGTGCGCTTGACAGCAGCAGCGAAAGATTGCTCGGCGCGTTATCAAAGGGCGCGGACAAAAAATTGGTCGTTTTTCTGCAGACCTACTTCTCGAGCGCCAATATTGTATAGGTTGCACGATAAAACATTCATCTCCCTCGCGAGCGAGCGAGTCGCATATTCTCGCGACGGAAGTGCCTGTGGCAATTTGATTTTGAGGATGGAGTATAGGCTCAAGGTTTTACGCGCGAGCGTAAAGGCTAGAGAAAGAAGAAAATTGAAAAAGAGAGCGAGAGAGAAAGCGGACGTTTACGAGGCGCCACGACGACGGCGTCTCATCGATCTGCAACGACTGCCCGAATACCGCAGCCACTTACGATATACAGCACACGCGGTGCATGTGTTGCGACCACTGCACCTCGTCCCTTCTATAGGCATCTCGCGCGGATATAGTATATTATACGTGCCAACGAGTTCCCACTCCCCACATTCTCCCCGAGTATTTCTCTCCCTATAGCTCAGATATTTTCATTCTACACATCCCCTTTGCAAACATCTTACCCTCTCTACATTGTTTATGATAACCAAATAAAAAGCTATTATTTTCAGGCGAACATCTTCATCGATACAATGGAACGCCTGTTAGTCCTACGAAAATCACTCTACAAATATTCTGATTGAAAGGATTGTTATTAAGGATAAGGATTAAGGATTGTTGTTGGCAGTGAAGACATTTTTGAACATCAGGAATTGAAAATATTGGTATAGCCTTGGTAAACAAACAACGACCGTATATGGTCGATAGTCAGTCGCTAACTGGTCGTTAGCTGGTCGCTACTTAAAAGACTAAGAGAAACTTGATTCAACCTGTAATTTCGATCAAATAATAATAAAACATTATTCTTAATAATGTTCTGAGCTTAAATTAGTTTTTTTTATGCATTTATTTAGATCCGCTATTTTTATTATTTGTCTGAAATTCATTAGTCGTGTCCTACGCAGATGCGTGCGCATCAAAGCAGCAGAGTTGAAAAAGGACAGTCGTGTGTTTTTAAAACTTTTTTTTCTAGAAATAGAATATAGCTAACTCATATTTTTACAGATCTTTAGCGCTTTTTAGAGCGCTCGCGCGCCTCAAAATTTTTTCAAGCTAATTCATCAAACACAACCTCTCATACACCTAGCTATTGAAACTATAACGAATATAAAATATAAAACATCAACCAATCGCTTCAAGTCATTAAATGCTTCTCAACATCCGGCCACCGTTTTTTTTTAAAGACATTTGAAGCTTCGTCAGAGATTTTTTAAATCTTTTTCGTAGCTTCGTTACGGATTTTTTCATTCTTATTCGAAGCTTCTTGAAGATTTTTTAAATCTAATAAATCAAAAACATCAAAAAATTCCGTAACGTCATTAAATGCGTCATAACATGCGACCACCGATTTTTTAAAAGGGGAAAATGGCTCGGTCATCGCTCTCCCTCTTTTTATGGCATTTTACTCTTTTCCTGAGACATAATGTTTTGTAGATGGCAACGCCTATTCACGATCCATTTATAGAATTCCTTTGAATGCTGATGAGCTTTTGTATTATATAATTTGGAAATAAAAGCTTCATTATTAGACGTGACGATTATTTATTTGTGCATTGCAATTGATAAGCATTGTATAAAGCTTGAAACTAAAAAAAAAATGTCGATGAGTGGTAATTGCGATAAGATGATAATAAATAACAAATGCGAATCACAAAGCTCGTATTTGTTTGGCCATTTATGCGCAGGAACTCGTCGAGAAGAACGTTGAATAAAGATAGCCTAAACAAAAGCGAGATCAATTTGGAAAATTGCAAGAACACACACTGAAATTAAGCAGCACAGCACAATGATGGAGCGTGCCGCACTGGTTCCATATATAAAAGCTCTTTGCGTTCTATCGATCGCGCACCTTTGTCGGACTACGAACGAGCGAGGAAAGCAAGAACTCGTTATACGGCCCCATTGCCAAATGTCGGGTGCGAAGCTTATATGAGCCAGCTAATTTTTCTGATGGCCTCCACTTTAATCCCACACGAGCCTTTTCCCTCTGCGGTTCTCTGCTTGTTTAGATTTTCAGATTTCGGCGGGCGAGCAGGAGCAGTAAAGATTCGAGCGGAGAATAGTTTTTAATTAAGTTGAATTGAGGTCAGACCGGAATGGTAAACAACGCCGCTGGAAGTCTTGAAATCTCTCGCGTCATATTATTAACTTGCTTCAATCTTTTTTTTTCTCTTCTCTCTTTCACTTTTTTCTCGGCTCGGTCGAAACAAAAGTGACCAACAAAACATTCAAGATAAAACGAATCAATAATAACTTCTATGAAAAATATGAAAATGGTCGCGCTGGAAATAGTCTTTTAACGAGGAGCTCATTGGCTGTGGGTTAGTGGCTATATTACAGCCACACGGCCTAGAGCTATATAGATACTTTTCGGTAGTACTTGCGGCCAACAACAACCACAAACCGAAAACGTGCTCGTGGTCAATTAAGCTCCAATCATTATTATAAATTAATGCAAATGAATCGTTTCCTTTTTACAGGAACACAGCAGGAGAGAGCGTGACAGCCAAAGCGTAAGTGTATAAGGGAGAAAATGAAAAATCAATAATTACGTAATTCAGCGATAAAGTTTCAGTCGATGAAATGTGTATTCGCGGCAGAGGTAAATTTATAACGAACTGTTTTCGATAGAAGTATTTACTCAATATAAAAGACAATTGATCAAGCATTGAAAAAGGCCATTATGTATACGTTAACGGCGCACGCCCACCAGCTGTTTAATCTTCCGAGCTTTCAACTCCCTCTGATCCCTTGATATAGTCCCGCCTAATTTCATTATATTAATCCCCGCTTCTTTTATCTATATAATCATTCATGCATCTTTTATAGGATTAGATTAACAATTTACACACGGGTTGGCTTGAGAACGAAGCAACAAATGAAATGGCACTTTCCTGCGGTAGTGAAATAGCATACGGTATAAATTGCAAGTTAACGCTGTGGAGTGCAATTCAGCCGAGCTCGGTAAATTTCGCGGGTAATTGGACTTTAGACGTGAAAACATTAATCAGGTTGTCGCGCGCAAGAGCTTTGAAAAACTAAAATCTGCCATGAATTTTTAATGTCGGAAAGAAGTTGCAAGAGGAGCTGAGATAAAGTCTGCCTTGTCGACTTATTCAATAGAGCAAGGAGTTTCAAACTAAACTCGATAATAAATTGACGCGAGCAAGATCCTCCGAGTATGAAAAAGCCACATGCATGAGAAGAGAGATACACGTTGGAATCCCATTGGCTCGAGAGTGCAGCACGAGATGAATAGGCACGCAAAGAAAAGCTCGCGCAAGCTCGTGTAAGGATTCCCCGAGTCGCGCTGTGGGCTTCTTCTCTCTGGCCGCCGCAGGCGTGTAGAGCATTTTCAGTTGTGACGTCACCGGCTAATATGGCGCATATACTTGCGCACAGAATTTGAATTTATAGACTTTAGTTTGCTCTTGCTAATAAAGTAAACTAAACGTGATGTGTTTCCGGCGAAATCAATTTTTACAACTACATCATTTCATATGCTATCAAACATTGGAGTATTTGATAATTGTATACAACTTTTGTCAACTATTTCAAATATAATTGGTTGGTCAAAAAATCAAGCAGTGATGAAACATTTTTTAATAAAGTAAATATAATGTGAGAAGCATTTTTTCATACTCTTCATATTTATTATTATTGAAATGAAAAAATTAATTTCCATTGCGCGTAAACAGACTCGCAGTGTTTGACTGGAGATGAAGAATAATTGCAAAGCTTTCTGTGATATCGAACAAACTGGATTTCGATAGCTCATGAAATGAAGTAATTATAAAATCGATTTCGCGGAAAAAATATCCCATCTATTAATTTTTTATTATTAAAATAAACTCTAATCTACAGCAGAGACAAGCGAGAGTGGCAGCGAAGAATAGCGACTCGTCCTGCGCTCTCGCGGCAGCACGGCACACACGTATAGCGCGCGGCGGCGGCGACTCACCTCTTGGCACACCTGTCGGCCGGATAGATTTTATTAAATAGCTGCCGAAAGCAGCAACGCAGGAGCTGCCGATATATTTAATTGCGCTCAACCGGGCCCTAAGCCCAAGTCCAGCCCGTGCTACGACTATCCCAGTCCAGCTCGATCTCGTTGAGAATCCCTTTCTCCCGACCTGCAACCAGCCACCTCCACAAAAAGCTTTATATTTTATTATTTAACCTCACTTTTGCCCTACGATCGCGCGCGGAAAAATCCCTTTTCTTTTCGGCAAAAACTCGGGGCCCCTTTTTCGAGGCGCACAACTTTGCTCGAGCACTCGTCATTAGAGCCACATCCGCAGCCTTCACGCTACATTAGAATTAGAAATATCATATGATCAGATATCGCGTGGTGGGGCGCTCGCGTAAAGGCAAAAAAACGACTTTCTCCTTTACCGCAGGAACGGAGCTCGGACCTATCGCTTGAAATTCGATCAGGAAAGCCGTGTAAAGGCAATAATAGAAAAGATGAATAATCGCATAATAATGGAGTGTTAAAAAAAAAAGTACGAGTACAATGATAAATATGTATAGTCGGTCGGAGTGGGTGGAAGGGGAAAAGAGTGGGAGCAGCTGCGGCGAGAGATGAAAGAGCAACTCGTTCGGGCGGCTGATCTCCTGATAGGGGCCAGGCAAAAATTGCTCAACAGGTTATTCTGCCTGCTGTGCCATCACTGCGCGAAACGCCCGATTATTACACGTATATCGTCGGACCTTTATCCCCGCGTGCCTTGCGGTTTATAAGCCCTTTCGAGTCATTCGATATATTATACACATCGCCAGTTGTAATTTCATATCATCTCACCTTGTATCTTTTTCAAATGACCGATCGAACCACCTATTATGTGCATCATATTTGCATTTTACACGCGCTCACCTTCAACTTACATCACTTTCTATATAATTTTTCTCGCTATACGCAATCCTTTACATAATATTCATGAAATTTTGCAATGAGGTGTAACTCGAGCCAACTCTTTTACTTTTACCATCCAGCGAAATTTTAATAAAATGTATCTTTTTTCTATATTGTTCAACTGAAAGAGCATAAATGTGTAATTCTGCTGGTGTAGTTTTGTATTATTCGACTGATGTGCACTTGCACGGCTATTGTATACCTATATAGAGGCTTTTGTTGAACTGGCGCGCGCTGCTCCGTCATGATGATGATTTCCTGGTATGAGCGAAGCACTTTCGAGACCATTGCGCATTGAGTCCATCCTAAACTGCGCGCGACACATGCGTACTGGATCTCCATTTGCTGCTTCAAAATTCCAACGACGAACGTCATCCTTCGAAATAAGGTTATTTACTGAAACAATAAACAATTGATTTCATTTTAACTCGTCGTCATTTTATATAACCATTTCCTATATTTTTCGTTACGTTTTTGTGCGCTTCATACGCAGTTTGTGACCCATGTGCAAAATTAACTTTGTGGTTGGTAATATCGAATCGATTGCCCAGCTGCCGGGCTGCGGTTAATTGAAACTATTGTATTAGCGTTTATTACTTTTCATCATTTGAAAAAGTGGGTCAAATGTGCGGGACAATACTCGTTCGATCGATATATTAATTAAATTTGTCAACATCCACTCGGACGTATGTACAACACCAACGCTTGCACTTGATATTTCGGTAAATTTTACTTTTAATTGGTGATTGATTTTTAATTCATCTGCGAATCATTTGACTCAATTTCAACCACATATTTATATTTCAGGAGGAAGAAAAAAAATTTTAATAAATTTCATTTATGCAACCGATTGCGATATGCACATGCATAAACTCTTTATCCTTTGAAAGCTCCTTTAGTTCACAATGGAGTGGAAATTCTCCCTCGTTAAAGGCAAAGAAAAATAAAAGGAAACGCAGAGGAATAATAAAGGTCACCCGTATTTCTTTTCAGAATAAAATGAAGAAGTGCATTATGATAATGAGCGAACAAATAGCATTGCCGGCACAATAGTGAAGGTGGGTTGATTTTAAAAATTTGCCTGAATAAATTGAAAAAGAAAATCGCGCAAGAGTGATTCAAGAGAGAGAGAGAGAGAGATTGCGAATACTCTCAGCTGCTTTACATAATATGTATATAGTCGTACATGCGCGAAGCGAAAGTCTATCTCTGTTGGCACTCCTCTCTCTCGCTCTTTCTCCGTGACCTCTTTCTCCTTCGCCGCTGCAAATATTGGCGAATCACTTCCTCGGCGCGGCTGCTCGCTTGGTCGCGAGTTCGCCAATTTGAAGGCCTGACGACGCCGCTCTCGAACCCTTTCTGCTCTGTGTGTCCTCGCTGCTCCCTCTCGCCGCTGTGCGCAACTTGATTTTCGCACACATTCGGGTTGGCGAATTGCCGCGAGTCGCGTACCGAGCGAGATCGTCGCAGCGGAGGGAGAAAAAAAAAGTGCATAGCGTGCGCTCGCGGCGGGGGGAGCTTTTCCGCGAGATGCACCTTGGCGCGGATATGCGCGCGTTCAAGGCTATCGACGCACGCATCTCTGGCGCGCGGTGCAATGTCACGCGAGGAGCGCACTAAGTTTGCGTAACAGGAGAGCAGACTCGCTTGCAAGGCAGCTGTGTATTGCCAGCTGCAATATTGCACGCTTGCAAATTCGCTTCTCGTTGCATCCGCGCCTATACATCTCGTGTGCATCCCTCCGATATTTTATTCGTCTAGCATGCACGTTTTCTAAGCTAGACATGACAAGCTTAGTTTTTTGATGGATACAAATCTATGATTGACGCATTGTATACTGATACTCGTTGCGGCTTTTTTTTGTGAAAGAGACGAATTGACAAAGCTCGGCGGCAGTGTTTGAAAAATGCATTGGAAATCCTCCCACGTGACAATTGGCGGAAAATTCACACGAAAAGCTGTTTTGTCTTCAACTTGCCGTCAATTGCTAAAATATACTGTCCAATTGCAGAAACTTATTCGACAATTTATGCACTTTTGTACAACTATATATACAAACACTTGTTTAATGTCCTTATTAAGATGCCATAGACAATAGCCATTGTCCATGATGAGGAATCATCGGAGCGTCAAACTCATAGAGCATGAGTAAAGTGCCAATTAAAAATGCAAAATCACCCGAGCAAGAAACATTGGATCATCGGTGCAGTAAGCTTGAAGAAAAGCAACGAGCGATCAGTTTGTCACGCCGGAGATGCACCGCATATCAGCATGAGTGTTATCTCCGCTCACGCGCGGAGCGTGAGCTTGAGAGTCGTGTGTAAGTGTGTATGTCGTGCCTCCTCCCGAGGAGCATGCTCTCCTAGATACTTCGAACGAGAAACTTTAGTCAAGTGTGACCATCTTTCGCGAGCAGAGATATATCGTGAGTACGTAAACAACATCCTTCGCGCTCCGATTATCGCCGCCACTATACGATATACTTGTTTGACTGCTGTCTAGGCTGTACTACGCTGCTACCTATCCTATAGCACTTGATTTTTCCGGGGAAAACTGCCAAATTGACGATCCTCCGAGTACCGTATTGTAATGATCGATCGATCGATCGGACGGTTCGATTGTCGTCGTCGCGGCGGCCGATCAGTAGTACGAGCGCGCAGCGGCAGACCGGGCCCGGCGCGAAGAGATGCCCGGCGTTTCCCTAAACCGCGGAAATTTCAAGTTTTTCCCTGAAAAATGTTATATATCGAAGCAGGAGAGCAGCATCGCGCTGAAGCCGCTTAGCGGCGAGTCGTCTATTTTGCAGAAATTTCCACGCTTTCCCCCCTCTCGCTCTCCTCTCCTCTCGTGCTCGCGCTGCCGCCGCCGCCGCCGCCTGCTTCTGCACGAGAGCAGCGTACGTATGTGTGTGCACAGCTGCTGCCTCGCCATGCGCACGCGGATGCGTCGTCGTCGTCGACGTGCACGCGATTGACAACTTGCTAATGGCCACCTGTCTGCCGGAGTACCTGTTTGCAGAGCACACCTATGAATGCTGCACGAGAAAAAAAAACCCATGTTCGCCGGGCGGATGGACTATGACAACTAGCGCAAACTCTGAAAAACTTTTTTTTTTCCGAGACGTTATCATATATAGATCCTTAGGCGATGACAGTGCTGGATCGATACGAGCTGTAATGACTCTATGTAGTCGGATAGACAAACATTTGAAAAAACAGTACAGGAAAAAGAGGGATAGAGAAAAAATTGACAGTTTGAAAAAGCTTGGAGGGCAAAGTTTGCAAGATGTTGTATTTGCACGCGATACACATATAAGAGCGGCGGTATTATAAATGGATCAGCAGCGGCAGTTGGAGTATAATTTAATGGGGGTATAGGCCTCGTACAGCATAAAGATTATAGAGTTGGGATAATATAACGGGCCGGCGAGCGGCGGCAGTGGCGACCGCAAGTAAAAAGCAGATTGACAATCAAGTGACAATACATTTTGTGGAATATCAGGCGAGCACAAGACGATTAGAGCTGGCCTGCGCGCCTCTCACTCTTTTGTAACGCCGCAGTACACCAAGCCTATACACACGCCCGCGAGCATCGCCGCAGCTGCTGCAGCCCGTTACGTTCGCAAGCCAAACTCCGGATTGTTGCGCCAGCCACTTTGCCGAGCCCAGGAGAGTAGAATTTACTCGCGCTTTTCCTCGCTTTTCACTCTTATATATATCTTGCTACTTTGTCGGCGCCCGCTCAGTTTAATTGCACAAAGCAACCGCGCAAGTCTGACGAAATTCAATTGTGCTACTTAACTTTCAAGCTCTACTTTTGCACTTTTTTTTTCAGCGGCAATAGACTCACGAGAGCAAATGTAATTGTCAATAGCTAAAAAAAAGTAAGCGTTACTTTTTTCTTCAACTTTGACGATCTACTCGAGTTAATGTATGCATTAATCTCCATATTGTAATGATACGCTGTACCCACTTTACAAATGATATGGGTTCTCAGCACGCGGGATAACGACACTCCAAATACGTCGTTTATTGCCAAGTAGTAAAAGAGCGCTTGGTTTTCTAATCTTTACAGCTTGGGCAAATAAAATGAATAACGATGCGAAACACAACGCAAGCAATTGAAGAATTTTTCAGTAGTAACTGGCCAAATTGGTCAGACGGCCCCTCACTAGCTGCGGAAAAATGGACATTTTGAAATAAATTTGTGTTAAGATATTAATATGACGTAGAACAAAAATAAATAAATCAATTGCCTCGTCTGTGTGTACAGCGAATCGATACTAGAATCTGCAAAATGATTTTAAAAAATCGACGAGAGGGAAGAGTTTGCCGGTGAAAAGCATAGGCAAGCCGAGGCATGAAGGGTAGTTTTTACAGAGTAAAAATGGGGAAAATACAATGCGGCATGCAGCGCTGTGGAATGCAGGTGTGGTGTGATGCGCGCGTACAGGTATGGCAGGTGTCTAAGCCGCCACCCCCAAAACGAGGTGGCACTTTGTTGCGAAAAAGACGCGTTCCGTGAAGGTGGTGGGTGGAGTCTTCCGTAGCATTGTACCGCCTTTAACAAATACTTGGAATTAGGACAGCATGAGGAGAGTGTTGCTGCTGCTGGCGCTTTTCATCGCTTTCAACCGCTCTCGCGAGTTGTCGCGTCGAGCGTGCCACCTTCTCCCGGCCATGTTCCCCTACGAACGCAAGAGTCGAGTCTGACCCGGTCTGGGGACATGGCTATGTCCTTAAGGAAGGTCAACGGCCCAAGCGCGCACTCGCTCGCTCGCCAGTTATAGTTGATGATCTCTGCTGCTGCACTCTCGTTGCACTTTATTCATGACTTTCAGCAGCACTTAATTGCCCATTAATTGCCTCTGCGATACACTGCTTTTCTCTCATCTGATGCCGAATATTTGCTCTGCCCCAACAGTCCGCAAAGGTGAAGTTTGAAGGTGGCGGCTGTAACGCCGCAAGGGTCAAGTTCGCAGCCATGAGGCCAAAAGGGAAACATTCAAAACTTGCGCGCAGTCTCTCGGCCCCCGCTGAGCCGTAGTAGTATCCCCGTGTGATTTTCAACAATTAAATAAGAGAGAGCTTATTATTGCACCCAACAACAAAAATTCACTCATTCAAAGTATATTTCGGTAAAGGTGTGACGTTAAAAAATTGAGGGCCGCGGAGCTTTTGAAAGGCGGAAGAAGAAGAAAAACGAAATTTCAGGCTTATACGATGAAAGTGCGCGCTCTTATCCGCGCGCGAGATTGAAGCGCAAGTTCAAAGTATAATAAGATACCAGCTCGAGTATCCTGCGCTGCTGATACATTGTGCGAGTGCCAGACATCTTGCGGTCCGCGCGGATTCCTTGCCCGCGCGCGCGTAACGCGCCATCACCTCATCGCGTCACGTATAACGCACATATGCCGCGATGATCCGCGCACTTTCAATACCGCTATTTTGAGGGGGGAAAGTGTACGTGTATCGACTGATTTGTACAATTCCAGCATTTGCTTAAAAAATACTTTTTTTTTTGTTATGCTTGCGACGCTCGTTAAACAAAAATAGACTCTTTCTTTGATTTCTCGTGCTAATTTTCACCGTCACGTCGTGCAATTTTTAGAATAAAACAAGAGTGTCATCGTTTTAAAATCAAGCAAATGTATCATACTTACGGTTTGAAATTCTTTTTCCGCAATAACATTTAAAATTAGTTTACTTTTATATACTCACGTGAAAAAATTGCAGCTCTTTTTCAAAAATTTATTTTACCTAGTAGAGACGGTGTAGGAAAGTAAAGCACAAACATTACGTTATCAAATTTTAATTATATTATTATATATTATAAATGTAATAATTAGATAGATATTGGTAAATTTTGAATTGAGCCAAAAATGTTAAATCATTCTCGTTTAGTTTTATCAAAAGCTTATTTTGTTGATTTGATGAAAAAAGCTTGAGAAAATCCGGAAAATTCACAACAACGTTGCCATCTGTCGGTCAAGTCGGAGAGGCTGTGGTGGGCATTGCGGTCTTGCACGTGATTGCGTCAATGTGGGAGCGCGACAGAGGCAGTGCGGGTGCGCGCAAGGGGATGCAAACAAGACAGAAGAAGATACGACGAATAGAACACAACGTCATCGACGTGCTAAAACTAACGCCACGAGTGTAGAGTTGCAGCTCCTGCAAAGTGCCACAAACAATTGCAGCAGAGTCGTGTGTGTGTTTTTTTTTGGAGCTATCTCTCGATTAGAACAACGCCGAGAGATCGCGAGGCACCGGCGGCAACAATGACTACGTGAATTCGGTGCATCTGTCGACCATTTTTTTTTATTTTTCTTTTGGCCAACTTTTATTATTTCCACCGAGAAGATGCCAGACAACGAGGAAGAAAACTTTTGCAAAAAGATGAGAAAGGCCACTAGGGAAATCCACGCGATTAGCGATGCCCTTGTCAACGCCAAATTAGCCTTTGGTAATTATTGCCTCTAAATAATTGTTTTTTTTTCAATGACGATCTTTTCATTAAAATCGTCCTTCTTTCCTTCAATAATTTTATACAGGTTTTATGGACGACAAAGTATGGGCGGATGGCCTTTTAGTTTTCTACGAAGTTTTTCGTTATTTAGAAGGTGCCATGCTAAGATTGAAAAATACCAAAGTAGGCCAGTTACGAATTGAAGGGCTTCAGAGAACAGAGGCGTTTGAACGAGACTTGGAGTTTTATTTGGGAAATGGTTGGATGAAAAATTATACGCCAAGGTATTATATGCTCTATTCAAAATTAATCAATATTCACGTCTCGATTTGCAAAACGAACGTTTCACATCCATTTCCATTACATTTTTTTTTTTTCAGGGAAAGTGTAACTAGGTATTTAATGAGACTTAGAGAAGTAGAAGACACAGATTCTTTATTGCTAATGGCATATATTTATCATCTCTACATGGGTCTACTCAGTGGTGGGATCATTCTTAGAAAAAAAAGGGCTCTTGTACAAAAAATTAGTCCTTTTAAAGATACATTAAGTGGTGGTGGAAATAATCTCACAGACTTTGGTGAATATAATATTTACGAATTAAAACGTGAATTGCGCAACACAATGAATAGGATCGCCGACACATTAGACGAAGATACAAAAAATAAGCTTCTCGAAGAAAGTAAAACTGTTTATATGTTGAATAATGAGATTATTAGAAGTGTCAAAGGCGCAGGCTCAGTGATTTTCAAAAAAGTTGGATACTTTTTTATGGCTCTTGTCTTTATCATCATTGTCTTCCTCAACTTTAGGCAGTAAACTACAAAACTAATTCTCCAAATCATCATAAATTGTACATATATTTTTTTAATTGCACAAGTTCTGCAAATAAATTACTATTTTATTGATAATTCGCTGAAAAATTTCATGATTTATTATTTTAGCCATAAATAATTCTAGTCGCGGTAAACAGATTGTAAGGAAAGAAAGTAATTTATTCCAGAACAAATTTTATGATAAAAAAAAACCAAACTATGTATCATAAGAACAGATAGTATTAAGGAGCACAGCAATTTATGCAAACAATTTGGGCATTTTTTGCCAAAATGTTGGAAAAAATAAAGAACAAGTATAACTTGTCATTTATGTATTTTATAATATAACCATTTTATAATTTTTATATTTTCTCATTTGATCAAATTGACACTTTTACAGCAAACATAATCTAATAAACAATATTGAACATGACTCAATATTATAAAATAATTTGTAAATCTTTTGTTTCAAAAACTATACAGATCATGTTGCTAATACTGCGCATGTATTAATCACTAAAATCTATAACATATGGAGCAACATAAAAGTCATAATTTTACCATTCACCCAAAACATTTAAACCAATGTCCAAACTCAACATTTGAGAAAAATGTTGATTTTCATTTACTCAATTTCAAATTGCCAATAATTCAGAAGTAATAATTAATTTGATAAAGTAATATTAATATACAACTCCTGTACTGGTAAAACTAGTTTGGCAGTGTGATAGCAGCTAATAATCAAATGATACATTAATGAGATCACAGAAAAGTTTCCTATACTTGCGCGCGATTGCTTCTCATCGCATGCATTTTATAAGCAATTAAGTATAGATTTTTTATCAAATTTAAAATTCATCCAAACTTGCGTCTTAAAGTCAAATACAGCAAAATAATCTTTTGACCCCTGTTGTTGTAATGTAGTTGATGGTTGCTGGCAAGTCGATGATTTTTCCGCCATTTTTCGGGTCGATTTCCCAGAGTTTGACTTGGCATTTTCTAAGAAAGTATTGAGATTAAATAATGTATTGCATAAAAATCACCATAAATTAATTACTTACCCTTTTTCTCTTTGTTTGCCATTGGCGTTTTGTTGGTATTTTCTGAACGCTTAACTACCAAGTTTGTTGTGTCTTTTAGCGTGTTAGACTTGGACTTTAATGGGCTTTCAGTCAATTGTTTTGCAAGAGCTGCTGGAGACTGCTCTCCACTTTGTTCACCAAACAAATTGCGCTTGAATGCTCCTTTGGAAGATACATTTTTATAGTCATGGACTCTTTGGCGATTTTGCACAGGAGATGTATTAGCTTGACGCTGATACTTGAAATCTACTCCATCGTTCTACCAGTGGAAATTTGTATTGAATCAATAGAAATTTGATGTCAATGTAAAAATATACAAAATTAAAGAAACTCACTTTTGCAACAGTTTGTGATCGTTTATTTTTAGTGCTAGAATCAACATCTCCGACAGATTTATTGCGATTTCTTTTGGCTTGCGTTGTTGATGCACTCTTCTCTTTTTGTTGTTTGTCTTGGACCCAGCGTTTCATGCGCCTAAAAAATGATTGCAATAAAGGTGAATGGGATCATAGAAAAAAAAACATCTGTTACAAACTTACTTGACAAAAGGGCAAACCATGAAAAATGCATTTGGTCCAACTCCTATTTTCACCTTTGGTGTCATATCCTTTTTATTATTAGGCAAACTTTCCAAATCAAACCATTCCACACTTTTAATTTCTTTACGTGTTTTGGGCTGAAACTTTGTATCTTTTTGTACTCCTGATATTATATACAATCTTACAAGTTGATCATTGATGACAGACTCAATGTATTCATTTTTATCAATCAAATTGGAAATGTCAAAACCAGTTTCTTCCAAGACTTCTCTAACAGCACAATGGGAAGGATCTTCATCTTCATTAATTTTTCCTTTTGGGAATCCCCAGCTACTTTTAGCCCAGTAACTTTGAACAAGTAAGACTTTGGTCAAATCCTCATTCAAAACTATTGCTCCAAATGTTGGCACATTTTGTTTATATTCTCGCCATTGGTCTAAAATTGCATCAACACGAGGAACATGTGGTTTAAGAAAAGGAATATGTCTGAATATGTGGCTTGTGAATTCTTTCATTCCACATGATTTCAATTTAGGATTTTCTTCTGTGCAATAAAAATCTAAATAAAACCAATGAGCCAGTTCTATTTGAAAGCAAATACGAATATGATCTTTTCGTTCTTCTTCAGGAATATTGATGATGAAGCGACTGAAAAAGTTGGCATTATTGATTATCATTCAATATACATCATCAAGTAAAAACAAAGTGAGGTTAAATTTTCATAAAAGTTGATGATGAACAAAAAAAGTTGCACTCTATAATGCAATTGAAATTTATTTCACTCAAAAGCTTGATTATCTAATTGATTATTTATAGAAAATAACAAACATCATTCTAACCTGCTCAGATCATCAAGAATGTCAATCGGGATCGCGTGTTCTGACATTTTGTCAACTTTTTACTTTTTCAAACCTTTGCTTAATAGTAAGGAGAACTTGTGCAACAATATTTTAGCAATTTCTGGACATTAGTTTGCCCAATGCAATAATCAAAACAAAAGTTTACTGCGACCGTAGTTACTGCGCAGTTGCACTTATCGCCATCTTGTTATTGCTATAACAATAAAGTGTCAACACTGCAAACTATAAAGTCGATCTGTTTTAAATATAAAATGTGTTCAAATTCTTGAACTTTCTTCATCACATTCAAGAAATCTATAGTAAAAGTAAGTTTTGGAAAAATATCTTGTGTATTAAAAATTATCGAGACAAATTTATTTAACTTTTTGAATTTTAGTGGACTCGATCGTTTCAATATCTCCAGAGAATAATGATTCACAAGAAACTTGTGATAATTTATTTGATAAAATTATTGGACATATAGAAGATGTTATAATGGGTAAAATAAACAGAATAATAGCTTTAATTTTCACAAGAATAACTTGTTGTTGTTGTTGTAGAAGATGGATTTCAGTCGATACAACAATATTATTTGGATAAATATTGGAGAGTTTTTGAACCAGTTGAAGAAAACAAATTGTTGTACACACAAGTATTTAATGAATATGTAAGTATTTGCATCAAGATAAAAATGTAGTATATTGTAATGTTGATCAATAATATTTGATTTAGAACAAAGCTATTGAAAGTTACATTGATACTAGCTTGAAAAAAATGATACCAAACTTTTCCATGAACAATTTTATAAGTGAACTACTGTGAGTATTATGATTCATTTATAAAACACCTTACAAGTTGTGTAAAACCAAATTGACAATTTTAGTAACAGACGTTCCGAGTTGGAAGGAGAAGTTTTTGAAGTCCTTTTGACATTTACCGACTTTTTGGCATTCAAGGAACTGATTCTGGACTATAGAGCTGTAAATATTTCCCAATTAAATTCGCCACTTGATAATATGTAATTAACATTATGTACATTTCATTTTTTTAGTTACAAGAAGGCAAAGTTCAAGACTTGAGTAGTGGCATAACAGTTAAATCTTTAAGCAATTTTGAGACTAAATCGTGTTATTAGATTGTATTACATTTTTTTTTATATGAGAATAAAAGCGCTGTAATAAATTGTAAAATGGTTGAATTATTTTTACATTACAAATATTTTACATATTCTAGTGGTACAAAATAATGCGAATAATTATAGACTGTTGTATCATTTTGCTTCAGTGCATCAAAATTTCCATTTGAACTAATCGACTGTTGGTCTCATTTGGCATGCGATAGGGAAGAGTTCCGGCAAAACTCGTTAAAGCTCGAGCTTGTTCTCGAAGATCTGTCAACTGCTGTTCCCTTGCAACTTCATCGCCTGGTTCCGTAGACCGCAGCTTCTGATATTGACGATAAAGAATGGTCATTGTCGCGAGAAGCACGTCGGCTAAAGTCCCAGCTACTTCTGGCGACACACGACGTAGAGCCGTAACTCGTTCATCCACTTCTTTCACGTGGAGCGGAAGTAACTTTGAATCTGCAATCGTCTGAAAAGCGAATGAAGATATGTTTTTATTGTTCACCCCAAGTGATTGGTACTGTACTGTATACTTACTCTAAGAGCATTTTGATACTGATCATTATGAAATTGATCAAAGAAAACCATGAGATCCCTCAAAGTATAGAAAGCAGCTACAGACTCGGCAGAAGCTTGAATGGGCAAGCCCTGGTATCTGTAAAATTCAATCATGTTTAATTTTATCTATATGCACATTAACAATGTTGCATACAGCACACACAGTACCTGAGACTAATTTCTGTTGCAGTGGCTTGTAAACGTGACCTGAGAGAACCTGGTGTATTCTTTTGACTTACAATTTGAGCCAATAGTACGCACATTAAATTTAATACTTTCTCGTGACTTCCAGCCAAGTCATACATCATCACCGCATCTTCTAATATACCTTTTTTATAAAGTGTTTCGGCACATATGTTGATAACGTCATCCGTATTAACTTGGAATTGATCCAAAACTCCCGGCAAGCGCCTATCTTTATCAATCCTTCCGACAAGTAGAGTACGATTTTCTGGAGACGATTCGATCACCATTTCGGCCACAGACGCAGCAAACATATTTCTATCGTATGGATCTTTCATACATCTAACAATTCAACAAACATTGAATACTTGGGCTAATTTTTGTTTAATTATTGTTTCGTTTTTTTTTTAAATCTTACCTCAACAGAAACATATAATGTAATGTTTCCTTTGGGTCTGATGATTCAAACCTCTTGACATACATTAATATTAATCTAGCAAAATTAAGCCTTTTAGATGGAGATTTATCTGCAGGATCAACACTAATTAATGGCGCTAAAACACTTTGACTAACTGCTAGTAATCCATGTTCATGCATTGCAGCAGCTAAATGAACGGCATGGGCCAAATGACGAGCTCCTGCTCCTCTTGCAAGGAATTCAATGGCAGATTCAAATTGTCCAGTTAAAAAGAGCATAGAGAAATATAAAAACGGCTGTTCATGGGCTCTGTAGTAGGATTCACCTGAAAGAATAAATAAAAAAAATGTAACAGTGCAAAAAAAAAAAAAGACAAGTTTGCTATACCATAAACTTCCAAAATGGTAGTCTGCAAGTGGTCCACAGTCAGTTTATTTTCAGGATCTGGCTGTTCTCTGACCTGGCATAATTTAAGCCACAAATAATCATCGGCGGCCGACATAACTTCTGTGTGCAAATCATCTGGTTCGCAAGGAACAAGTGCACAGTAGGCTGCTTTCTTGTATGGATCAGTGGAAGATCGGACGTGCTTTCTGTAATGAAGTTTCAAAGTAGATTCAGCCCGAGAACTAGGATGATGTTGGGCATCCTCTATAGCTTCCTCTAGAGCAGATCTGAATTCTTGAAATGCTGATCCACACTGATTAATACAGTGCAAGGCACCTTTCAAATCACCCGACCTCATGCAATAGTAAACCAAGGGCCAGAGAGGTCTATCTTCGACAACTATTTCTTCTAAGTCTCTCATGCTATCTATCCTAATTCCAACAAAGCTCTTTACGAGTGGAAAAGTGCCTGGTATGCCACCTCTCTGTGCCTGTGCTAGATTTTCACTTACAATAGAATTCATAAAGTCTTTGTATCTGCTCTCCAAGTATTTCCTTGCTTGAAAAACAATCTTTGTCTCAACAGTGGTACTAGTCCTTGACTTGAGTGGATCTCCTGCAGGAGTGGAAGGGATATCAACCATACTTTTCACCATTTGCCACATGTCCAAAACTTTTTTGTCATTGAATGTTGCTGCTGCTGTGGAAAAGGCATTGAACAAGCTTGGTCTTGTAACTCCTTTGAGAACATGTTCATTGTAATTCTGTAACTCTTTGGCATAAGCTGCTTCAACATTTGATAGACCACTCATCATTGATCCAGCAACTTTGGTGCGCTGTGGAGTTCCACGCAAATCAACCAATTCTCCCGAAGGAGCAGTCATAGAGTTCATTATTTCAAATCTCATTTGCTTCCACTCTCCAAGAGTATGTTCCAATTGCTGAACTCTATTAAGTTCAAAAGTCTGAAAACACACGATTCAAATATATTTACTCAACGCTAGATGATGCATATTCAATACTCACATCTCTGTTGACTTGTTCGATAATGGAAAGTATAGCATTTTCCTTTTCATTTCTGAGATAGCTTACTATATCGGTGTCAGCTATAGGATCTAATGGTTCAAAAGTGCGTCGAGTGCTAATGGAATTCAATTTCTGAGCAATTTGAGATAAATCAATGCCTCTTGAACCCAGCAAGAGATGCCTATCAAATGAAAGATTTGATTTAGATTTTTATGAGAAATGATGAAGTAAAATATGACGTACGCTTGAACTTGATTGTCACGAGTTCCAGTTTGTGTCATTTGCGACCATATTTCGTTGGAACCATCCAATATTTGTCGAAGATTCCTCTCCACCTGTGGTAACTCTCCATTGCCTTCCACATCAGCAGCCATTTGTTCTGCTCTTCTGAGCAATTCATTTAAATCAGTATCACCCATTTTGGTTTATTTATCGCAAAACACTGCTATTCTTATAAACTAAAAGTCATTTGCTAAATGACTATAAAGCTTTGATTGAGTTAGCCTCCAAAATAAGCCGGCAATTTGCGCGGCGACAAATGTAAACTGAAAAGCAGGGAGTAAGTCTCTCTTACTCCCTGCTGAAAAGTTTCCGGTAGCGCACCTAGCGGTCAAATTCTAAGCGGTTAAGCGGTACCTTTTTTTATAGTAATCTGCATTATCTGCAATGAATATTCGTGCTATTATATTGTGAACGTCAGGGTCAGGATCCTGATTGTTATTTTTATCACCACTTATCACGGTTTTATTTACAATTTTTACAAACTTACATTTGTATCGAAACGTTAGATACAAGTTTAAGATCTAAACAACCTTCATATTGCAATGGATTGTTGTTTGTAAATACAAAATTAACCATGATTTATAAATTTATAAAACAGTATATTCATTACTGTAATTAAAGGAAACAACATGTTAATCACGATTGAAATGCTTTGGAAGAACAAGAAAAAATTAGAATACAGAATCGCTTGTATGTGAAAAAACTTTTGTTACTAATAATATTTTGTGTGGTGTTTACACAAAACATTTAAGATGAACTCTTTCTTATATTCTGCAGTGTTTGTTTAATAAAATGGAAGAAGAGTGGTGCAATCTTGATCATTTATCAATTCATGATGATCCAAGATTAACATACTATATTGTTGTAAAGGACACCATTTTGAGTCGCTTGACAGGTGCATGTAATGCAAACATTGGTAAAGTTTTACCAGGAATGCTTGTACAAGCAGTTGGAAATGTAAATGAAGATGCTCTAAGAGTTTTAGTTTATTGTAGAAATCCGAGTGAAATATGGTACCAAACAGAATGGAAATGTCACCGAATTGACTTGCTGCCTGTTTCACATTTAATTTGGTATCTGCTGTGTGCTGTTTCAAGTTTAGCGGATAGGGTACGCCTGGCAAAAAATAAACAATTCTGCAAAGATGTGGAAAACATTAGGCCAAACAGTAAAGTTTGGTTTTGTCCAGATTCCAATAATTTGAATACGTACTTGGCGAGCGTAAAATTTGTTGGACCAGTAAAAGAATTTGGAGATGGATATTATTTGGGACTTGATTTATTGGTAACAATTTATTTAAATATAACTGCCATCTATTTATCTATAATTCCAATGTATTTGCAGGAAAATTCAAATGTATGTCAGCCATCTCCTCTGACTCTTAAATATTTTAAAACCTTTAATTCACCTGGAACATTTACCACATTGAGCAATATTAATCCACGAAAAACTGGTGCTTTAGAAGAAATTAGAAATTTTGAGAAAAGTATGTACAATCAATATATACAATTGAAAATTTATAAAATTGTTAAAATATACAATACTCTTTGCAATAGAATTTTTATCCAGCAATATATTACAACCAAGTGACAGTTTTTTTACTTCAAAAAATAAAGAAATAATTGAAACTGAAAAGAATACTGATGATGTTTCAAAAAATAAATATTCTTTGCTTTTGGACAGTGACAATAACAATGGATGTCCTGAAACTCTAGTAATCAATAATTTTTTGCATTCAAATCATCATTCGTCAACAAAAAATGATTCCAAGCAATTGTACAGGAACTTGAAGAGTTTTGATCCTCTCAATTCTGGTAAGAAACGAAACATTGTAATTGGAATAACACAAAGAAAAAGCATAGACTCTGTAGCTTGCTTGTGTGTGCCTTGGAAGGGATAATAATAACTTGCAGAGTTTAAATTTAGAATGTTGGTTGGGTGGTACTCTGCAAGCTAGTATCTATGAGATTGGATCATTCTGTGATTCATTTACGTATAAAATGTCCACATCTCTGCATCTTTACCCAACTTTTGTTTTGGACCCAAATTGGAGTAGTAATGTAGATTTTGTCTGAGAAACGTTTTGAAAATCTGAAAATCAATTGTTGAACGAAAAATGCTAAAGATTCATTCAATGTAATATTGTAATCTATTGTAATATTTTCAGATGATGAAGTTGAAGAGACTCCTTCGAGTTCTCAGCAATCATCAAACACCGGGGACTTGAATATTGGCTCTTGTGTAAAAGTTTTAGTGAACAACGATGTACACTATGGGGTTATAAAATGGATTGGTTCACCAGAAAGTTCAAACAAGTTGATGGCAGCCATTGAATTGGTAAAATGAATTTAATTAGTTTTTTTATTTATTTTATAATTTTATAAATTGTTTTAGGATAATGTTCATCCCTTGGCTACGGATGGAACGTATCAAAATGTTCGATATTTTCAATGCAATCCACAGAGAGCATGGTTTACTGACTTGAAGGATTGTCATCAATATGATATGGCAGTAAGTTTATTCAGTTTATTTTTAAATGTCACATGTCTACATTTTTTACACATCTACAGGCAAGCAACAGCTATTATCATCCTGAAACTGAAAATTTTCAATCAATTGCAAGTTGTGTTGTGACTGGGGCAGTACCGCCTATATCCGTTGGAAATAATTTGGATAAAATTTGTGGCAAGTTTAGGGGCATACAAGGTCATCACAATTCTTGTTATTTAGATGCCACTCTTTTCAGCATGTTTGCTTTTAGTTGTACATTTGACAGTCTTTTGTTTAGGTACGTCGATAAAAATCTATTTTTGTTTGTGCTTTCTTTAATTTACATTTTTGTCTAGGCCTGCAAATGAAGGAGATTGTTTAGAATATGAACAAGTACAAAGAGTCTTGCGCGACGAAATAGTTAATCCGTTGAGAAGAGACTTGTTTGTTGGGGCTGATCATGTTATGAAATTGAGAACTTTGTTGGACAAATCATCATCAATTTCTGGCCTAACTACCGAAGAAAAAGGTTTCATTTGCTAAAACTTGTGTGTTTATTTATAGCAAGCTAACAACTTGATCTTTACAGATCCAGAGGAATTTTTAACGTCGTTGGTAGCACAAACGTTGAAAGCTGAGCCGTTTTTAGTCCTGAGTTCTGGACAAGATTCTTACTTCTACCAACTTTTTGTTGAAAAAGATGAGAAGCTAACTCTGCCTAATGTGCAGCAATTACTGGAGCAAAGTTTTTTAACTAGTAATATTAAATTAGCCCAAGTACCTTCATGTTTCATTATTCAAATGCCTCGTTTTGGTAAAGCTTTTAAAATGTACTCAAAGATACAACCAACATTACTTTTAGATGTAACAGATATTATTGACGACTGTAAGTGAGCAATGTTTTTTTTAATGGAATTTTATGCAAGTAATGAATAATCACTTTTCAGCTCCAAGGCAATGCACGGTTTGTGGCAAATTGGCGAAATTTGAATGTAAAGAATGCTTTGGACAATGTGGCGAAGGTTTAGAAAGTACAGCATTTTGTAGCAAATGTCTCGAAAAGGCACATTGCCATGAAAAAAGAACAAATCATAAACCAAAGGCCTTGACTGTACCATTAGAGTATGAAATTTTAAAAGAGCATTGTGTAATTCCGAGATTATATTTAGAACTACTGGCTGTTGTGTGCATTGAAACGTCGCATTATGTATCATTTGTTAAATGTGGTCCTGGTTCTGATGCGCCTTGGTGTTTTTTCGATTCAATGGCAGACAGGAAAGGTAAATTTTCTATTGTCATTTCTGCTAAACTTTTTATCTAAACAAAATCTAAATGTTTAAGGAGAGCAAAATGGTTACAACATCCCTGAAATGGTACCATGTCCAGACTTGTCTTATTGGCTAAGCGAAGAAGGAGCAAATTATTTATCCACAGTTACAGATGATAAAACACTTCCTGAACATGCCAAGAGATTATTATGTGATGCATACATGTGCATGTATCAATCTCCCGATGTCATGTTGTACAAGTGAATTAAGAATATTGAGCAAGTGAAACAAAGTGAACTTTAGCTTTGAGTAATCCACAATATTCAATCTGCACTTTTTGCTTTTTACACGTATCAATTTTAAATATTTTTTTACAATTTGACAACTTTTATGCAGAATACACACCAAGCTTTTTCACGTTGAAAAACGTAGAGTTGGATGATGATTTAGCAAGAGCTAATGTCGCTTGCAAAGAACGTTTAGTATTAAAAATTTGTAAACAATGAAGAATTAATTTTAGTTGACAATTTCTGTTTAAAGTTTCTGTACGACTTTTGATAATATTATGCTATTAAATTAAGAATTTTTTTGTTACAATTTGTACACATTATTCTCCTTTTCACAATTATTGAAATAACGAACGCTCAAGAATATTGTAATGCAGCCGTATCTTTATTTTATCTTTACACAAAATTTATACTACATCATTTTTGTTGAGGAAGAAAATTTGAAGATAATTGGAAATGACATGATTTTCTTTTCATTTAATTAGCATTCTGCAAATACATTTTATTAATTTGTACAATCAACAGTTGATTATAAATCAACAGTTGATTGATTGCAATCTGGATAAACGCTAGAATTAAAATTGAAATGACTACTTTTCATTACATAGTAATAGTGTCTTGTAGAATTTCGTAAGACTTTACAAATATTTATATATTTTCATCTATTTGATATTACTAATTTTCACCTGCAAAGACCCAGTTTTACCATTTTATTGCACTTGCGAAAAAAAAAAAAAAAACTACCGTCAAAAGGTAAATATACTATTGTAATGTGATGATTGTTTTAAAATGCTACAGGATTCTAAAAAAAGTGTTGAACATGTAATGAAAATCTTCAAAATATAAGGATTAGTAAGTATCATCATCGTCTTCATCCATTGTAATATCACTACCAATGCCTGAATCCACAGCATAAAGTGGGCTGTAAAAAATTTATTTCAATCAACTGTGAAAACTATTCACTTGGGGATCGTTCATAAACTACGTGGTCATTTTTGGGGGGGAGGGGGGTCTGTCGGAAGGCTACATATATTAGGTATAGGAAAATTAGGAAAAAGCGTCTACATGGGGGGGGGGGGGGGGGGGGGGGTCAAAA